>JANFAF010000061.1:0-439794 GCA_024663475.1 Pisolithus thermaeus
AATGAGGAGAAGGTAGATATTCGTCGTCGTCGTCGTCGTCGTCGTCGTCGCTCTCTGCATTGGTTTGCTCTTCTGGATCGTCCCGTCTGTCAGCGTGATTGGTTGACGCGTTACGCCCGTTGCACGCAGTGCGGGAGCCCGCGATCGGCGAGGTTGGAGGAAAGAGAAGTGGGGAATCGGACGATCCATGGAGCAGAGTCGGTTGCGCGGGATGGTAGTATCCCGGAAGCGGAACTGAGGTGGGCTGGGGGGCAACAGTGGAGTCGACTGAGGGTAGGTACGGCGAGTCCGTAGTATTCGTCAGGTCATCTGATTGGCTGTGGAACAGTCATATGTTATCAAGATCTCACGACGGACGAGCTACTTACAAAAGTAAGGGTATACACGGGGATTGATCGTAAGTGGTGTAGTCGAAACCAAAAGTCAGAGAGAGAGGTTCGGTGTCTGACTCTGATTCCGAGCTGGACTCGTCGCTGGAGCTAGCGTCGTCGGCGTGACTATCGACTGGGGAGGGCCCAGCGGAGGGGGAAGACGAGGAGGTGGATGTGATCGAAGACAAGTAAGGACTCGGCGCGGCGGCAGGAGTATAAAGGTCATCTGATTTCTCCTCGGGACTGAACTGGGCCAGCCAGGCCATGTCATCTTCGTCGCTCTGAGCGCTGAGCTTCTCGTACAGTTGGGCCATAGACTGGCGACGGTAAACTGTGGTCGGGGACATGGTGCAGGTGGGTCATACTGCCTCCCTTGAGACCCCAGATATTATATAGTGTCGACTTTCTTTCATGTCTCAGCCTTGACCTTTACCGACCGCGTTTTGTTGTTCTGGTAACTCCGACGCCCACCCTCGTTATAAGTCACACTCGAGGCAGCCTTGTTGCAGGGAGCGTCCAAAGAAAGCAGCCGTCGCCCCGGCGATTCGGCTCACAAGAAAAAAGGATGTCATCGCGGCCGTCGGTCAAAGCGTAAGAAATGTGACTCCGCAGTGGGGTTGCCCCCCACGTGGTCACCCTTCCAGCATGCTTGGACCCACAAAACACAGCAAACCACGACAGGAAGTATCGAGAATGGTCTGCATCAAAACAACGATTCTAAAGGCACTCACTTCATTGACTCGGAGAAGGTGCAGTGCGATCCCGTCGCGGTTCTCGTGCATACCTAAATCACAAGGACGCGGCCAACGCCGATCACTGACTTACATCGCTCCGCCTCACAGAATCTCATCAGTTTTTTTAATAATCTCCTTTATCTTGGTCGCCTAGCGGAGGCCGCCCCCCCTCTCTCTGTCTCTACATCCGGAAATAAATCCCCGAGTCTCCGTCAGCTCCATGGAAGCTCGTCTCGTAGTGCACAGAGATTTCATGCCGCGTGTCCACGTCAGTCCGTCGTCCACAGGACACGCCGAAACCACCTTAGACTACCGAATCCGTTTACCATGTTGTACCGCAGGTCCCCATCTAGTACGAGTAGGAGTATCCTCAGACATAGCACTAGCGAGTGTCGCTTACCCTCGTATCTTCTTCTTCGGTTTGGGTTCGTGAGCAAACTGTTCGATAGGAAGGTCCTGCCGGAACTTTTCCATACACCACAGGATGTATCTACACCGCATGTCAAGAAACAAACACGACGTCCTACACAGAAGCCAGCACGTACCTCCGATCCCTCACAGGTACACTAGCACTCTTCAAGTCCCAACCGGTCACCCGCCAAAATGCTTCCCAGCTGTCAACAGAAACCCTCTTCTCCGAGTTGCGTCCTATGGCCTTCAGGAAGTCTTGTGGCGTAGCAATTTTACCTATTTAGCAGTTAACGACCTTGTAACCAGGAATTCTATGGAATTAAGCACAGCATACCTCTCGGTTCAGGTATTGGTCGAGGAGCAGTTGCGGTAGAGTGAACTAACCTTGACCAACCGCATGGCATCTGCTTGAGCGAGTGCTGTAGTGAAAACATGGTGAACATCTGACATTTGTTCAGGCTTGTCGGTAGGTGACCAATCACGTGATTAGCGCTTCGGGTTGGGACGACAGCATGATACACAAATCGTATGAACCCCCTAAGCAGCAGCCCCGCCGTATGTACCATTAGAATACAGGTGCATCTCTTAAGAGTAGGTTCCTCTCCTCTTTCTTCACCCACCGGGTAACGGCGGTCGCCGCGTTAATAACCGCTGTCTTCGGTAGCCTTGGCGATACGACGATATAAAGTTCAAAAGGCTGCGTGATCTGAAAACGAACAGATTCCTTCATATCAGCTACTCCCCCTGATTTAGATACGCCGCGAGTAACATTTACCCATCCCATGACAATTTCTTTATCCGTACGAATGCACTGCAGCTTGAGGGGTCCAGATTGACCAGATTTTGCGTGGATGGCGTCGTACACTGTTTGGTACATCGTGACGATCCTGTAGGTCTGGATGTGAGTGGAAATGCCATTTGCTACAGGGTAGACTGCACACCTTCGTATCTCATCGCGGCTGTCGTAGGGATCCTCGAATATTGGAAAAGTAATCTGAACATGTGGTCGAGATTTATAGACAAAATGTCGTAGTCCTGGGATCGCAAGCTGAGACACGGAGTAATGTGTCTTCCCAGACTCCATCGCATCCGTTATCGCTTGCAGTGTGCCCTGGCTTTGTAATTTCTACGGGGAACAGTCAGCGGACGGCCATCAGCAGGGACAGTGTCAATGCACCTGAGCGACGGAGTCACACCAACTCCGGACGGTCTCGAATTCTCCACCGCCGCTGATACAAATCAAACATAATGCTGCATCCGAAGAAGAGTTGCGTTGGTAGCGACCGTCTTCAGCGCGGGAGGACGAAGCTAATTCCCGATCCTCGGTATTTAGTGGTGTCTCTGTGCTATTGTCATCGGGTTTCCATAAGAAAGAGATATATGCATTCACGAAGGCCGCCGGGTTGTACTTGGGTAGACAGATGGGGATCCAAGAGGCCGACGCGGGTGAATTGTATATCGACGGTGCATGTGCAGTATTGACGAGGACGTGTATGTCTACAGAAGCAACATTAGCACCAGTTTGACCACAAATAAAATGCAAAGAAAAAACCTGCAGGGTGTATCGAGTGTTTCTTGGGTCGTACGAGCGTGACTACGCGACCACCGGCAACTAGGACAATATACAAAGTATCCTGTACGCGCATGAATCACTCAATTCCTCTTCTCTGCGACCCATAGCTGACCTTCATTTTTGTTATAGGTACTAGAGCATCGGCTACTCGTGAGCGTAGGTTTGGGTCGAGTTGCAGGCAATGTAGTGACGACGTAGACATGGCAAGGTCCAGTTCTAACCGGTTCAGCAAAGAGAACAGGAAAGGTTCGGCACCTGCATAGCACGTTAAACACATAGAAAATACGAAGCACGAGACGTGAGAATACCATTCAGGAGGCGCCTCAAGTCGAAGTTCGTGCGACGTTCAAATATGCGTCTGAGCTGCGCCGCGGTGACGATGCTGAGGATTTGTAGATGTAGATACTCGAGGTGCGTACGCGTCTTCCTGGAATGAGTCCCGATCCAGTCCACAGAGGGAAATCGCGTTACTCACTACAGACTCTGGTTCCCCCCAGGTTGATGCACAAACATAGTACAGTGGTGATCGCAGGAGGAAAGTAATTCTCAGTTCGCCAGAGTTTATCGAACGCAACTTGTCCCCGTCATCTATGAAGACAGAGAGTAGGGCTTGAACGAGGCCCATGGTGGAAGATAATGTATCGGAGTCTCCATCGTCGTGCCGACTAGGGTTATCGCATTTCAGCTTTTTTCTTCCATAATCATTTGAATGTGCCATACCTCGAGAAAACAGGCTTTCCAGCGTCTGTAAGCACGAAGTACTCACGAGGCTTGAAAGGAGGATGACTACTGTGTGCGAGGCTCATCACCTCCTTGCAAAGTCGCGATGGCAGGACAGGGGACTAATAATGGCAGGTTACGTCAGCAACTCGCAAATGGTCTCAAAAATCTGGCAGTGGCCTTATGGGATCGGCCAACACCCGGCGTCAGACACTGGAAAGCAAAAGTTTGTTACTCTGATATCGATACAGCTGGGTGCCGAAGACTCTGACACGTGCATTCGAAAGCGAGAGGAAAGCGGTTAGAATTGAGATTACATAAGGGCCTGCCATGCGTATATACCAAGTTGGGCGCACCCCCTTCGCCCTTCTCCATCTTACAACGTTTCCAACCCCAGATAGGTATGAGCGAGCAGCAAATCTTCACCACCACGTCGGCCCTCTCTCTTGCAGGTGTTGCAGGTGTTGCATTCGCAGCAGCTGCCGCTTCTAGAGCTCTGCTACCACGAAATGCGACGTGGCAGGACAAGGTTACATTCATGTGGCTGGTGAGGATAGCCAGTAGTAGAGGAGATCAAGTATAGTACATTACTGACGTTATCACCAGACTTTTGATGCGAGCATGCATCTCATATTTGAGGGGTCTTTCCTGTACCTTTCGACGTTTGGCAAGTCTGTGAACACGAGCACAGGCGTCTTCGCTGAGATGTGTAAGACTATATTGACCTTTGTGCCTCGTTCCCACTGACTAGATGTAACAGGGAAGGAATATACTCTCGCAGACACACGTTGGGGCGTCGCGGATCCTACGGTGGTATCCCTCGAGATTCTGACTGTGCTTGGCGGAGTTCCACTTTGCTGGTATATTCTAAGACTACTCGTTAAAAATGACCCCGCTCGTCATTACTGGATCGTGGTCTTGTCTGTGGCAGAGCTGTACGGCGGGTAGGTGACCATTTCGTGGTATCATAATGTGTTAATCGTGGAGGTTGTACAGGTGGATGACGTTTTGTCCCGAGTGGTTAATCGGAAGTCCTAGCTTGAATACCTCCAATGTCTTATTTTTGTGGGTATACCTTGCGGTGCGTGTTCTTGCCTCATGTTTCGTGAGTTTACCGAAGTTATTTATCCGGACTCTCACCTGCAGTTCATGAACAGCATGTCAGTGGTCTCTGTCCACCGTCGTAATCGTGAAAGCTGACATCGCTTTAGATGGGTCGTGATACCCTCGTGGTTAATGGTCAATTCCTACAACCACATCGCTGGGTCGTTGCGCGAGGCCGCTAAAATCAAGAGAAACTAATGGAAGCACTCGTGCTCTCATGTTGAGGGCATTATGCAGTCCTGTCCCACTTCCACCTACGAGTATCTTCAAGTCAGGCATTGAGAATGTTGCGATCTGGATATTCGGATGTTCGACAATCGTCTCATGTGATACGGGCAGGACCAATTACTCTTGCTTATGACTTCTTGTCTTCCGGGAACCACTGACTTGATCGTGTATTCATGGCGGGATCTGGAATTCCGTCCTAGTTCCAATATTGATGCTTTTATTTGCATGCCAACTTATCGATCAGTTGAGCACTAGCGTATATACATAACTCTAAGCTTGACCATCACACTCCGCAACGACCGCAAGCTTCAGCAGGTGCAAGCATCAGTAAACAGGATTTTAGTCAGAACCAGTCACAAACCAGTTTGTGACCAGTCCTGACCAATTGCTGGTTCCCTGATGAAGCATTCCACCAAGCATGGTTGGGTGAACTGGATCTCATTACGCTTTTGGGCAACATGCAGACGAAACTCGGGTCGGACTTTATAGGCTTTAGAAAATGTAACCATCCCTTGAGATTGGCGCTTTCGGTCAGTGGCGTTCCTATGCTGTAATCATGACTTAGCATGTTTTAGGACACCGCGGTCGAGGTCGACCAACGCACAGATCGGGCAGCAAGTTATGTCCAACCCGACCGTACAGGAATTATGACCACCTTCTGCTATAGGATCGATTCAAGAGACTCTTCGAAAAAAAAACTTTGCAGACCTTACCAATGATCTTGCGCGACGCCACACGCGATCTCCCTCGACGAGACAAATGTATTACGGTTCGCGAAGCGGGCTCGAGACTCCACCTGTCCCTTAGGACCGGTGAGAACATGTCCGCACGTTACAAGCGCTTTGTGCGGCGTTTCGAGGACAGAGGGTGACTGTGTTGCGGCCAACGTTGAAGACGCTCAACTCGAATCATGAGTAACTGGCGAGATTCATATTAACTGGAGGTTTTTGCTCCTGGTGCCCGTTGCTACTCGTTCCGCGGTGATCCAATATGCGCTAAGCATCATAATGGGTGTGGACGTCTACTTCTTGGTAGGATGCCGCAATTTCAATTAGTCGTGCGAAGGGGCCACAACGGCGAAGATCCTTTGGACACAGGAGCGAGGTCGAAGAGATACAACTGCCGCCAATTGCAGCTCATGCGAGGCCAAGTACCTGCCCTTGCGTTGGTAATGGTCACGTAGGAGCTGATTAACGTGCCCTAGACGTCCTAGAAGGTTACACTTACCAAATTCTTGGCTCCTGCGAAGGAGAACCACGATTGGCCATCCGCAGGCAGCCTGCCTTGTTACTCGCCATCAGCAAGACGATCGGCAACGATCTCACGGCAGTCAGGGTACGACGCTCTCATTTATATGGATGGCTTGGACGTTGCCCAAAGAGTATTGCTGTTATCCTACATCGATCCTTCAGCTGCAGGACGCACTCGGCCCAGGCAACGCAAAGAACAACGAATATAACAACGAACTTAATCGTCCCCTGGAAGTGCCGAAGCGAAGTATGGCCTATTGCGCACCAGCAGGTTCGCATTGATCACAATCCGTTCCAGGTCTCCCTCAACAGGGCAACCGGGATCTATAGAGGAATCAGAATGGATACAGCGCCATTCCATGTGTGTTCGTGCGCCTACCCTATTGGAGGGTATGGAAGTGACAAGCCGCCTCATGAATAGCAATATTATTATGCCGGCATAATTTCTTGAAGGCAAAACCTAACCGCCCATCGTCCTCGGAGACGTCTCTGATCTTTAGATGATCAGTGATTTGTCCGAAAATTCCTTTTCTGGTTTTCACCGAAGTCCAGAACCAAAGTGGGACTCCGAAGAAAGGTTCAGGTCTGCTTTCATCGAGGGTTCGCAAGTTGCCATCAAGCGTCGGCACCTACCACCAGACGTGACGAGGTGGCCGTACAGGACGGTGGCTCGGTAAGGAATTTCATCAGCGATAAACGAGTATTTTGCATCCGAATACACGACTTTATCCTGAAAAACAAGGACGGGGCAATTGGTTAAGTCAGATCTCCCATAGCGCATCGTGAGAGGCGTTGGTCTAACACGAAAAACACGGTGAGTCACGACGCAGTAAACTTCGGCGCTGTTGCCCTTGTCTCCCGATGACGAATGGTACGATGCGTTGTATATTTCATGGGTCGCAAGTTGACCGCATAAATGAACGAGACAGCGCCACTTCAGTGGTCCAGAAGAATTTCCGGCCTGCGCTTCTTATAGTTTAGCCTTGGTGAGGTCCTCCGGTGGCCGAAGACCGTTCGCCAGCACATAACCGACGGCCGCCAAGCATTAAGCCTTTTTAGTTCATCCTTCATCCACTGTATGATCCTCAACCGGTCAGCAATGACCCGTCGCAGCTCTGTCATAAGGCGTTGGCTTCCCTGTCAATTCGTTCGAACTTCAACACGGCTTAATAAAGAATCCAACACTGCATTCAAAGAAAAGGATCGAATGTATTGTCCGTCGGCGAAGATTTGCTAGTGAGGTAAAATTTTACCTATAGCCTCTACAAAGCACCAGGCTAATGTCCATAGCAGTACAAAATAATCAGGCTAGCTGAGAGGGATCATCGGTAGTCCATAGTCATGTAAGAGGATGTCCATATGGTTAAGCTTGGGTTGCGTTGTTGGTAGTAATAGTAAATTGGGGACTGGCGTTGCCCGAGTCACCGAAAACTGTGCACAGGTGTTATCGCGCAGGAACAGGAAAGAAGATTCGTGTACGTACGGACAACGATATAATCATTTTTGTAGGTCAAGTTGTAGGGGACAGTGAACTGCACCCAGCCTTGACTCAGAGGGAACTGAGAAGCCAGTGGGTGATCTGCAGATATACGGTTTAGCATTCGTTGAGGGTCGAAGCCTTCTAGAAGCGGGACTCACAGATGTCCAAATTCTCCGATCCAGTGGAGTTGTAGCCGAGGAGAAGAAGACCAGTCGAGTTCTGCTTTTCAGCAGGGATGTTGCTCGTTAACCAAGTCACATTCGCCGTTGTATTGGTGATCCAAACAGTACTGGCGGTAGGGGAGGTAATTGTAGGACTGAAGACATCGAGTTGAACTGGTTGAACTGGCGCTGCCAGAGCGAGGACCGAAAAAAAGAAAGTGACAAGGAAAGCAAACAGTACGCTGAGCATGTTGGAGCGTCGATATCAAAGGTCGTTACTAACGAAGGGGTTGGTTTGTGCACGGGAGGTAGCAATGGTAGTGAAAAAAAAAGAGGGAATGGTTCACCTTTGACGGCGACAGGCGGGTTTTATACTTCAACCACTGTGGGGCCCGATCCAGCAAATAATAAGAAGCTAGTGTGAGACTTACGTTTTGATGTCATCGTGATTGTGGGGCCTAAATTTCTTACCGAAACTTCCACTGTGTTTGACGGATTTCGCCGAAGAATGCGAACTTCCGCCACTTGCGAATTAAATCCCTCGATGTTAAAAAGAAGGGAAAAAAAAAAGAAAAAAGGTTGTACCCTAATTTCCGCACAGTGTTGCTCTGTCCGAGGGTGATATCAACCAGGAGCGAGACGGAGTGAACAAGCCGGTTGCGGGGGCCAAGAGAGGCGGAAATAAGATCGCGGTGATCGTAGTACTAATTTGGAAAGTACCACCGTTCGAACTGCCCGCGCTTACGAGACTGTCATGTCGACGCCTCGACTTTGTTCCTCGGCAGTCGTCCATTCCCGATGATCAGGGACTTTCTCCTGGCGGTATGCAGCATATTCCGTAGTAGACACACCCAGGCCAAGTGCAGGTTTCCATACCCTTTGTCGCGCCTATGGTGAGCCGCCCATGTTCTTGCGGCACATTGAAATGACCTCGCAGCAAGTAGCGACCGTCGCTGCTGTTTGGTTGAGCTGTGCACCTGTCGCGTGTTCACAAGACCGGCCATTCTAACATTGACATAGATTCCGCGGTCACGCTTATTATACATCTGTAACACAACGGGTTGAGGTTGCTTTGGCCTGCAGCTTCAGTTGCCATAACTAAGTGATGCAGTCGATGCATGAGCACTTACACGCACCTCAACTTCTAATTGGTACGTATTGCCGAGAGAAGGGTCAATGGAAATGTGGTCTAATGGAAAGCCTCAGAACAGCACCTACGCTTTCGCATGGTGTACATTCCACTGCTTAGAAGAATGCGGGACGCGACAATCTATTATGATGGGTGGGCGTGGGAATATGGGTTTCGACTGCTGTGCCACGTGATTTACCACGTCCAATCAACGCGTCGCGTCCCTTCAAGTCACCAACAGGCGTTTACATAAACGTTGACCGTTGACTTCGACCGTGTCTGTGTCCATCCCTCTGCAGATCCATCCATCTTCCGCTGTCGTTGCGGGTTCGGTTGACCACGCCAAGCGAACTGTGACAGGTGAGCTGTGTAGTTGGTGGGGATCACACCTATCAGTTCGGGGAACACTCAGATCATGCGGCGCATCCTGCAGGTGGCGGCCACTGTGACTCGCGTGTGTCCATCTATTTCTCGCCAGTCAAGGCTGCCATGAACGGCGTGGAACACGACAACTTAGTACGAGCCGGACGCCTAAACCGTACCCAGGGCGCCTGAACATAAATGAACGACCTTCCTTCAACTCCTCTCCACGACCCCTCGTATCTACTGTCAGCTATTGAAACGATCAAGAATTCCCTAGAGGATTGTTCGTCGGTTTCCTCCCACGACCTCCTGGATGCATACAACACGCTCTCCAGAAGACTCAAGTCCGAGAGCCAGGCTCTGCAAGAATCCACCACTTCGTTCCCCGCATTTGAATGCATAGCTTCGAATAGGGACCATCTGTTTAAGGCATTCCGTCGCGATATCGGATTTGCGCATATAGACCCCTTTTCCACAGATAAACCTAGCAGTCGTGCGCCTAAGGATTTGCTTCTGTCCAGTATACGTTCGGCAGAAATGGGGTCAATACAAATACAGCGTGCAAGAGACTTGTCATGTTTGTGCAACTATGCCTTATCCACATTAGCTGTAATATTCAAGTTTGTCTCCTTATCTTCCCTCTTCACTAGTGAGTACAACATGTTTGGGTCACGAGCTGCGCTGCATCTGACATTCGGTAGTCGCTAATCTCACTGAACTTTTCGGCGATGTTCTGAGCATAGTTCTTGCGAAAGATTTACCAGTGTTTAACAGTCCGAAGACAGTTTCTTTATCTTTATGGATATTGCGTTCACAATGTTTACCTTGGGCTACGATCAGGCCCCGCGAAATTGGTTTGGTGTCAGCCCTACAGCATTCTCTTAATGGCTCGAAAACGTCATCACATACCGTGCTTGATGGTCTCAAGGTACTACGACATGTTTCGGTCCGTTTCATATTCACTTTGTTCCCGTAGGTCGTGGCACACATGTTAGATCATCATGCCAAGGACTTCTTCAAGTCGGCGTCTCAGCTGTTGCCAGTGGTGCTAGAGCACCTTCTTTCAGAGTCCGTTGATTGTCGCTTGCATGCCTCTGGCGTGTTATGCAGCTTTGCAGCACCCTTGGTCCGCGAATTCGATGCAATCCCTAAGCGGGATCGACAGGCAGTTTCCACATGCATCTTCGGTTTTCTGCGGAAGCAAGCTGCTCTCTCTGATGCACCTGAAACTTTGATTGGAGCTATACAGGCTGCATTCGATACTGGGTCTCAGATGTGCCCTGGAGATGGTCCAGTGTGGATGCTCACTGTCATGGCGTCTTTGATCATAACCTGTGGTCCTTTGATATTCTCTGAGGCCCACACCTTAGACTTCGTCCTTAGTGCGACGGCGAATGCTCTGACGCACGACGCCGCGGTCGTCCGTGGGCTTCATCCTCTTGTTTGGAGATGCCTCATTTGGGTTTATGCCCACATGCTTTCAGAACCTGGGGGTATCAACTTTGACTGGGGGAACCTGGCTTTCCGTGCTTTGAAACAAGAACTCTGGGGAAGGACGGGAATTGCGCTCACGGGGATCCTGCTGCATGCTCGCAGTGCAGGGAGTTCAACTGCGCCCGTAAGAGAGGATTGGAGGGTGAAACAAGCGTTCACTATCATCCGTGGCATGGTACAAAGCAAGAGCACACGTGCCAAGAAGGAGGGCATTGCGCTCCTCCGCACAATCACAAGCCCGACTACAAACTTAACGGAAATCTGCTTGTTCAGCCTGTTCGACGATATGCCCCCCATGGTTCTGTTTGATGGGACTATTGTCAATGTACCTTGTGACGTCCTTCCTGACATCCTGCGAAAGATTTCCCAGTTCACAGTTGACCGTGTTTGCCCCCTCACCGATGGAGAGATCGCTTTCTATTACGAGACTATATTTGATGGATGGTGTGGATGCATGCCTCGTCCACCAACTGAACAACTAGATGTAGGTTTGTCGTTCATTCCCCGAACTCATGCTTATCTTTCGTGAGAAGGTTGTTCTGGTTGATGTCTGGCGGTCCCTCCTTGTTTTACTAGCGCAGCATCATACTATTGCACAACAAGCATTCAAGTGTGCCGCTAAATCACTCGTTAAATGCTTGCTGCCGCCATGCGACCCACTGAAGCGGGGCTTGTGGAGTGTAGTAGACCAGAAGAACTGCCTTAATGCCGTGGAGTGTCTCTGGTATGCAATGAAAGGCGCAACCTCTACCCGGAACCTCTTGGAGGCTGCACAGTTGATCCTATTCGCGGTTTTGAAATACGAATTCAACATACGCAATTCTGAAATTCAGCGCATGTGGAGTGTAATCTGTGCGGATCTCATGGTGGTCGCTTCGCCTTTTTTCCTGGGGGGCATGACCGGTCTCACGGAATCACAAATGAAGGTTGAAACTCAACGCCAACTGTGGGGAATAATTGCCACTTCCTTAGTGAACAGTGCATCTAGTCTGCGGTGGGCGAGCATCGTTGACTTTCTCTCTGTTCCCATCAGGTAGGTTGGTTTTCGTGTACCAATATCCTGGCTCATTATTACAGTGCACGGGTGCTGTCTGAATGGGAACTTGGTGTGTGGAAGTCTTTATTTCACTCTGCGGTGGCGTTGTCCGAGGATTTTCATGCCGTTGTCGATGCAATCTCTGAGCGACTGCAGGGGGGAGATGCGGGAGATTGGTGAACAAATTACTTGACTCGACAATTATTTGCATGCTGACGCGGACGCCTCAGGGAGTTCTTTATACAAGTTCTCACAGTCATCTTGTGCAATTTCGTGGAGAAAGGTTACAAGCCACGTAACTCTGTCTTGGGACCCATTAATACTGCTTTGTCGCGCATTTACGATCAAAGACCGGCTGCATCAGAAACCTTGGCACACGTTTTTCACCTTCTGGCCATTCTTCGTAACTGGATAACCGCCTCTGTGCCGGAAAATGCTCTGGTTATCTTGGTTGCACTTCGTACTGGCCTTAGCCTTTGGATTGAGGATCAGGCCGAGATCATGCGTGAAGAAGACTTTAACGCAGTGGTAACGTTTTGTCTAGCTCCGAACCAGTGCGTTGTTGAACGAATCGATAGATAATCCCATTGTACTGCGACACGCTAGAAGTCCTCGAAAGACTTCCTCTATCCCATGAGGCGCTGCGGGACATAGAATCATTCCTCGCTTCCGGATTTTCACGCATACCGGCACCAGCCGTCGCACCATTCGCTTTTGAAGCTTTCTGGAGGGCAACATATTACCGTCAAGCTCAGTTCTACGATGACCTTCCACCTAGGATCAAACTTTGTTTGACGTGTTTCGTTGCGGCTTATGGAGGAGATCTGGCCTGCGGACTATCTACTTCCACAGAATCTCAATCACAGGATGCGTTGGGTCATTCGGCGGAGGTTGGTCATCTCGTGGTGACACGTGGTTCCCCTCTGAGTCATCGTTCCTCGACCCGTATATCCACTGGTGGTAACCACCGGGGCGGACCGTCATTCCCTCATATCGCGAACGAATCCAGCAATGAACGGGTTGTGGTGGATACTACGGTCGAGGCCGAAGATTTGTCTTCCATTCTGGACACCGCGTTCATTTTACCCTCGAGTGACGATGGCGCAAATTCCTTTTCTCTGGACAATCTGCAGGAACGGACCGGAGAAAATGAACCGTCATTTGGAGAGCCGCCAGATGTGCTGCATTCGAACGCATCGGGCGCAGGGTCGCCGTCAGGTCTAGACTTTCCCTTTGGGCCGGGGGAGTGCGGTAAAAGGTTGCGGGTAGCTGAAGGTGACTCTGTCAGATGAGTGTATTGACGTCTTATACTTACTTGCGCAGAATATGAACCCAGGAAGCGATCCCGGCTCTCTGTGAAGGCGTCTTATGACCTTCGTAAAGTCAGGTCGGAGCCGGTTAGTGGTCGAAGTACTCCTCTTCCCTCCGCCCTTCGCCTTTGCTCTGTTCCTGTGGCAGAGAAAAAGTTGGTATTCGATTGCATCGAGGTCCCTACGTTTCGTAGCATTGTACAACGCGAGAGGATGCAACGTTTACGAAGGATTTCAGAAACGAAGACGGCGTTACCACCACTGCACCGGAAGTCGCCTCAGAGGATAGCTAGTCGTATTGTTGGAAAGCCCTTGTCACCCCAACCGTCGTCGGTGTCATCTGAAGCAGACGTTGATGACGATGTTGGTCCTCGCCGTGCTTCTCACGGACTCGATAGAACACGCTCTGGTATGACTTCTTGATCTATGGTCATAAGTGATCCTTGCCAATCACCCATCTTCTCTCGCCACAGAGATCGCCGTTGACGAATCGCTCGCCGAAACTTGTCCACGTTCTCCGCCTCCGGAGTCCATGACTCGTGGTGAAGTTGGGCTCTCCTTATCCAAGCTGGAGCTAACATATATGTTTAGATGACCTGCCCGCTCCTCAACAGTCAACCTCGCAGGTAGAAAGTTCCCCGCCTAAACCCAGTCCACCACCCTTGCGAAGGTCGAGGACAACATCTGCCAGACTTGATGCGCTACGGAATGCATACACCGCAGTCACGGAAAGCGCATCCCAAATTTCTGTGGGGGAATTAGTTCAAGCGACAACGCTTGTTCATCGTATTGGTGCTGCATTAAGCGAACAGATGGGCAAGAGGTTTGGCAAGTCCGATTGAGAAGCGCGGTTTATCCAAACTCTCTGTTACATTCATATCTCTTTTTGGGGTCTAGAGTTCTGCATGGTGCTATTGCTTTCATTTTATTTTATTTTATTCAGTTTCAAGCAAGGCCAGAATTAGTAAGCATTAAAGACATCTAGATTCATGTAAGACGAATGCCTTGCGAAGTGACATTGAGGCGTATAACGATATAAGACACAAATGTGCGATGAGTTTAGTGTACAGTGTATGGTAATTGTGCTTAGATATTAACGCTAGCTATGCATCAAGTTTGGTCTGCCACGCTACCAAAGCGTTGCTGGCGGCGTGCGATAAGATCTCTCGAAGGGCTGGAGGAAAAATCATCGCTAGGATGGTCATGCTCAAAATCGAGACGACGGCGGGGAGCAGGGGACGCTAGATGTCGGGGAGAAACTTGGCCTATATGTAAATCGTCGTCCGAGCTTAGGAGCTCGGGCGCTGAGCCTGCAGCCAGGATAATGGAATCATCTGAAGGGGAAATTGGTTCAGCGTGACCAATTGACCATAGCAGAAACGATATCGTAACTTACCACTTCCTGCTATGACGATGTCTTCGAGTGCCGTCAGGGAAGAACGCGGAGAAGCATCAGACAATTCAGCATCCTCTAGTCGCTTCAACCGCTTCACTCTGGCTTGCGGAAGAGTGTTACCATCGGAATCACAGACGTGAGGAAGTGACAATCTGCGATGGAGAAGAGGACTCGTTGAGGATACAGCATCTTCAGCGCTTGCACGTCTATGCAATTGCCATTGACGGCGCACATCGGCCAGGGGAGGAACAACGACAGCATCGAAAATAAGGCGCGAGCGTTTGCGCTTCCGACAGATAGGAAGTTCATCAGACAATTCAGGATTCGGAACACCGTCGCGACGGGGTCGTCTCTTTCCAAGAGGAGTGAGAAGGCAAGCTTCGACAGCCAATTCATCTTCCAAGTCGTCTTCATTCGAAGACGGAAAGACTACGGATGAACGGATGAAAGTTGCAGCCGGAGGTATGGTACGACCCTTTTTCGGTGTACTCTCGTATGGCGATTCTTCCGATGTCTGTCGCTTCCCGAGGACAGGGGAAGTCGTACTCGAGCTTGGGCCGGAGCTTGATTTGGCTGATAATCGCTCCGTTACGGACAGGAGACTGGGCGAGATGTTCTCTTTGTCGTGTAACTTGGCCCTCTTGCTTGGTGATAAGCTGGAAGCGGACTTCGGAGCTGAGGGTGTGCGCTTCGGAGTCGAAGGGGTAGTCGGAGGAATAGGAAGCGTTGGGGCAGGTGGACGCAGAATAAGCGACTGATACGATTCCGGAGTCGTGACAGGCTTTTGAGGACGGGGAGGCGTGACGGTGGACTGTAGCTTCTTGGTAGGCGTAGACAGTGCTGTGCCGACCTGCACACGAGGAAGAGTTGGGCACTTGACAGTGTCACCCAGATCCATGAAGTACGTGAAGGACGCGGGCCTGAGTCGACCAATGACGGGTGAGTCTTCCGATTCAGCCTCGGATTCGGATTCGGAGTCTACGTGCACTTTGGTACAAGTCGATTCATCGTCCCGCAGTAGCGACATTGCCCTACTAGGTGTACCAGAGACACTGGAAACTGGGGACGCGTATACAACGGTGTCTGAAGGTGGTTCCGAAAGTCCACTGGAGAGCTCTTCTGGAACGTCATCCGATGAGAGGCCACAGTATCGGAGACAGGCTCGAATGTCTTCAGGCCACCCACCTTCAGGCTGATCGCAGTCGGCGAAGGAAGCAGCCCAGAAGTCCCTAAATGCCTCCTTGGAAACCGACAGCACTTCACCTCGCCCACTGAAAGTAGAGTGCAAGAAAGAAGAGAGAGTAGTCAGGACGCCAACATTTCCGGGAAGGTCCTTGAGGCTCAGCAAAGCTGTCTGATACAAGGGCAGCACGTCATATATGTATTCGTCTTCCGTGAAGACGCCACACTCGTCCGAAATCCAAATGCTGATGCCGTCCTGGATGGCTTGTAGCAACTCTAAGAGTTGGTCAACGGGACATGCGTCGACGATCCGGGTGAGCGTAACTATCAACCATGTGCACGGTTTCAAATTGCGAGGCTCGGGCGGATACGTGGAGACTAGCGTGTCGTTAACGAAGTCGAAGACGCTAGAGGGTATCTGTCTTGCATCTCCAATATCAAAGTGAGTAAGGAGGAGATCTGCAACCCGAGTAAAGGAAGCATGTGCAGGACAAGGTATTCGCGCCAAGTCTGCCGCGACATGGTCCAGGAGGATCACTGCATCCAAGCCACCGTCTGTAGCCCGGTCCATGGCATCACGAAGGAAATCATCCCACATAGCGAAGTCCTCGTTATTAAGCTCCCAGGCATTAGATTTACTATCGTCAGTGAGCAGATGAGACCTCAAAACGGAGGCAAAACACTTACTCGAACGGCACGCCAAGAAGTACGACGGCCCCCTCCCATGAGCTTTCTGCATCCTCTTTCCACTTTTCGATAAAGCACCGCCAAATAAGGTTCTGAGCGCCCGCCTCATATGGCATCAACGCAACAGAACGTGCCCTTCTCGCCCAGAACTTGCGCAGTTCGTCGGCATCACAGACCACCAGCGTCTCAGCGCAAAGGTACCCCCATTGCGTTCTCGCGTCATCAGTCGTTAGCTGCTCAGTGAGCGCTTCCTCGTCTTCTACCAAGCACTCAAGGACATTGAGACCACCAACATGAAGCAGGTTGTGGGGGAAAGTGGTGCGCATAATTGCCCATAGCTCGCGGACGATACTGAGCTTGATCGAAGTATTCGAGTGTGACGGGCGCTCGAGTCTCCGCGCATAATGGTAATAGGCTCCGGGAGTTGATGGTGGTGGTGAAGGCACCCCAGCCGCCGAAGCAAAGTCGAGCGTGTGATCACCAAGGATATCAACTAACAAGTTAGCTGCCCGAGCACCGAAACCGACGATGCCATCATGGTCGTCTGCGTCTAATGTTCTTGATGAATTCGGGGGGTCGGGCCGGAAAGGGAACTTACATACCTAACAGGAAAGCCACGTTGGCCCTCATGAGACCTTCCCATATCCCAGTGATCTCGGCCTGTCCGACGTTAGCCACGCTTTCATATGTTTGCAGTATGACCTACCGGAAGATCATACTTCTCAGTCATCCGCAAAGAACTGAGAGCAATCTTCCAGAGCTCTATCAGTTCGTCGAACACCCAATCCCGTGACAACTCTTCTCGAGTAAGCGAGCGGACGTCGGTAAGCTGTGGACACTCGTCAAAGATCGGTCTCACTACACTCGACAATCCGCTGTATTCCGCTGTGAGCAGACCCGGATGAGATGAAAAGAGGGAATGGGGTAGGAGTTTGTTCAGCGTCCACGCTTGTCCGGTGTTCTCAAAGCTGACAAAAATCCTTGTAATTTCCATGCCGTCCTCACACGCCTGCGCACCCTTTTGGATCATACTCTTTACAAGCTCAATGGCTTTCCTTAGCCGATCTTCATCGTCATGTTCATCGGCGATCAACGCGGCAACTGTTGAAACACCAACCCCCATATCGACAACCGACCGGATTAGTTTCCAGAAGTTTTCCCGTGCCAGTGGGATGTCCTGATCTTGCACATCCACTGCCCCGTTATCTTGTTGTGCATCATGCTCGGATTTCAAAGGCGGCCGCATGTAGGCCCATGTAATGCACCGCCATAGCAAACATCCCAAAGCCCTGACAGAGCTCTTCTTGCTGCGAATCGCGAGCGTCAGCAAGGCAGACACTATGCGAGTGAGCTGGATATCGGTGCAGAGTCTCGGACCGAGAAGGACTATGAAGCATGCCAGCACACTGAGAGCCCATACGGGACCATGGGCTACGTGGGCAGGGTCGGGAGCGTTTAGAGTCGAACGTAGAGTGCGAACGATGAGGGGTTCGGCCTTCACGGTATTTCCACTTTTGGTTGTGCGTGGAGGGGAGGTAATCGATGTTGTCAAGAACGCAGCGACTGTGTTGGAGATGCGCGTGTGCAGAGTCGAATGTGGCAGAGCGACGACTCCAAGAACGAACCCTCCCAGAGCATGACATGCTTGCGTTCGTAGTGTCAGTGTAGGAGCAAGCAGATTCGATAATATCGAAGGAAGAAGCTCGACAAATGCAGGGACGAAAGTAGAGGGTTGGTAAAGTGACAGATCGTGGATGGCCTGGAGTGCACCGGTCAGTAATTACGCTTGAAAGTAAAGTCCTGCTTACTTTAAGGCCATCGCAAGCAGACCCTTTCTTCCCCTCCTTGCCGAGCTCCCCCTCCATACCGCGACGCAAGGCAAAAGCAATTCTGTCCCGCGCAGGCAATAGGACTTCTTCAGGTAAGCGTTGGACTTGCAGAAGCCATATTGAAAGCGCGCACGTCTTGCGTGCGTTAGGAGTGGGCAATGCTTCGGCCATGGGGATAGCAAGGACGTGCGTCAGCATATCCCGTAGTTGCGCCTCTGCGAACGTTCAGCACTCAAACATGCAGGAGACGAAAAGCCCTCACCACTGAACAACTGGTACACGGCGGACGAGGTGAATATGACACTGAGAAGCCGGAGAACCACATGCGTTGTCGTGCACAGATCGCGTGCAAGTTTGACCTGGGCTGCGGACATTCCCTTTTTCTTTTTCTTGGGGCTTCTCTTGGGAGAGGGAAGGAGAGAGCAGGTTTCCTCCGTATCGCATGCGTCGCCACAGTCAGGGACGAGAGGCTCGTCATCCTGTATGGCGATAGTATCGGGTTCAACGAGCGCTCTTCCCAGGTCGCGACAGACGCCATCGACGAATGCCTGGGTATGTTTACGCAATGGCTGGAAGAGAGGCCATGAAGCGTCGCCGTCGGTCGAATCAGCCACGGCGGCTCTTATACGTGTAGTGAGAACAGAATAAGCCTCGATGAGGTTGCGCAGGGAAGATTGCGGGTCAAAAATCCGAGTTACTGGCCGCTCCAGGTACGTCAAATTGGCCAGAGGGTCCTCTGGCTCTGGGGTGACCTCTCTTGTGTCATCCTCGGGGACGGGAAGGAAGGTCTGCGAGTACTTCTTTAGGATGGGCTTGGCCGGATGCTCCAGGTGCCTCGGAGGAGGTACATTGCCCTTGGGACTGGTCGTAAATACGAAGTATTGGTTTTGGTGGGACCACGCGACACGCGAGCCGGGCAGTCTGATGTCGTCGCGGTCGCGATGAGACGTGCTAGGGGGTGTGGGTAGGGCCATGGCGAGATGTCCACAACGACAGACAAGCCACGCTCAAAACGACCAACAGACTTGGTCGTCGTCGCGAAGAAAGCCACACTCCGTCCCAAATTCGCAATAATTATAATAAATTCACTTTTTTTCATTAAACGCGTCGACGGGACGCGTAGTTTGCACTTGTTTGCTACATGGGCACGTGATCGCATTGCACGTGGGACTCAATCCGAGAGAACCCTGTGCCAGACTTCTCAAGGTGGAATTACGCTATTCTCCAGTGGTAGAGCACTGTTTCCTTCTATTAAGTGCACGTCTTGTTCCATCGCTTTTCTTCCATGTGTACACTCACATGAATCCATGCAACAGCTGTATATGTACACACAGCGGGACACCCGCAGTCACGCTCACGCATGATGCAGTCGTCATTTTATCGGTTGTTCTGACAAACCCAGGGGAACGCTTCATGTCCGTTCCTACTCTTGGGATCAACACCGAATCCTACATCCTACCTTACCCCATCGATTGATCCAACTACCAACTTCATGCGAACACGAAACGAAAAACCCATCTTGATCAAATCACGTTCGAATGAACGACTTTGAAAGCTTCGAGCCTTATGAACGCTCCCATGCAATTATACCGAGTTGACAAGTGTTGGCTTACGGAGTCGTGGACTACCACTGTAGCCACGAGGAACTCTGTTACATAATGGTACGTTTAGGATACCTACGCTTGTATGGTATGAAAGTCCAATCTTTGAGTTCGACCAGCCTGTAGCATGTTCGATCGATACAAAATGCGCATCAACCGCAAGATGCCCGAGAAAAAAGGGAAACGGAGTCGGCTCGACACGAGTTCCAGATACAAAATTTGTGAAGGGGTAAAGGCTGTAGCATAGACTGGGACTGGCCGCATCGTCACTGGTCCCCTGATGCAAGTCAATCAAATCACGATTCATAAAATTGAAACGACGAAGATAATCTTATGATGACCGCTTTTCGCTGCAATAATGAACTCCATGCGAAGGTGGCTGGCCGCACTGGCCCCGAGTCCACGAGGGAGAGAATCAGATTGGGTGGCGATGTGCCCACTGCCCCGACCACCGCGCAGGCGCACTCTAGTCCGACTACCGTCACACCATGAGGATGGTATCAGTTATAGTAATAGGACCGATCATGGTCTCTTGATAAGCCCGACTTGTGCCTCCACATGGTTATTAGCGTTCTTGACTGGCAAGGCTCGTCACATGCGTAAGCGCTTGCTATGCAATTGGTGTTCCCGGTCGACGAGTGTGCCGTGCCATATAGCTGTGGAGTTGCGACATCATACACGCACTCCGTCTCAAATGAAGGTGCATATGGTACGTGTCTGGATGAGTCCAGATGACCTGTTAGCCGGAGCTCGGCAGCAAAAGGCAGTGTTTGGTCATGCGCAGAGTTCCGATCCGGCTATCTTGCTGTACACGTTACAGCTGTCTGAGACCCTACAAATACTCGGACCACACCATTTCTGAACTGTGGGATACCTTCCAAGACCTTCCACATCCTTTACCTACTTGCTATCCTCCCAAGATGATGTTCACGAAGTCTCTCATGACCTCATTGTTCGCTCTCATGTCCCTCCTTGCTCTGGTCATGTCCATTCCTTTCCAGAAACGAGACGTCTTTGTCCCACCAGTCATATCTCCTCACCAGGGGACCGTTTGGTATGCTGGGCGAGAACAAGAGGTTATTTGGTAAAGCTTCTGTTACATCAATGGTGTGATCGACCAACATCGCTGACACGATCCCCAGGGACACGAAGAACGCTCCCGTAAACATCACCAATTCAGAAGGAATCATTTATCTCGTCGTGGACAATCTCATTGATTTCAGTAGGTTCTTCCCCGGCTTGACCGTATATTCCTTCTAAAAGAAATTTCTCCAGGCTATGAGTTGGCCAGCAACTTCAACATCCTCGACGGCAAGGTGCAAGTCATAGCACCAGACGTGGCAACTGGTACTTACGCCATCGTCTGTAAGTTCCTAAACTCGAGTCTATCTACTCACTATGTATACTGAATTGTCTATTGCAGTATTCGGTGATTCTGGTAACTTCAGCCAGAACTTCACCATCATCGCATGATCGCTCCATATCTCCATATCTCCATATTTTTTGAACGATGTCATGAACAGTGATGAAAGGACTTTTGTCATCTAGGACTTGGTTTCACGGACGTCAGTACGACAATGCATTCGGAACATTTAGCAAATGGACCTGTACCCTTCTTTCGCATTCTGCTGTACGTATAATGGACTAGGATGGACCGTTCTGTTCTGCTACTATACAATCCCCAGTTACTGTAATCACTGTACGATATTCCAGCTGTTGGATGATTTACCATTACGTTGATCAATCAAGGTGGCAGGCATCCGTCTGCCGTTTCTCATGGTAATTACTCATCTAGCAAATTAACCGTGGCAACTGCAAGCCTGTTTTGAGATGGACGACCACAACATCTAGACAGCCATACTGACGGTTTAGTCAAGAGGTACTGTATGTCGTATTTTAACAAGTGCTAGATCATAAGCGCCACTCGAGTTCTTCCGCCAGTATGTATACTGAGTCGTGCGTTACAGTTTTGGGCGGAATCGATCACGACACCCATCCACCATCACTACACTAACCGGAGTAAAACGGGTTTGCGTCATTGATTTCCTCAGTCAATGCACGTTCCACTCCCACCGCCCGTTCCATCTGAAAAACAGGTTTGGCTGCAGCACAGGCCAGGGTTATCAAGCTGACATGGACCACCAGTTGGAGTGCACGGCTGCTGCTTGTTTGTCAGCCCAAAAATAACATAGGTCTTCGCTGCCAACGACTCACTGCGCACGTCCCAACTTCGGGCACATCGCTTGACGTTTGTGTGCAGACACCACTGCAGCAGAGGGTGGGCACTGACACGAGGCAAGTTGTTCCCGAAGAAAGACATGGTATGCAGACTTGAACTGGCGTTTGCCTCTCCACATTTCGGAGAGCGTCAGTGTCTCGATTGACGACACTGCCAACTGCGACAGTCACCAGCGCTGCAAGTATAGAGGAAAGCAAAGGAACACGCATGCCGATGTGACAGGTTGCAGCCTTTAGAAAGCCCGCAATGGAGAATAAGTACACTGTACAACGCGACCTTTTATACTTCGTCCATTCCTCGGTTCGGGCGCTGTCACAAGGATCAAGTTAAACGACAGCCTGTTACAAGCCCCGGATCATTGAAAACCAAACATCGAAGAAGTACGCGTTACTTTTCGGTTGAACATTCATCGTCACCCCTTTGGAAAGCTCTTTTGTGCAGTCAGCAAAAAGCGTAAACACGCTATATATGTGCTTGCTGAGTTTTCAATGCTCAGAGAGTAAGTAACAGGTGACGCGGTTGAGCTGAGCCTGGGTTAAGCTAACCACTGAATAGACGAGCGTCAAGAAAAGATTCTGGACGGCGCTTGGCTTGGCACTCGTACGTACGTATTCGGACAGCTTTATCCAGATGAAGTTAAACCTTGCAATCCAAGCCCAACGGATGGAGACGCAATGCAACGTTCTTCGAAGACCACCATTCCATTGCAAGTTAGAGCATATAAAACTCGGCACGCTGTGGGGAACGTGCCCGACCATTGCTACATGAAGTTCTGCTATTCGGCCGGCGTATGATCATATGGTAGTCCATGTGAGACGGGGATCACTTCGTAACCAATACGGCCTCCGCGTCATTGCGCTCCTCATGGAACCCACAATGCACGGGACAACTACCACCAAAAGCGGTCGACTCCTCGTCGGTATCAAAGCAGGATGGTGTAGGCGATCATCTCACGGAAGCCGGGAGAAAAGACATCGGTCGAACGTCACCGTTGACATGATTCCTAGGGACACAAGTAACGCTCCTGTAAATGTCACGAACTTGGGGGATGATTTATCTTGTCATAGGCAACCTCATCCATTCCGATACGTTCCATCCCTACCTTGGCTACGTGAATCTCACCTGAAGAGGCTTTCCAGGTCACGAGTTGACTAGTGGTTTCAATATCCTCAAAGGTAGGTTGGAAATCGTAGTACGGGACGTGTCACTCCGACTGGTACCTATGCCATCGTCTATAAGGTCCTACTCTATTCTATCTATTGCTGTGCCGTATGCTGAGTCGTGCATTATAGAGCGGTATTTGGCGATTCCGATAACTTTGAGCAAAACTTCACCATCACCACATGATCGCACCATATCTGTACATCATGATGTCTCTGAGTGATACCATGAACAGTGATGGACACTGGCACGGCGATGCAATCAAAACATTTAGCAATGGACCTGTGCTCCACTTCTGCATCCGGCAAACTAGCCATTAATGACAATTGTAAGCATTCCTTAGAACAGACGACAACACTGAATCAATCTCGACCTACGTAGTACTGACAGTGTGATCACAGGGCGTACCCAATTCCGGTACTGAACCTATAAACGACTAGCTGCTTAGCAATTGGGTTAGACCTATTCCAATTGCCATTACCGGGGCTCAATAACAAACGTACCTATTTGGACCGCATGACGAGGTTCCCCTAGGTTTCACTGCAGCGCCGTCCGGGAATATTCATGTCGCATGGCTGCCGTTTTTACATATCTATTACTTAACTCCGAACGACGAAGAGGGCAACCACTCGCCGAAGAGGTACTACCTGTATCGAAACTTATTAACCAACAGCCCTTAATGGCCCCAGTCTGATACTTACGCGGTCGTCGTCAACAGTATGTTCACGGGGCAGGGCTTGACCTATGATCACTGTAGTCGAGCACATACTATGTCGGGGTAAGATGACTTACTTGAAGTGTTTCTCCACGGTGCCCGATACGCCAGCACTCCCAAATGTAGGTCAGTCTCACTGACTCCTATGAAGTATCATATCACCACATCAACGTACTTTTGGTTCCCTTTCTCAGACATGACACTATATGGTCTGTGGGTATGAGGAAAATGAGAGCCCAATCATTTTATTCCGAGGTTATTCTTCTACTTGAAATCCCGAGTGTAATGGATTACTAGGGTTGATGCACTCAATGTCGAGAGAGCACTGGGCAGAGCACAAGGTAGTCGTCGGTCGTCAAAAGATAAAGAACGGTATCACGAGGTGATGACCCGTCGTCTCCCATACGTAACCCAAGGGTTCGAAGGAAAGATAGCCCCTGTTAGTATATTTGCGTGGTCATTAGATTGGACTCGGACTCAGGCGACAGTAGTACGACTACAACGGTGCTCTGCTTTTTGTTCGTGTATTCCTGTCCTACATAGCGGTCAATGCTATACTTCCACTAGTTCCTAAAACCTTGACGCACAGGCTGTCCGTCGTCCTCCAGCCGAGATGTGCTCACGTCCACTAATTGACCATATCAGGCAATACCAGACTTGTACTCGATTCTCGAAATAAAAAAGTACAATATATGCCGCGTCCAGCACCTCCAAAGTCAAAATCGGCTGCGTCGCCGAGCACATCGCCCGTACGATCACCCGTGTCGTCGCGCTCCTCATGGAACACGCAACGCTCGAGACGATCGCGTCCGAAAGCTGCGGACTTTTTCTCGGAATCCGGGAGGGACGGTGTCGGTCATCGTAGCGGTAACGAAAGCCAGGAAGAGGACACCGATACCTCTGAGGGCGAGAGCGAGGAGTCGGATGAGTCTGCGTCCTCAGAGGATCCAAGGAACGGTGAGGATGATAGTGAGAGTAACAGTTCGGGGGGTGAGGTCGAGGATGAGGTCGCTGATGCCGACGCCCCACGAATATCTCAGTGGGTCGACGATGATATGATAGACGGCAGTATCTCCGGAGGAGATTCTGACTTGGAAGGAACGCACAAGGCCGAGGCGGACGTACAAATGGTACTTCGGTGGCTTCTTCTCCAGTGTTTTCAACATACTGACATGTTTCTGTGTCAATCCACAAGTGGTCTCTCCAGGATGGTAAGTTTCATCGCGAGATCGACCCATGTCTCCGTGTTTATTATTTCTCCTAATATTACAGATCTGTCGACGCTTCCGTTAGGAGTGTTGCGCAAAGCACAACGTTCGCTGGGCCAAGCTCGGGCACTCAGTGACTCTGAATCCGTGTCTACTTCTTCAGAAAGTGAAGTCGACGACAACGAACGTATCTCAAAAGAGGAGAGACAAGATCCCCCAAGACAGAAAAAGGAACTAGCTAAACGACCACACAAGCACGCGTATGTCCTCCTTCCTCATTATTTCAGGCGTGCGGTGATTTTGGATTGTTATTCCACTACACAGACCTACCGAAGTGTCGTCTAAGCGACCGGTCAGTCGACGTAGGACGGTCGTGGAAGATAATACACCGGTGAGAGCAATTACGATCGATCTTCCCAGCCATTCCTCGTCTCATTCATGTTCCTCTGATTTTTTAGAAACCAAGAGACCCCCGTTTTCTGCACGTAACTGGTAAATACGATCAAGATAAATTCCGACAACAATATTCCTTCCTTCCCGAACTGCATACCAACGAGCTCGAGACTCTCCGGAAGAACTACAAAGCGGCACGCAAGCTCCTAGCTAACTCACCTCGTGACCTACGTCCGGCACGCGAAGAAGAGGTCAAGCGGCTTGAACTAGCCGTGAAGCGAGCCGAGAGCGCCGTTAACCGAGATGCGAGGGAGAGAGTGGAAGCCGAGGCATTGCAGAGGGTGACGCAAGCCGAAAAGCAGAAGAGGAAACAGGGTAAAGGGGCCTGGTTCATGAAACGATGTGCGTCGCGTCTCCTTCACCTTTTTTTTCTTTTCGCGGGGCAGCGGGTGTGTTTGGCCCCATGCGTGTGAGTGTGTGGCGATGACTTGTGACAAACGTCCTGTTTGCAGCTGAGAAGAAAGATTTACTGAACAAAGCTCGTTACGACGCCATCGCTGCATCTGGTGGGAGTCAAGCCGTCAAGAAAGCTATCGAGAAAAAGCAAAAAAAAATCAGCCAAAAGGAGAAGAAGTCTAGGCCGTTTGCTAAAGGCGCGTTTGGCCAGGAGCCTGCTGGTGCCAATACACCAGGACGTAAACGGTCAGCAGGGTCGGCGGATGACACGAACAACAAGGGTGCAAAGCGTAGGAGGGTGTCTTGACGGCCGCTAGTTAGACTACATACATGTGCAACGTGGATTTTTGGTTGATGGCAGCGCCGCCTTATCAGGTCTGGACCAACCCTTTAGTCTTTTCGCAGGTACTGTATCCAATTCTGACAGAACCCAAATCTGAACGTGCGACATGCACTCCATGTTCCAGACTGATTAGTTTTTCCCTTCGCATTCAAACAAGTCAATCGCGGAAAACATTATCCATTGATTGTATCGTAACTTTGTTTTAGGCTCTGACTACTACCTGTTCTCTCTCTTTCGAGTCTTTCCTTCAAAGGGGGAAAAAGTTGCACGTGTAAGCAAGAAAAAAAATGCCTTCATCGCATCAAAGTGGCGTGCGTAGATCGGGTACTTTAGTGGTCGGGGGTATGTCGCCGAAGGAATAAAAGGGGGAACCGTGGGTCTATGAACGGGAATTACGAAGTGGAGTGCGGAGTGGCGGAGGACAATGGGGCAATCGGTAGTGATGCCGAAGCCGTGCAAGCCTGCACAATGGAAGAGGCTTCCGAGTCAGGTACTATGGGTGTCGTTGTAGTTGAGCATGCCGAAACGATGGCAGGGGGTGCATCGGAGAGGATGTCTTCTTGCTCGTATAGCCGCAGATAAACACCAAGGTGAATCTGCGCCAGTCGTGCCAACCGCTCCGCAAGTAAGTGGATCTCGTCAGCGAGAGGCTCCATGCCGGAGGCGAGCCCGGCAGAGCTACTCGATGATGACGAGAGCGATGCCGCCCCGTGGATAGACAAACCCAACGCTGTTGCTTCGCTCGGAGGGAATGCAAATGCGATTACCTGGCTGAACACCGCGTCTCGCACCTTGTTCTTGAGCATGATACTCAGAGGCGAGTTCGGTCGGATGTGAGTATCAGACCACCCCTCTGCAAGTCTGAGCGTTCGCTCATCCGGTGCGTGTGAATACGGTATGGATGAGGCATTCACAGTCGACGACGGGTTCGAGCCAGCCGATTGGTTCGATGCGTTGCCCCGGAACTCCTTCGCCCGCAGCGCCACCTGCAACACGATATCCCGCTTAATCTTACACCACTTGTCGTCAGCTGGACAGTCTCGGCCGCCAGAAGCACCGTCCGAATTGCCATATTTGAGGAAGTGCCCGAGATGCGAGGAAGATATATCACGTATCTCCCGTTTCAACCTGAGCAGCTCCGCATCGTTCACTCGATCCCGGGTTACTGCTGAGTCGCCGGCGTCGGAGAAGATGAGTTGACGGTACAGGAGTAAGAACATGTACATTGCAGCAGTGTCAGCTGCGTCCGTAGCCAGAACCAACAGGCGAGCACTATCCAGGTAGGTGGTCTCAGGGTACAGAGGTAACGGACACATGGCCGAAGGCGCCACAACGGTAGATCCGGAAGAACATTGCGGGGCTGGGGTTGGAGGAGGGTCGAAAACGAGGTCTGTGAGGCCTTTGAGAACGCTGATGTACGTCTTTTGGGTCTGGGTAAGATTACGATAATCAAACGAACCGGAAGGGATAGATGGATGAGTTAAGATGGGTGAGGCCAGAAGACGACGGTGTGATGATTCCATCCATTTCCGCGTGATATCAAGAGAGGAGCCCTGTCCTTTGCGGCCTTTGAAGGCCTTGAGTTCATATTGCCCCGAGGTATCAACCAGGCACGGACGCAGAGCCTGCAACTGATGGTTCGCAATATCCTGATGGAAACGTGAATCGGCGCTCAACCGGCCAGGTTGATACGTTCAAGAGAGAAAACTTACCAGTTTCATAAGCTCGAGGATATCGAGGCACATCCGCACCGCCTTCACAGCGTCCGCCTTAGTTCCGCCTCCCCCAGGTGCACACTTCTTTGCCACTTCGACCATGGCATCGACGGCGCGGTCGCGCATCGGGGCACAGTGACTTTTAAGGGTCTGACCGATTACGACGAAGAGGCCAGAAGGGTCAAATAGATCATGCTTCAACTCCTGTTGGATGAGATCTGGGTCGAAGACGGATCTGAGATGCGCGGCCTGTGCTGCATGTCGCTCGATCTGAGGCTGAAGCGTTGATGGGTGTGCATATGCATCTGAGATGCCTGTCAAAGGTTGAATGACGAACAAAAGAACTTCAAGGAACTCTGTCAATAGCAGGCGCATACGGGAGGGTGTTCGAAAGGTAAAGATGTGAGAGGCAGGGAAGAATATGAGGACATGATCCTTGGGTACGGGAACAGACCGGCAGACGCAAAGACAGTCACAGGGACGGCCTTGCAGGTCGAAGGAAATGCACGTGCAACCAGTTTCGAGTTCCTGAGCGACGGCACGCCAGTATTTGTCTGAAAGGTCACGTTTTCTTCGACCCGAAGTTGGTCTGAACTGCAAGCCCGCGTCAAACATGAGATCATGACCTGGTGAAGGTTTATCAGTGACGATAGCGAGGTGCGAGGGCAGGATGACATACGAAGCTGCGGGTTGCGGAGGATGGCGCTCAAGTCCAACTCTTTGAGAGTCTGACGGTTGATTAAAGGGTGCAGGGAGGGTATATGCGGGGAGGATAGATCGATTGGGTATGGGTATGGGGGGTGGACGAGCAGCTGGGAAGCATCCGTTGGAAGGAAGTAGCTATCGATCCTGAGGGTGAAAGGATGGGACGTTGTCTGAGACGGGGAACTGGGGGCTGCACGATATTCGGGTCTTTTGCGCGAACGGCGCGTGGGACTGGAGGGGATGAGAGAAGCCCGAGACGGCGACTGTCTTTCAGGTATGCGGAGATGACGTTTCGCAGGGGGGAGGTGTGCATGCGAGGTGTCGACCCGGGAGCGTTTGGGTGATCGAAGGGACGGATCGGTGGTAGGGGAGGAGGGAGACAAGGGGGAGGAGGGAGAGGAGTCGGTTGGGGAAGACTCTGAAGGCCAGACAGCGTGAGCCGTGTCCGTCGAGAGCCACGGACTGGAAGGTGGCTGGCGTGGAGCGCTGTGAGCGACGGTGTTGTCGCCTACGAGGATGTCGTCGGCAGTTGTGGGTACATCTTGAGAGATTGGGTGCTGGTCGTCTTCAGCATCGGCCTTTCGTTTTCTGCAGTTGACAGGGGGAAGCGGATGGCCGAGGTCGCCCATAAGCCAGAGAGGACAGAGCGACAAAGGGAGACGGGGGCTGGTATGACACGAGAGAAAAGGGAGAAAGGGACTCGAGTCTGACCTGAGATATATATACACGGACGTGAGCCATACGCCAAAACTGAAACTCAGGGCAACCTCATGCAAGGGAGACAGACTGACCTGCCGTAGGATATTCTGCAGTGTTGTATGGGATCGAGTTGCTGCTCTGTTTCCAGCAGGCCGGAGTGGCAGTACTGCTAATCTACGACGTAGGAGAAGACAGAAGAAGGAGGAGCTGACGACTGCCACGCTGTCGCCCCGTATTAAGAAGAAGCAGAAAGAAAAAAAAAAAAAAAGAAAGAGAAATGAGCGGTGTACCGAATCTCTGATCGTGGCTTTATAACTTTGGTGGGCGTCCCTGGAGCTCAGGTCGTTGACAAACGTCGACTTACGCTGTATGGCAAATGCATATCATCGTGACGGAGCCTCGAGGCGCCCTCCCCCATCCATCCCTAGCAACCTTGGCAACATGTGCATGGAGCCTGCCAGTTCCAAGTGGTTATTGCGGTTAGCCACCGGCAGCATGCACACTTGGCGTGCTGTTATGTTCGTCAAAAACATACAGTCCTTATGACTCGTCCCGTCCTGGCATAAGTTTCCCCCCTCGCACCCTTTTGTTTCAATTCCCACCTCGGGAAGTATCGTACCTGACTGGACAGTCCTCTGAGCAGAGCAGAGCCGTGTGCTCGTCATCCTCGCCCCTCATCGTCTTCCAATCGAACCTTCCTAACAGAGCTACCCTCCTTTCATTTCTCATGTCCAACACAATAGCAACCCTGCTAACACGTCGCATCGTGCCCTCCGTGCGGCGACAATACATAACAACGTCTATTTGTCTCATCCACAGCATATCTCCCGTCTATGGACTCGACTGCTCCTTTCGGTCTTGGTGCTCATTGTCACGCCGAACATCGCAGTCACCATCCTGGTGTATTTCCGAGATTCTCACTCTGTCCGACGTTTTAGTAAGCTTCACAGCTCCTTATCTTTGGATCCCTCTTCCCCGGGGCACCCCTACGTCGGCCATCTCTGACCGCAAAACCTTTCCCGTAAGGTCACCCACGTCAGTCCGCGGCGTACACACATGAAATTATCCCAACAGCATTCCAACACAGCCAACCTGTTCAAAACGCCTGCTGACCAGTCAGGAAATACGCTCCCCAGAAGACGACTGGACTAGGCAACTCTAATGTCTCGTGTCAGCTCACCCACGTTCATCTTTGATCCACCTTTCGGCATTTGACGCAGACCATCCACAGGCTCTAAGCTTTGCCTTCTGCGTCATCTCTCCCCCTTCGTTCGTTTCACACCTCCATATGAAATTCCACCGTGGCCCTATCGTGGAGGCAAGATTATCTTTTGTCTGTTCTCGCTCTCTATCGTTCCTTCATTATCCTGCCGATGATCTTGTTTGATATCTGACAAGATCACTCCTATTTTGTTTGATTCATTGCCCACTGTGATCTGACAGTCACAGAATCAGATTCTCCGCATCCTTCGGGCGTTGCCGTCAGCTAACTAACGTTGTGTCAAGGGTCCGCGCTATACATACGCACTAAAAAATCTCATATCGCCACCCACGTTCAGGCGCAGAAACCTGCCATCCCATCATGATCTGAGCTGTGAAGATGGGACCAGTTTAATATGTGGCCCAGACTGCATTTATCGGATGCCTATCTGAGCACTCTCCCCCCATCCAAAGCTTGCGTTGGCTAAATCCAGGGTGTGAAAAAGGCTAAACCTGATTCAACGCTTTCTCCGATTGGCCTACCGGTACCCACCCTCCTCATAAGTAACCATCCTCGCACACTAACACGGGTGCTCTCTCCCTTCGGAGCTACACACAGTGTCCAAGGGTATGTAACCGGGAATGAAACAGAAACGCAAAGTGCTTCCGCATATGGCCCCCTTATCGCTTATGAAACGCTGACGCTTCAAATGGGTGTATGTAACGCAAAGGCGGACAGCATCGCGCACGAGATAGCCACCGGTACGGCCCATCTTGTCCGATCTCATCATATCAATGTAATTATGTACATACTCTCGTTGACAGTACTTCGCATGTGTGAAACAAACGCCGCTTTCGAGTGGCATTTTCTCTATGCGTCGATGAGCTTGCCCTCCTGGTTTCCCGTCCGCTGTTCTTCTGCGTCAGCCGTCCTTTTGGTTGGCTTCCGTGCATAGAACTCCGCAATAATCTTCGGATTAATGCGGTTGAGCTGTTCCTTGGGGAAGATACGAAGCAAGGACCATGCCAAGTCTAGTGACTCAAAAACGGTACGCGATTCATATGGGCCTGCATCGCGCATCGTCAGCAGCAGTTCTCAGTACACGCCACCGGGTGAAATTTCCGCCCGCAAGATGAAACCTTACCTTGTCCTACGAACTGCCGTTCGAATTTGTCCAGGAATTCCAACGCCAGTTTGTCCTCCGCAGACAGCGCCTCCTCACCTACAACTGCCTTCATCGCAGCTGCGTCTCGTCCGATCGCGTATTTCGCGTACTGCGGTCGCGTGGCAACCCCGTGAGCATGGCCCTGCTGCGCGCGTGTACGTGTGTGCATGGAAACACGGGACTCACCAGCTGGTTGGATACGTCACCATGATCTTTCCTCGTGAGCTTTTCGCCGATCGCACTCTTCATCAACCGCGAGAGTGATGGCAGCACATTAATCGGCGGGTATATTTGTCGGTTGTGCAGCTGGCGATCGACAAAAATTTGGCCTTCGGTAATGTAACCTGTCAGGTCGGGAATAGGGTGTGTTATATCTGTGGACCACGACCAACACCGTCAACACGACCCCGGAACACGGAAAGCGTGAATCATGAAAAAGCACCGTCATTTGGCATGGTGAGGATGGGAATTTGCGTAATCGAACCGTTGCGGCCCTGGACACGGCCGGCACGTTCGTATATGGTCGACAAGTCGGTGTACATGTACCCGGGGTAGCCACGACGTCCAGGCACTTCTTCACGCGCTGCTGAAACCTAACCATTACCACCACCACGATCACCCCGCAGGAGTGTGAAAAGGAAAATGTGAAGGAATCCGTAAAAAGCCGGCAACACGTCAAAACGCACCTCACGCAAGGCATCGGCATACGACGACATATCGGTCAATATAACTAAGACATGTTTCTCCAGCTGGTAGGCGTAGTATTCAGCTGTCGTCAGTGCCAGGCGAGGCGTAATAATACGCTCGATGGTCGGATCGTTGGCTAGATTAAGGAACAGCGTCACTCGATCCAAACTGCCATTGGATTCAAAGTCCTCCTTGAAGAACCGTGCAGTTTCCATGTTTACGCCCATTGCGGCGAACACCACGGAGAAGTTGTCTTCGTGACCATCGTGTACGTCCTTCGTCGGACGCTTCACCAGACCAGCTTGACGCACAATTTGCGCAGCGATCTGATTAGCAGCAGGAAGGTTTTGATGAGCAGGAGGAAAGGCATGTAAAAGGGCACGTGTTCATCCGCGTACCTCATTGTGAGGCAAGCCTGCAGCAGAAAAAATAGGGATCTTTTGTCCGCGGGCAATGGAGTTCATCACGTCGATAGTTGAGATACCGGTCTGTATCATCTCCTCAGGATATATCCGAGAATATGGGTTGATCGGTGAGCCTAAACTAAACCTTGCAGCAGAGGTCACACGAAAATGGTACGGAGAAAGAAACGCACCGTTAATGTCCAGGTAGTCTTCTGAAAATACTCTCGGACCCTGGTCAATGGGGTTCCCAGAACCGTTGAATATACGTCCCAACATGTCCTCTGCCACCGGAAGCTTCATGCTGCTGCCAGTGAATTCGACGTGGGTCGCTTTCACGTCCACGCCTGAAGTACCTTCGAATACCTGCACGATGGCCTTCTTTCCCTGGACCTCGAGGACTTGTCCTCCTCGCTTAGAGCCATCGGGAAGAGTGAGTTGAACGATCTCGTTGTATGAAGGGAACTGTCAAGGTTCGCGATGAATGCCAAAATCGGGGCGTCAGGGTATCTATCAGTCGCCGTACCTTGACATTATCCAACACGACTAGTGGCCTGCAAACCAGATGCGATGATAAATAATTATCTTAATGTAAATCGCTCGTAATTCTCCACGCACCCATTGATACCAGATACCGTTCGGTAATCTGAGTGGACAAGTAAGACCGAGGTTCCGCAGTCGAAAGAGCCCTTGGGGTTCAGAACAACACACCGAGATGAGGCTGCACGCGGTATTCGCGTGTCACCGCTGCTGCATTGATTGTGGCCAGTTCACTGTCACTAATGCGAGCGTCGACGACCATGGTTGGTTGCAATATGATGAATGCAAGCGCTGCTGCCCAGAGTTCCACTGACCAACTTTGGTCGAGTACAGGTCCGCTGCCAACCAAGCAAGGTAAAGCCAAAACTTCCCACGCCCGGCATCTTTCTCAAAACGCGCACATGTAGGCAGGTCCATACAAACATACTAATTACACAGGGGGGGAGGCGTGTGCTCAGTGTGACAACCTACTATCCTTCCATATTCGATGCCAGTTCTTTGACAAGAGCTTGTGCTGCTTCCTTCACTTCTTCCACATCCGTCGAGGACCTGTCGAACACGGGGTCAGCTCCACAGTTCAGCTGTTGCCCTCCAGGGAACGATCGTACCACCCCGTTTCCAGAAGTAATTCCTCAACCTTGTCATCAGGCTCCCAACCAAGGTCTCTGCTTTGCAACACCAGATATAAGTACTCGGCCGTCCCTGATCGAACCTAAGGAAGAAAAAAGACGACGGCCTCAGTCCGGACCTTGCCGCACAGATCTTTTCAAATACCACAAACTCGAGGGTAAGGATGCACAAGGAAGTCCGCTATCTTTGACAGACACGTTTTCGCAACCGATGGGAATGTGAGGAGATTCACGACTCTAAAGGAAATCGCAACTGCCCGTTCAGAAGCTAACTTCTCGGATATTGCCATTATGAATCGCGCGCGCACATTTTCATAGATTCATGCACCCGTTGCACATTCTTCAGGCGCGACACGTTTTTAGTCGCGATCGAGATCAAGCTCTCCATACTGCGAGTTGACTAGCACATCAGCTTTGCAACGTGACCATGTTAGATCACCCACCATGCTGCCCCTGTCCCCGATTCAGGGAGCCGTGGCACGGCATCTCCCTCGAGTAGCATGTTGAAGGTTTGAAGGACGGGAACCACGACGTTATTCGATGTTAAATGTTTCAAACCGTACTCGATTAGGTCTTGTGCCAAACTCGCCTGGCTGTATCCATCCCGATCAGAACTCACTGGCAGCGTCCGCACGTAGGCAGCTAAACTCGATGACGCAGGTCGTTGCTTTCGATGGCGTCAACGAAACGAGGCACGGAATTCATAGATCGACAACATACAGTGCTGTTCGTCCTCGTGGACACGCTCAGTACTAAGCCGGTCAAAATTGGCTTTCGGTATTCAGGTATCTCCAGTAGCCTAACAGCTTTTGGAAATAACCACTCCCCATTATTCCAATTTGTTTCATTTTCACGACAGTCCCTGCTGACCTTTAAGGACCCCGGTACAGCAAGTAGAGAAACGGACTTACGGCAGGAATAATTCCCGAGCTAGGTCTTCGCCTCGCACTCGCCAACATTCAGCGTCTTCCACTGATGGTAGCGAAAGTCTCAGAATACGAGTGAAGGATTCCCCCGCAATCTGGCGGACATTATCAAGCCTTTCTACGCCCTGTCGTAGTACACGCCCCACAATATGGTGATATCGGTGGGCTGGAAGGATGCTCGCAAAATTGGGGAGATTTTTTGACACGACGAAGAGAGTCTCAATAATCGAAGTCAGACCCTGGATACAGGCAATGCGTATCCAAGACCCCACGTCTCCGCGTTCATCGGTCGTATAATCATCTAGTCCGTTGTCAAGTGCGTCAACCAGAGCACGGACTGTGTCCGGAGGGAGGTCTATTGAATTGTGAGCTTATTTCAATCCTCACACGATGCGGGCATGGTACCAACGTCGTTCTAAGTTCTGGGCTACACGAGCGACGACTTTCGGAATGGCAAGGAAGCTGTTACGGCGCGCCTCAACATTTGTCATCCTAGTTGCGGACTATAATCACCGTTTCATAGTGATGACATGCGGACAATGGGCCCCTTTCTCACCTCCATGCTGACGTTGTCCAGCAAGCATTCCACGACCTCCGACAAGCCATGAGGGTGGGCGTGATAGTCAAGGACGCCTAGCAAATATCCGAGACTCTGTTGCAACGGAGGCAGGCCACGCTTGAACTCCCTGATGTATGTATAAAGTGATCCCACGTCAGGGTGAGCTGGCAAGCGAACGTGTACGAGTGTGACGTATCTTTGAACTGCGCTGGAACAATCCGTGAGAGAGCTAACAGCGGCCAAAGCGGCTGCACCAGCCTCCCGCACATCACTGCTCCGGTGGTGTAGCCCCTGGTCGGCGAACTTCCTCCAATTTGGAACAGAAGAGGTGTTCTCTGACTCGACCTCCTCCCGAGTAATGCTAGCGGCGATCAGGCTACAAATCGCGCCAAGAATTTGCTCATTACGTGGAGCAAGGACTAGGGATTCAGGGATACGGTTGATGAGGATAAAGATCTGTGACAAATACAAAATAATAGTAGGTGAATAAAGGGAAGAATGTAGGGCAGAAGGTACCAACTTCTCGTCGTGTCCCGTCCCCTGAGTAGCTAAATTGGTTGTACGCATCAGCTATCTCGGTGAGTGCCGCCACAGCACCGTGAATGGTTGCCACATCTACCGAAGTGAGCAGCCGCGCCTTGTAGGTGTGGCTTCAGTGCTATGATTTTCTCATTCGCCAAGCACTCACTAGGCATTGTATGCATGGCGGACCCAGCTTATCCAAGTTAATCTCACATATAAGCCTCAAGGATTTGGCGCCCAGCTGCCTCATCACAACGTCCCAGTGGCGTAAAGTAATCGACATTAGGTGGTCGAGGAGTGCCGGCCGATATTCTTCATGCCTATCTTTGACCGTCAGCATCGCCTTCCAACGAAGTGAATACACCGGACTCGCTCAGCTACTTGTGGCGCCGCCGTAAGAAAGGCATTTCGGCGTATGCTCACGGAATAGAAGTCTGTCTTCCTTAGCACGTCTATACCGTGAGCAAACAAACCCTGGACCACAAGTAAATATAGACATCCTCCGCGGAATAAGGGTCCTACCATTCGCCCAACATGTTCTTGGAAGGCCGCGCTCGCTGCTCTCCGCATTGATACATCCCGGTCAAATAAAGAAACTGCGACAAGCTTCTCTGCTAGTTTGGATGCATGTGGGGAGAAGCCAGACCGGTCTTGTGACCTAGCCAGAGCCCAGATCACGTAGGCAGCAGCGTCTCGAACATTGGAACCAACAGAATGAGCCCCTTTTCGGATGTCAAAGTAAAGTGCTTGTGATAACCAATCGAGAAGGTTCGGAAGTAGAGTGGGAGGGACAAGGGCTCTGCGTGCCATTTCAGCTGACGCAAGGCACGCACCATGCCATGTAGCTTCGGCCATGGAGGGCATGTCGTAAACGGTTGCCCCGGCGACAGTGTGGATGGAGAAGAAACGTAGGATGTTCTCCATGACTTGACCTGCGAAATCGCTCGGCAAACGCTCGGAGAGCCTCCCGATGCCTTTGGCTGCTGACCATCGTACTACGGTGTCCTAACCTCGTCGTTAATCTTACCCCTATTAAAAAGTCGGTCAACGGTAATTACCCGATCTTGGACAGCTTTGAATAATGCATCCAAAATGACCTCCAATTCTTCCGGGACGTCGATCTCGTTACCGTCGTCACCGCCATGCTTTCCGCTTGAATCTTGGTTGCTGCCGTCATTCAAAGTGCGCACTGGTTACCTTGGTTCGAAGTAGATGTCAACCGTCGATGACAAAGGGCTCACATTGAACTCGAGAAAGTCTTGGCCTTGGGAGAAGCAGTCGGAGACCAATCCTGGACAACAACTTCGTTCGATACTTCCGTACGAGCGTGTTTTCCGTCAACGTTTCGCTATCATTGATAGTTTCCGACATTTCCATCAAAGCCTGAGCAGCTGCCTGTGTACCTTCTGGTGCGCCTGATTTAACAAACTCACACAACACCTGCAGAACACCGAGAGACTGCCGGACGTTGTATGTGACGTATCACGAAAAAAAAAGCAGAGCATTGTACCTGAAGGACCTCGGTGGAGTTGATGACGGACGATGACCACTGCAAGAAGGTCTTGAATCGTTGCTTAGTGTCCTTTCTGTGAGGGATCGCGTGAGCAAGGTTAGTAGATGCGGGTTTTGGTCTCCATGCCTCATGTAAAACCGGGAAAGCAGTATTGCAGCACCTTCGCGCTCTAGCCCAGCCTTACCCAGGTATTTCATGGCCGTAGATTCCAGTGCGCTGGCTGTTCCTCCAGTCTGGCCATCCTCGTCAAATTGATCCAAATCAAACGGAATCCGGCAAACAAGGGACAGCCACAAAAGCACTACGTAACGGAGAGTCCATTGGGACGGCTCAGCAGAAGGCCCATCGGGTAAACGCATGAACTCAATGGCAATAGTGACGTCTGCGATTTCATGGGGAAAGAAGCTGGCTGTTTAAGCTTTAGCATACGGCGACGTGTCGACGGAAACGAACGACCGACTGATCGTCTTGTATCCTCTGAGCTTTATGTAGTTGTAAAGAAGCTCTGCCAGTCTTCCAAGGCGAACAATTGATGACTTTGAGGCTGGATCAGACGTACGCGTTCTCGCGTGAACCCTCAAACATTCTGCGACCGGAACGACGAGGTTCTCGAGATAGGGATCCAAGAGATAGGACTGTTCTTGATACTCGCCCAGCTAACAAGACATCGAACTGGAGTTACGGGGGAACTGCCGGATGAGAGAGGGATCTTACTATCGTGGTGAGCTTGCGCATCAGTTCAACCTCAGTGCCATTATCTTGGCGACTTGGTTCGCTAGATAGATCCACGGCAAGCAACGCACTCTGGGCAGAGGCGAAATCACCGTAGCGCTCGAAAGACGCGAATTGCTTCCCTTCGATTAGTTCAGGATCGTCCATGTTTTTTTGGGTGCTGAGTCGAGTTTACGACGCAGTCGCTGGACATCAAAGACACGCGCACTTCCCACCGTGAGAATAAATGAAGTAGCTTGCAGTCTGAGTGCGACAACGGCAAGTACTGTGACTGCTAACTTGCATTGATGCATTTGCCCGGCAAGACTCCCGGTATTAAGAGAAAAAGACCCCTCGAGGTTGGATAATAGTCTTTCAAAGCGTCCTCCGCGTGCACTTATACTCTGGACAGGACAACGACGAAACTAGATTGCGGCGAAAACTGGTACGTTATTTCGACGCCACCCCTCTCCGACATCCACAGTTGACTCAACGAAGTGGTAAACATCAAGCACCACGATGTCAGAGAGATTTATCAAGTCACCAAGAAAACAAAGGCTTTTGAGACTCGGAGAATGTTCAAGAAGCTAAAGAAAGCTAGGTGTGGCCAACCCAATGTGCTTGTTCCTCTCATTCAACTCGGCGTGCGCCCCTTTATCAGACATGATGACCCGACTGGTGAGGGAACGAAAGACCTCGAGCAACAGCTTGAGGCCCTCAAAGTAAGTAAAACGCGCCTTGTCTTGAAAATTTTGGGATAGTGACACTCTGCTAGCACTTGGATTGCAAGCAAATAGCCAATACTGCATTAACCACGAAAATCAAGAAAGACAAGAAACTTTCGGAACATGCTCTTGTCCAATCTGCCGTCCTCGCGGAGCTGACATCGAGTACGGTCTCATTGGTGCCGTCTGGAGCGCCGACAGCAAAGGCGCAAAGTCGTGTACTCAGCTCTAAGTTGCTCGCGGCCGAGATCGCCACAGTCTTGGAAGCTCTTCGGAATTACTTAAGTTCCACATCCGACATGGGTGAAATGCCTAATCAGAAGGGCACGCCTGGAAGCGCGAAGGGAAGAAAAGATAAGGATCGAACGAGTAACCTGGTATCTGCATCGGATTCCGATTCGGGTGAAGGTCATCGTTGTCAAGATAGCGAAGAAAGGGTGGCGACAGAAGATGACGGTTGGCAATCAGGTACCGTAAGTGACGAACCGAGCGTCGCAGACGGGTGGGAGTCAGGTCGCGTTCACGACAGCTCTGATTACGACAAAGTGTCGGACGACGTAACCGATTTCGGCGATCAAACAACCTCACTGAACAGAACGAAGGCGCAAACGAGGAAATTGGCATCGTTATCTAAAGATGAATCCGTTTTCCTCCCGACACTTTCGGTTGGGTTTGCACGTGGTGGTGGTTCAGATAGCGAGTTCAGCGATAGCGAAGCTAATGTGGCTGATGGAGTAAAAAAGAACCGTCGTGGACAGCGGGCCCGTAGGGCGTAGGTCTTCCTGCATTAACTGGTGTCATTCACCTGACGGGGCACGACAGGATATGGGAAAAGAAATATGGGAAGAGCGCCCATCACCTCAAGAAACGGCAAGAAATAGCGCAAGGAACGAAACAACTCCGTTCTCCTTCCAGGGGTCAGAGGACACAGAGACAGCCTGAACGTAAACACGATTATGATGCTCGCATGCTGAAGCAGACGAGTGTCGATAAGCCGATGTCCGATCGGACAATGCGGAGAGGGGCATCAACGAGCACTGATCCGCCTCGGACAAGACAGGAACAGCGGGATGAGCGGCCGTTGCACCCGTCTTGGGAAGCAAAAAAGAAACAAAAAACGATTGGAATCGTACCTTCACAAGGAACGAAGATTATTTTCGATCCGTAGCACTAACGTTAGGGACATCCGTACAGTACTGACACAACACTTTGTTCGGGCCATAGATACAAGCTGTGTAATCAACGGAGGTTCCAAGCAGCGCAGAACAGTACAACAACAGGGTATGGGAGGAGCCAGAGCATTGGAACGGAGATCTTTTTATCGAGATATGCAGATAACGCGCTAGTCCCTACGGGAAGGACAGACATGCTTTTTGCCTCCTTGCAGCCTACAATCACGGGAGCACCACGTTTGTCCACAGCGCCCGCAACGCGGAAAGTCCCTTCCGGGTTTTAAGCATGTGGAGCACTGTGAGCTGCAAGAAACTCTGGACTTTCTCTCCAGCCCCTCCAGCACCGGATGAAGTTTCCGAGTCTCTGCCGGAGGCGGGGTGGGATTTCCAGGGGATTCATCCCATGCAGGATCAGGCGGCAGGGACGTGCGGCTGATGGACGGGCTCCTACAGGAATCGGTTTGACTGAAAGACAACGGAGAATCAGGGGGTGTATCGTTGTCCCAGTGAGTTCCGGTATGTCTTTGCTTCCCTTCGACGGGTATTTTTATTTTCAACGAGGAACGCATCCAATCCACGGCAGGCATAGTAGCGGTGAAGGAACCGTAAACGTTCGTGAAGCCTTCGGAAATATCGGCTTCGGACATGCATTTGGACAGTTGGCGATGGACGTAGTGAGAGGACATGTGAATCTTCGTTATACTGCATGGGTAATTCCATATTCCGGTTCGTGCACCTCTGAAAGGCGCATGGTCATGCTGGAGAAACATTTAGCCTGGCGATAGCGACAATTAGCACGAGACGAAGAACCCACAATGAGGTCAGACTGCATCATGGAAGATAGTTGGCGAGGTCTCTGAGACGCGAAGCTTCCCGAGAGACTACGCCTTGAATATATACTCGTGTGACCAGATTTTTAGATCCAAAGATCGAAACAGCTTTTTACGTTGTTGTGGAACGTCAGCACCACATAACCCGACCGAATGGCAAGATATCAGCCAATTATCACTACAATGGAAATCAGAGTGGGAACCTACTTGGATTTGCCTGTTCTTCTTACGTGTAGAAGTCCTGAGGTGATTTGACGGCCAGGACGTAGGGGGAAGGTATCACACGACCTGATTTTATACGGAAGCAGAGAAGATACGCCGGTTAGCTGGCACAGCGGGTATTTGAAAACCGTTGCCTACGTGAACGCAACATCATGCCATAGGGTGATAAGATGCAGATTGGTAGCCAGAACGAGCGTACCGACGTCGTAATGACCTCACGTGTGGTGACGATGAGCAGAACAACACTGCACAAGTGGACCATTGCCGATAGAGTTTGCAGGGGCTACATATTGTCTCGGGGTACTCTCGTGATCAACACCCTGGAAAGTGAGGTAAAGCTTGGATGACCACTCTCACGGCAAGTCACGAGCAGGACTCGGCAGTCATGAGGCCCTCCACCAGACCAGCCAGGCGTCCCGTCGAAGAGTGGAGGCGGAGGCTATACCCACGCCAATGAGGTACAGAGTTCTGCAATATTGCGCCAAGCGCAGGCAATGTAATGAACGGAGCGGTCGAGGCTTGTAACATAGCTCTTCGAAGTTGTCGGCGGACCTCAATCAGCCGCTAGCGCAGGAGCCGATGCGGATGAACGTTTAGCGGTAATGAGGCGTCACGTCCTTGTGTTCTCGCTCGTTTATTGGACGATGGAAGCTTAGATATACTTATGTACCATCTAGAACCCCGTAAAACACAACGAGTGCCCACACACAGACGAGGTCATTGGACCGTGAGGTTCATTCATTAGTGAGCACACATTAGGATGACGGTGAAAGAACGACTACTGGATTCATGACGAAAAAACTCTCGAGCTCGACGCCCATGATTGTCCTCGCCCCTCGACTGTCAATTCTCAGCTGGCAAACGAGTCTGGGGTCTACCACACATGCCCTGTGTCCGTTCGCTTTTGCCCTTGACCCTTGCAGATAATAGTGCAGCGCGGAACAAACAAGGCCAAACAAGAGGCTCCCATCTCCTGGTCGAGCGTATTCGATTTGGGCCTACAATACAGCAGCCAGCGTCACTCGTCTCCACCTCCTCGTCCTGCCATTCTTTACGACGTATTCGTTACTGGGGGCATTCATTTATTACTCGATTAGCTGGGCTGTAATCCATTCTCATCAACTTGCTTTGCTACCTTTTACGTCTTACGCCTCACTAACGAGTCATGGTAAGCTGCAGGCTGCGTGCACGATCATCAGCTTAATTGCTCACCTTCGTACTTTAATATCATTAAGGGTCAGACACTCTCTGCACCGGGTCAGTATACGTCTCTGAAAAATACATACAATCCCCATTTTCCTTGGTTCCGATGAGCCTTTTGCGGTCAGCTCATCTTCTTGACCCTCAGCCACTAGCAAGAAAACAGAGTCAGGTGAAAATGATCATCTTTTTTTCTCAGTGACAGAGATGCAGGGATGGAGGATCAGTGCGTCTCTTTCCCCTCGTCCAATGATACTTGTCTCAGTGTATTGGTTTCGCCCTTTCTGCTATTTGTTGCTATTTTTTATTCAGGTATGGAGGATGCTCATGCTGCTGTCCTCAACTTGGAGGAAATTGATGACAAGAAGAATTCCTTTTTTGCTGTATATGATGGACACGGCGGTACGTCTCATGACCGTTTCTTGAAATCGCTTACTCACGGATATCCGCACATCAGGCGGTACAGTCGCCAGATTCGCGGGACAGAATCTTCACAAACGTCTGCTCTCTGAAGAAGCATATCGCAAGACGCGTTATGAGGAAGCATTGAAGAGGGCATTTTTGGGGACAGACGAGGAACTCTTGGCTGGTGCGCCCATGATAACTTGGTGTCAGGTACTCGTCTGATGCTGATTCTTGACAGATCCCACGCATACACGCGATCCCTCTGGTTGTACCGCAATTGCTGCGTTGGTAACGCACGATCGCATGATTTATGTGGTATGTATTCATCTTTTTGGTCATCCCTCAAAATTGACACGGTTCTAGGCAAATGCTGGAGACTCTCGGTCTGTAATCAGTGTCAAAGGAGAGGCGCAGCCCCTGAGTTATGATCACAAACCATCAAATGATAGTTCGTCTTTTCTTGTTTCCGGGATGTCCCCCACACCTGACCATTGCTCTTCGCAGCCGAACGTGCACGTATTGTTAACGCAGGTGGATACATAGAATTTGGTCGTGTCAATGGTTGGTCATACATTCTTTATGACTCTCTGATGTTCAAGACGTCTCCTAGGAAACTTGGCCTTGTCAAGAGCACTGGGCGATTTCCAGTTCAAAAAGAATTATTCTTTAATTCCTCAGAAACAAGTCATTACTGCGGACCCAGACGTAATGGTACACCAGCTAAGCGACGAAGATGAATTTTTTGTGTTGGCCTGTGATGGTGAGCAACTCTCTCATCGTATGACGCCACTTTTATTCACTTGCATGCCAAAAAGGTATTTGGGATTGCCTGTCGTCACAGCAGGTGGTCAACTTTATCCGACTCAAGATAGCCGAGGGGAAGGAATTGACCGAAATCGGTGAAATGATGTGCGAGCACTGTCTCGCTCCCGATACTTCATCACCCGCGGGCATCGGTTGCGATAATATGACTGTTCTTATCGTCGCCATTCTCAACGGGCGGACAAAGCAAGAATGGTACAACTGGATTGGCGATCGCGTCAAGAACCAGTACGGCTTCCCGACTCCCCCCACTATTCCCCAGATCTATGCAGCAAGTCGCCTTGTGGCCTTCAAGGCACGGAGAGAAGCCATGGAAGAACGCGACCGGCAGCGGAAAGAACGCGGTGATGAATATGTACCGCCGAACCCATTTGGAGGTTTGGGACCACTCTCTGGGATTGCTCGTGTTCTCGGGGGCGCCGGAGGTATCTCGTTCAGTCCTGAAACGGGTATCGTAACAGACAACGGACGGCTCATGTTTACTTCAGAGGACGATAGCGATAGTGAGGACGATATAGAATCAGACACACCAGCAAATGGCCACTCGTCCTTTGGTTCGCTGGGGAGTAGGGCACCTGACCCTGCTGCCACTTTAAGGCATGACCTTGCCGCATACCAGAACGCAAATGCCCAGGAATCTGGTGGCGGAGTCCGTGGCATTGAGGGAATGAAGTTGACGATAATTGATGACGACGAGGATGAGTTGTCAAACGGCACACGTGGTGCCGCCGCAATCCCGAGTCCTTCGAGTCCTGGGAGAACATTGCAGGGGGAGACTCCACCGTCCCCACCGAAGCCACAGGTGAATGGTGCTATTACGCCGGTCCCCCAGCTCGCCCCAGAACCGCTTGGGGACAAACCACATCCAGTCCTCAAAGCGGAGGGCTTGTTGGACACCAGTGAATCTCCATTCAAGGTATAGTCTCGGGTGTTTTACAAGTCTCTTTATCGTCGTAATGCGCACGCTCCCTTTCATTCTCCACCTGCTCCGCTCCGCCTTTTCTTTACCCTTGACAAAACCTTGTGTGCCTTACGGTTTTGGTTGTTTTCTGTTGCTGCTATCTATTGTATGTCTGTACGGTAGTGTTGTCAATTTGGTCGCCACCAACCTTGCGGTGCACTTAAGGTGTTCTACAGTTTTCCGTCTCCTTTCTCTCCCGTAGCCATCATGACCTCGTTCTTGACTGGTTCACGATTCCCTCCCTCTCCGTATGCGAAGATCACCGGAACTTCAGTATCATACATACTCCCTTAACTGGTTGTAAACAAATGAACTATCCATACTTGTTTCCTTCGGTCCGTCACCACTTTCAAGAGACATCATATAAGACTACCAGTTGATTTTCGCACAAGCAGACAATAGTCGCAGAATCGGATTTGTTGTTATTCTTGAATGCGCCGACGCCAAGGAGTGACCCGGCGTTGCCATCACCGACCTTGAGGACGCTCTGCTTGGCCCAGAGCTGGTTCGGCGATGAACGTCGATAGATATATACGTTTCCGCCACGATCGACGGACCCGTTCTCGAATGCGAAGATAGCATTTTGCGTGTGGTGCGTGAACCGTGTATCGCGCTTTGATGCGAGCACGAACGCCAGCGCAGGGAATGTGCCCGTATGTTTCCATTCGGGGGCAATCGTGTCGCTGCTACATTGCGTTCCTCCTCCCTCCGTGACATATAACAAACCATCGATCGAATTCTTGATCACCAGACCGGCTAATCTAGCGTCCGTGCCAGGAAGGGGTGTAGAGAGGAGGTTGAAGGGTGATGTACTATTTTTCTTCCACCAAGGCGGCGTAGATCCGTCCTCGGAGACCCACGTAAAAGCGGCGGGGCGTCCTACCGAATCGTCGACTTCGTCATCCATCTCGCCCTGGGCTAACGAGGGGACACCACGGCCGAGTCCGAGCCCGCTCGCATCTTCGCCTGTCTTGAGTGCTTCGGTGTATTTCTCGAAGGCCTCGCGGATGAGATAGAGTTCAGATGGATCGAGCGTTTCCGGAACGTCTATATCGTCATCTCCACCTCCGCCCGTGGCTTCGTTCCCCGCACTGGTGGTGGCACGGGTGGCACCACGAGTACCGGCTGCAGCGAACACGTGCATCCACTTCTGGCCTTCGGTCATTTTGTCGAGATGCACGCTCAAGATTCCAAACCTACTGTCCCCCTCGCGGTCCCATGTCCAGAAGCTGGTGGAGGGGCGTATACGGTCCCACAGTTGCTTAGCAGAGTAGCGCGGTAGTCGTATACCCTCATGCATGTCCGGTACGCCTTTAACGTGCATCGTCAACGTGGTGGGTGAGAAGAGGACAGTGATGTTGGATTTCGGGGTTGACGAGGGGAGTGCAAAAGCTACTGTCACGACGTCGGGGGTCTGCGTCCACGAGTAGGGGTAGGGTTTTGTAGACGTCGTATTATCGCCAGCATCCAGATCCTCGCCCGCACGTGGGACCGTTGCAATTTCGTCTGGGGAGGGCTCGTAGGCTGGCGTGTGCGAAGCGCCAATCTCACGGTACGTCGAACCGCCGATGAGGACATAAGCGTTGCGAGACGCGTCGTAATCGGCGAGCATTGGCACGTCCTGCCCACGCCTGCGCCAGACGATGTCAAGCATACCGGAGTGGACGTGCATCATGTTGAGCGGAAAAGTGAAACGCGCGGCCCATACGTCGAATTCAGACGAGTGGAAGTGATGACGGTGTTGGTGGTGTGTTGAAGAGGTTGCAGCTGTGTCCTGTGTGAGGAGGGAAAGAGTCTCCGCATCATAGTACCGGGAGGAGAGCAAAGCAATGACTGTGCCATCCGATACCCTCGCGACACTGTGGATTCGGAAGGGTAGTGGAAGGGATGTAACCTCCTTGTCGAAGAGCTCGAAGGACGACAGGAGTGTGGCAGGGCCGCGTGCAGGGATACTGAGAATGTACAGGCTTCCGCGGCCATCGCTCACGAAAGCGGTATTGTCCGCCAGGAATGCCACAGAGGGATACTCGCGGTGTACCGACTCCGATTGCGTCTGGGCGGTGGAGATTGCGGCGGGGAGCTCGTAGACGACATCGAACCTAGGAGACTTGGTTATCTAGTACCGTACGTCAGCAAAATAGGTAAAGGGAGAGGGGTATACACAAGTACTGCACTGCTCACGTCAGTGGGGTCTACATCGACGACGATTACTCGACGATCAGCATCGATGTAGAGCACTCGCCCGGATGCAGGAGAAAGAACGAGGTGGTTGTGTGTGATTCTGCTTTGGACTTCTTGCAGCGAGAGCGGAGATCTACCCGAGGCAGTCGCTTGGGTGGGCTTGTACGGCAGGCCGTGTCGAGCTATCCCCGGCGAGATCACCTGCAGCTTGTAACCTTCAAACTTGGGATTGAGAAGTTCGCGATTCGGACTGAAGTCTGCCATCTACACCGACTATGGTGACCGTGGCATCATCCAAGGTCAAGTGCGAGCCATGATTACATCACTACTTGAGCAACAAAACATCACTGGCTAGATGTTCCTCAGCTCCACCCTTGTCCCTGTTGCGCTTCTTACCTGGACTTCTGCAGTTCATCTGCACTCATTGTAGTAGCCCAGCCATTGTCAAGTAACTCAGAAGGCGTCCTTACTCGTCAGGGTCGAGCAGCCCCGGGTAAAAAAGAGTAAGAACGAGGGTCGAGTCTCTAACCCATTCCATATACCGGTGCTTGCATTTGCGTAGCCTCACTGTACCCGGTTATAGCACGCGTTTTCCAGTGGATAAGAACGTGGTTACCTGTGTACTCGATATACTACACAGCTTCATCGTGAAGCAATACGTATTCTCTATCTGACAGTCCAAACTTTATGACTACGAAGACGCCACGTCGTCAGGATATAATGGTTCGGCATGATGGAGGAACGTACCGTCGCTAGCTCGTAACTCGTAGAAACGCGTGGTCGGAATCGTCTCGTCGTTGACGTGCGTGTGGTTTGTGGACTCGAGATCGATTATAAAGGGTCTATCCGGTCCACATAGTGAATATAGTACGTGACGGTAGAAGGCTGTTAACACACTTTATCGTGGCCTTGGATACGCCAAATTCATCTTTCACTTGAACTTGCCGATCTGTGTGCCAAGAAGAGAGTAGTCAGAAAATGAACTGATAAAAGGATACAGAAGCAAGCGCCGACGATGTTCACTCACGTTGGATGACTGCGTGCTGCTTGGAACAGGATGGATGCTCGATGAGGATATCTACAACGGTGCGATCTCTGCCAAGGAGGTATGCGCTTTGTCGGTTTATATGTAGCAGATCTGGAATAAGTTTGGCGTTTAGCTGGGCATTATGTCCAAGAGGACGACGCTCACCGACTTGGTCTTTTCCTTTAAAAACATACAGCCTCCACCCTAGTGTCGGCTTCCTGGCCTCTGGCGGTTCGTTGTACTTGAGTACGGTGCTAGTACCGTCAGATAGCTTAACTGTATTGGTCGCTGCTGCGAGCAGACCTGAAGGATTGAAATTGGGCTTGGCTTTGTCTTCAGGAGGTGCAGAACCAGATTTCGAGCGTGAGCGGTGGCGAGAAGAAGGAGAACGCGGCCGGGGTGCAGGCGATGCAGAGCGTCGCGGGCGGGTAGGTGGTCTGTCGTAGTCTCTTCTCCTGTCTCCGTCTTCCCTGCGTCGTTCTCGTTCTCGTTCTCGTTCTCGTTCTCGCTCTCGTCCTCGCTCTCCCTCTCTGTGTCTCTCCCTCTCCCTCTCCCTCTCCGAGTCTCTGTATCTGTCTCTGCCATCGTGCCACCTCCGGTCGCCACCACCGCGTTTGGATTCGTATCTACCACGATGGCCCCGGTCGTCGCCCTCGCGCCTTGAAGCGCTGCGCTCCTCGGGGTCGTATCTCCGTGGTGGACGTGCGGGCGAAGACATAGCAACTTTTGTGGAGTGGGAAGTTGGTTGCGAGAGTCTTGCGTGCGAAAATGTAACATACAAATTGCCCGCAGACCGTAAGTAACGATACACTAATACAGCAGACAACTACATAGCCTGTACCCTACATGCCCAGTCAGAAAAAAAAGCCAACATGCATAAGCCGTGAAAAAAAGCTGCGAGAGTAAGGGTCCCTAGCCAATTCCAACACTATTCCGCTCTTCAGTCATGAATGGAAGAACTACCAGTGCCCGACCTCCCAAGAGCATGCGAAAGCGCGATGACACCGGACTTGAGAATCTCGACAGTGATCGGTCGAGGAGTTACGTAGGCGGTCGGCAGCGTGGACATCATCGCGGTCAAGTTTCCATTACTCACGAACTCTCCCTGCTGAATCTGGTCCTTGCACCCTGGGCTGGATAGGATTGCCGTACGCTCGCAGCCACCTGGAGATGCTTTATTCTGGCCAGCTGGGCCTCGTCGAAACCCAATCCGAGGAGAGCGCGCATGAGCACTACGAAAGCACAGAGGAAAAGAACGAGTAGAAGCCTGTCGTATATGCTGTGGGGGACAAGTTCATGATAGCAGTATGTTAAGATTCTGGGGAATAGAGGCGCGCGTGGAGGTGGTAGGCGCGCATCGACATGGTCGTAGGAGAGGACGGGGGTCGTAGCGATGGAGTCATACTTGACGAGAGGCTCTCCAGATGCATCACTACTGGGAACAAGACGCGTGCGTACCGTTGGGATGTCCGGTGATCGTCTCAGCGTGACGGTGGCCGTTCTGCGGTGCATCGTACTAGTTGATTAGGAGTTGCGACTACCCCCCTGCAGTTTAGTCAAAACCTATATAAAGAGTTCATTAGGGTGCATCGCGATTCGACCATCGTGTACACTCACAAGGTTTGGAGGGCCCCGGTGGTAGTGCGAGTGGGCATGCACGGACTCAATGACAGTCTGAGTGGGAGGCACGTTCCTGGATTCCGTTCCAGTCGCCCTCGCGCTATTTTATACGCAGGCTAACTGATCTGAGAGATTATCAGCATTGCAGTGTTGCTCGGCTACCAGAGCAAGTGGGATCATGATACTTAGTATGTAATTTCATAAATCATTTCGGGGCGTGTTCTCCAGGGTTGGCCTGATGTTCCGTGAGACTTAAACGTTTGCTGCATCATCATTCACTCAGACGTCCATCCCTGCTGGTCCCATTCTCATGCAATAATATAATACGGCCGATGTGACACGTGTAAGCTGTGCAGAGGGGCGCTATTCATCCAACCCATTCACGACAAGGATTTAACTATAACAATGTTCTCTGCCACCAACAAAGAGTAAGAGAGCTAGGCAAATACAAACGGAAGCGCAGAGAGCGTGGGCCTAGGTGCAAAACAAGGTACCGATGTATATCCCCTGGTAAGGTCCCAGGTGATCCAGGATATCACTGTCAAATACGTTCGGAACGGTCATGATCGTACAGTCGGCATCTGCCGCGTCATCGTTACCTGTTGCGTACATGCAAAGGACGGTGAGTAAACAGCGCAAAAGGAATGGAATACTGACCAGGACAGGAAACTACATAGTCCGGGTTCACTACGTGTACCTCCCCGTGAACCTGTGAAAAGCCCATGGAAATTCCCGGAACGGTAGGTATCGGGTTCCTCTCGTTGTTTATTCTCTGGAAATCTGGGACCTGTGCATGTGTAAAAAGTCATGTGTCAGAGCATATCCAGTTAAAGTATATGGACAGGGCTGCGGGAATCTGGCAACGCACCATCGAATCAAAGAGGCTAGCCCATGCTGGATTACCCACACGCGGCGTTCCATACGTGACCCCCTTGATGGAGATGCTGGAGGGCAGGTTAAGGGCTAGGAAGACACAATCGAGTTCGGCGAGTGCACCGCCGAGGGAATGTCCAATCTATTTTTGTAGCGGCTAGTCAGTGCTAGGGCAGAGTGTAACTGCGTGCGAGCGCGTAGTTGAAAGCCCACCAGCGTAACGGACTCAGTGCTGTACTGAATCAACAGCTTATTTACCTCAGCGAGGATTGTAGGTGCAGTCTTGGCATGTTCGTTTGCGAACCCGCTGTGCACCTGCACGCTGGAGCTGACGCCCGGGAAGAGTGGTGGGTCCAGCGATTCAAAACTTATGTCAAGATCCGTGAGGTCTGCGAGACTACAAGTTGGGATTGGTTCGTGCTATGGAAGAAATTGTATCTGAATCCTCAAAGGTGCCACACTTACAGTTGGGTTGGGTCTGTCCCTTGGTGGGCTACGACCACGGTGCCCCCAGAGGGCCAGTAGCCGACATAATCTAGAATAATGAGTATGGTGTCTGTATCGGTCCAAGGGGGAAAGAGTGTGTACAGTATTGGATGTCGTCTCCGTCTCCGCCTGTAAGCGACACCTGGAAGCCTGGTACCGCCTCACACGCTTCTGCACGTCGTTCATTGTCCTGATGTACGGGAAAGAATGGGAAAAGAACGCACGGCCACAGTTCCAGCCATCGACGACGTTGGGGGAACAGTATGCTGCACGGGCAAATTCCGAGTAGGGTGCAAAGCTGGCGAGCTGGGACGACGAGAGAACAGATACACTACGCTGCTGAAGGTGGGACACGGTAGGATTAGGCAGAGCGTCGACCGCCACGAGCACTTTACAGAGTGCTAACAGCGGCGTAAAATGAAACGTACGCATCGCGCGCAGGGCGAACAGGGACTGCACTGTCTCTCAGATATACCACATCAATAGAAGTCTCCGGATCGTCATTAGGGATGCTTTCTGAATATCTAGAGAAATCAAGGGCTGATGCCCGTGGCCGCTGCTGCCAGGGGAACGGACCGTGTCCGTCGGTAGCCCGATTGGACATTGCACAACTGAAGTATACTCAAGGTCATGGACAAGAAGACATACCCTTCTCAGCAATCACTGCGCAAGTGAGACCGGCAAGTTATGAAGGGCCACGTGTGATATGTGAGCGTTGACGCTGAGCGCTGGTGCAGGGCGTCCATGTGGGGGGCATCACGATGGCGCGTAATACATGATATGTCACCCTGCATAAACGATTATAGACGACCCCAAAAAGGCAACTGTTCAGGTTAAGAATGATAGTGCTGACTAATTTGACATGCCATCAAGCCGGCTCCACGCGGCTCTACACAACCCGTTGAGGTCGTCGAGGACGAGGACGATGAACTGCAGCCGTGCAGCGGTGCTGCAGGAGGACGGCTAATGTTAATACTGGGATGAGTTTTCTCCTGTGACGTCAAAGATTTGGGACGGACTGAAGGAGACCCCGCCGGCAGTGAACATTTTGAGTTGTTGCAACGAGGGTTGGTCGTTGCAGTGCAAGTGCGGTGATTTTCTTGCCCCGAGACGTACGCTGACGCAGCAAAAGTCCCAGCCGATGTTTTTCATCAAGTTAAGATAGTCCGTGCGATTCCCACAAAGTCAAATAATACTTTATACTCCAGCACTTCTCCATCTCCACAGTCGCCCCTCCTTCGTCATGTACTACCGCCAGCAAACGGCATCTCATGTGAGGGCGGACGATTCAGACACCCCCGATCACGATCGCGGACAGCCTAATCAACTGCTTCCTTCTATCAATTCGATGTCGTTACCAGGCATACTTCGGGAGCAGAATGTCCAAGACTACCGCACGAGCCCTGATGGGGTGCCTGCATCGGCATATCATTCCTCTCCCTCCCACCTTCTTTATCCATCCCATCACCAAAACGTTCAGCAGAGTCTTCAGTCTTCCCCATGGAACCGGCTGCCATACACGCTCGACCAGTCTGGCGATCCATCTGCAGTGAGGGATTTCATGCACCGATTCGTCCCACAGCACCAGCACCGCCCAAACTCGCTCCACTGCACAGAGGATACTTCCGCTAACGTGGCTACTCTCGTGCCGGAGGATGGTCCGTTCTCAAATGCTGTGCAGTTGGATCCCAGTCTTTTGATGGCTCATGGCTCCAACTATATAACCAGACACCGTCCGATGGCTGAGACTTCTCCCGTTCAGTACTCATCACACCCGGCGCAATCGTCTCAATCACCCTCACAAACTCAGGAAAGCTCCCCACCTGCAGGAGAAGAGTCATCTAGCAAGCCGAAGAAGCTGCGCAGGATGAAACCTCGCATTCAACTGGCCCCAGATCAGCCGCTCACAACCCAGGGAAAACCGCGTGCGAGAGTCTATGTAGCATGTGTGCAGTGGTCCGTGTCTTGCTTTCCATCGTCATCCAATCAAGTGGTGCTAACTACTCGGTGTTTGACACATTTGTGGTTTATATAGCCGGACGAGAAAGATTCGGTGCGACGGTGCGAAACCAGCATGTCACAATTGTATGCGCCGTGCCAAGGCGGATGATGAGTGTACATACGACACGGCTCCTAAACGAAGGGGGCCCGATAAGAGACCTGGTGCGAGGCAGCGCGTGCTAAGGGAGACGAGAATGGACGAGGCCGCTGAGCTCGGCACAAGTTCAGGCATTGCCCGCACGCGGCGGCGGCGGAGAGACGAGGACGATACGAATAATGAGAGTAACACTGGATTTTCGGATGACGCGAGTGGGCGAGATGAGGGTATCGGTGGTGTGGCGACCTCGTCGGCACTCCCACCCATCCGTCCGCCTTCCCTCATACTAGATCCACAGTTGTCTGACATGGCGACCTTCACGGGTGGGGTTGGCAGTATTGTAGCGGCGTCCACGTCCGCACCACCGCAGATCCCTCACAGTACCTCGACAACAACGTCCACGACGGCCATGTTGGATGCAGGGTTGGGGTCAGTAAACCCAAATTCAGCAGACTTTGCTGAAGAGATGTTGTACGCAACGAGCAGCCAGGTATTAACTTGAATCATTTTCATGGTTCATTTTCTCACCCTTCCCATGTCGTCTATGACTGAAGGGTTTAAACAACACCCAAGTATATGATCCACCACTATTACCACTGCCACTACTACCAAGGGGTGCAATTGAGAACGAAAATTTAATAGACTGTTTCTTGCAACAGCAACAACAGCAGCAACAACAACAACCGCTTCAGGTAGTTGAAGGTGACAGCGAGACTTCAGAGGAAGAAGCATTTGCACTTTCTTCTGAGCCCTCCCTCGATTTTGCTCGCAAGACATGGTGGGAATCGCTCCTGGTCGTATATTCGACCGACTTGTCCCTCTTCCCAAATACACTCACGATTACGCAGCGCAACCAGGCTGCTAGTTGGATTACGGCAGATCTTCGTCTACTCTTCCGCGTTTCCGGCTTCTGGTTCTCATTCATCAACATACCCTCTTTCCTGTCCACCTTCGTGGACCCGCGGAGGAGAGAGAAGATGCAGCCAAGCTTGGCTTATGCCGCCTTGGCTGTTGCGACTCTTCTTCAGGGTTCGAAAGTCGAGAGGGGGAGTGAAGGGAGAGAGAAGGCGTTGAGATTGAGGGATATGGCGCAGGGGGCGCTCGAGGCAAGTCTGTGTGCACGGTGGGTAGATGAGGAGTTGGCGCAGGCTGCTTGGGTAAGCACTCACTTCTTTATCTCCCATGCTTTGTGACAGATGGTGGGACGATGATGTGTGTGTCTGATCTTGAACTTCTGGAAGCTTCTTGCCTTTTTCGAAGTCTGTCCACATCCACGCCACGGGGGTGAACGAACCAAGTCTAGCCTGTTCATGCTGGACACTATCATTCGCACACTTTCACTTGCGACCCTCGACAAAGAAAATCCTGCTGCCGTACGCTTCAAGCGTAACACTGTCCCTGTGGTTCTGGGTCCTCGTCACACCTCTCCTCCGTCTTCGTCCTCTTCGTGGTACAGTGGAGACGAGTGCGTAGACACAGTTGATAGGATGTCGCAATCCTACCCCATCCGTGATTGTGCTTGTGCTTCCCTTTCCCTTGGCCAATGTTGGCCCGCTTCTCACGAGCATTCCCCATTTTTGGTCGCCTCGGCCGGATGGGATGATGCTTGGACGCCTGGAGAGGTTAGAAAAGAAACCTGTAGGAGGTTGTATTGGAGTTCGATGATGCTTTCTGCTGGATTTTTGTCGTACATGCATTCCGCGGGATTGAAACCTCCAGACCTTTTCGTTGGGGAACCTGCAAATGTAGGTGGATTGTTTTCTTCCTCAGAGAGCTTCTTTAACCCGTCTCGATGTTAGATCGCCCTCCTCTTTCCCGGTGAAGCAATGATTTCACGCTATGAAGCATACTGGGTCAAGGATACAGTGTGGGCATTGGTCTATCGCACTGTTCTTCTTTGGCATAGTTGTCTGCGGATGCGAAGTAACCAGGATGCGAGCGAGGCTGAGCGGGCGAGCTTTGGCATGAACGCGTGGCTGGAGGCCGATCAACTTGAGCGGGAGTTCGATTCCCATACCTGTGGATTGGAGAGAAGTTATTTTTTTCAAGGAAGGGAGTTCTTGTTTAAGTGAGTGTAGGCATACTATCCTTTCGGTCCTTTTTTTCTCATGGAGCGGTCGACTAACACTGCGGGTTGGACAGCGTGAGGTTGATGATCTCAAACGAGTTTCAAAAATACATTCCGTTCGCCATGATGTGCGTGTGCTTTCTCATCTCTGGTGTTTGGTGCGGGTCGGCTGACGGATCAATGGTAGTGAGACGAGTACCATCTTTCACCGTGGCAAAGCCGAGGAGTGGTGTATGTCTTGATCGTTTCTTCAATCACGTGCGGTGAATGTAATTAACGCGAACTTGGGCGGTGAATTCGGCAGTGAAACATCAAGCCAACGTCGCGCAGCGTATCGTACAGAGGATGAGCACGTTGACGGGGCATACCGGGCAATCACTCGTCCACCGACCGCACTTCTCGTTCTGGTTCATGAGTCAGATGAATAGGTACGTCGGCGCACGCGTTCCTTCCGCGCTCTCTCGATTGCCGTTTTGTCTAATTTCTCGTAGGGCACTTTCTCTTTGGGAGCGTGATAATTCGCTGACGCTCGCCGTGGACGTGTGTATCGCGTTCCTTAAACCGATTGATTATGTGTCTGCGATATGGCCGTGCTCAGGTATGATACCCTTAGTTGAACTTCTCGCATTTGAGAGTTTACTGACGCTGTTTATGTTTCGCTATCACTGTTAGCGCTAACAACCAAAGCAGTAGCATTGAGGCAGCGATTGGCGCAAGCTTGCGAGGTGACGGGGAGGCCCTTGCCGCTCTCTGACCCTTTGAGCGACTAGAGTGTATTCTAAACATGTTACCCTTCTTTCTATCTGGACTTGCTGACTTTCTGTCTTGATATCCGTGCAGAAGTTTGTCCCATTGCTTTGTCGTTCGGTACAGTACTCGTGTGTAGATTAGGCACCTTCCAGTTCAGGAAACTATTCATCCAAGGCTATTAATGTTACAAATACCATCCCTCTACTGTCTTGAGCCACTTGTTGCACTACTGTTCGAGCGTGGAGCCAATAACTGTTAACATGGATCAGGAAGACGTCCTCATTGCAATGGGCCGCGTACCATTCGGCGGTGTGGCCACGACTGCTAGTATGTCATTCCAGCTGGCGGACGAGGCTACCAACCGGCCGTCGTCACCCCCACCACAAGGTCGAACGGGGTCGAGCACAAAACGGGCTGCTTCTCCTTCGTTCGAGGGCCTTGACAATACGGTCAGTAGAAAACGCTTTAGGGAGAACACGGAATCTTCACCATCGATGACATCGAACTGTGATGTACACGCGGAGTCCTCTACTGCCCTTTCTGCCACCAGCACCACCTCATCACCGCCTCTCTGCTCCATGACACCACCGTCGCCCTCTACCACAACAGCCATGACCAAATACAGTGCGCTCGTCGAAGACCTTGTCCAAGAACTTCAATGCGGGTGCTGCTCGGAGCTGGTGTATCGTCCTGTCGTAGTTTCGCCTTGTCAGCATTTCTTCTGCGGGAGGTACGTGTGCAATGGATCTCATTGATACCGATTATTTATCGATGGCATAGTTGTTGCGTGCTTTGGATAAAGGTGAACTGCCTTTCACCATTCATCCCCCCTATTGTCCTCTTCGGGTGCACACCCCGGTCAACGCAACAGGTTTCTGGTTTCGTCACTCGTGTTTTCCGTTGTGATTCATGGAATGACGTGTTTGATACTGACACGGTGTATCCTCACAGAACGGAGGCACGAATTGTCCGGCATGCCGCGGAGTGTCGACGCACGTCACATTTTCACGGCCCCTCCAAATGATGTTAGATATCATACTTCGCTCAGATCCGTCTAGAACGCGCACAGAGCGGGAGCGGATGCAGGCAGATGAAGTATACAAGCCAGGTCAACCAATGAGGGTAAGCAGAACATAATTGCCATTCGTGTATGGTTTGCCAATCTGATATCGCGCTCGTGAATTCTCTGCACTATCCGATTTCTTTTGCATCCAGATCCCGGCGCCACGCGAGCCGTCTCCAGAACCTAACTTTAACGATACACCGGATTGGGATTATGCACGACCATGTCCTCATTGCGCAGCTGATAATCAATTCGGGTGGACGTGTCCTCAGCCAATCGTCGATTACGCTACGGACTCTGAGCGAGCATGGCACATCGATGACGGTGCACCGCCCGGCCACGCGTACTGCGGGAACTGGTATGGCTACTTTCCGCGCGCGTAACGTGCATGGTGACGTATTGTTTTGCACAGCGAAAGCCTCCTCGCACTACAAGCCCCTATCACGACCAAGTGTGATTTCTGCCAGACATTATTTTGTGGAATATCCGTGCATGGACGGTGTATCGCGTTGCCCTTGAATGCTCAACAGCCGCATGACATGAACGATCTGGGTGATTTTGTACAATCATCAGAAATTTACGAATGTTTCGACAGCAACTTCGTGGAGGTCGAGATCTTGTTCGACTATCTGACTACTCGCCAAATCACTCCGAAGAAGATATATCATGACGTTAGCATGCACGTTGTTTTGGAGTGTTCCAAAGTACTTACGGAGTTGACCGTTCCAGATCGTGTTGCACATTCAAGCTCAGCCTCAGGGGTTCCGGCCGCTAATAGAATCTGGGGTTTTTGCTGAGATCCACGGTATTACACTTGGTGTCGATGAGGACCCAAGTGCACTCCGAACCCGTATTTGTAGGCACTGCGCCGCAGATATACTCTTGTGGGGACTGAAGGAATGGTGGGTTCGAGAGCGAGAAGTTGCAATCCAGAAAGGTTTGCTACAGCGTCGGCCAGATTGCGAAGCCGGAAGTTCGTGTAGTCGACAAAAGGATCTCGGTACGTGTCTATGAGACATCTTTGAGGCTCTCAAGTGCTAACGTGTTACCTCGCTTTAGCACATACGAAAGAGTGTATGTTCCTGGACCCTGAAATGTCGATAGAACTATTTGACTGACGAGAGGGTTTGCAGTTAATCATGTCACACTAGGAACGCCTATCCATACACAATCATCTACAGGGGATGCCTTGTCAAGGGATGATACGTCTCACTCAGGGACCAGCAACGCAGACAGCAGTGGGAACGTCGAAGGACCTAGTAACACTGCGGGAGACCGCGATAACGACCATATAGACGACAATCCCAATTCTGTGGGCCGGAGTGCCAATTCGTTGCCGCCAATGCTGTCCGAAGAGTTTAGTCAAGCGGTATCCACCGCCCTATTTCTCTCGGACATCGTATCTGCTCAGGACTGATATGTCCTCGAGTAGTTATGACAAGCTCATAGGCATGATTATTGACTCCCACACACGTTCACGCCTTGGTTGTACTTCTCCCTTCTCGGCATGTTGCATACGGTATATATCGGTTCCCTTGCATTGTTCCTAGCACCACGTGTCAAGGAACACAAAGGTGTACCTAACAATGAAACTGCACAAGATACAAGACATTGAAAACCTCTACAGCGGGATGAGATATCCAAAACCCAGTCAAACAACAGATAACAATAACAACGACAACAACGAGAAGGGGTGCGCGAACGGTAATGACAGACGGTGATACACATCTACAACACAGACGCTGTGACAAGGGAAAGAAAAACCAGCATAGATGAAAACAGACAACAGAACTAAAGCACTGTACCCGCACCGAGACCATCATACATCGCACGATCGTCGTCCCAGTGGCGCCTACTTCGTCCCCCTGATTTATGTGAATTGATGGAACCCCTATCCATTGCAAGCATCTTGCGTCTCTGACGTTCCTTGAGTTCCTCGGCCAGTCGTTCCATCTTAGCCTTCTCTTCTGCCTTCTTCATCTTCTTTGCCTCTGCCTTGCGAGATTTGATTTCCTTTAACTCTTCCTTCTTGGAATCTTTACTCGGTACAACACTAGTCGGAGAAGATGATGGCTCCGCCGTGGGTTGGGAAACTGACGGCTTCCTAGGTCTGGACGCAGGAGAAACAAATTTGTTTATCGAAAGTTTGAGTGTACGATTGCTCGTTGTAGTAGGTATTGTAGATTCGCTGGAATTAGAAGACCTACTCCAGGTCGAAATGGACGGCCGAGATTCAGGGCCTCCCCCAAAGGGTACCATGCTGGGGAAGTGTGCCGGAGGTGGCGGCACGTTAAGCCGCAAATGCTCGACGTTGCGAGTCTTGGTAGGCGCGCGCGGCTCGACGGCCTTGGGCATACGTGCGCATTTTTCTGTGTCCGACGGGACATCGATGGGCGCAAATATAATGCTACCCGAGCTCTGAGAGAACCTGCGAGTATCGCGCTCTTCGTCAGTGACGGGCGAGCGCTCGCCCTTGACAGCAAGTCGGTGGGGAGGGACATGATCAACCGGGGTCTTAAGAGTCGCAGGAGAGCAAGGCTGAGAGTATGTGACGCTCGAGACAGAACTGTATGAGGCGGAGGACGACAAAGAAGGGGTATCGCTGTCACTGGCACTGATGCCAGTATTGGAACGTGCTCGTGTCCGGTGACGATGGGACAAGTTAAGGAGCGCCGGGCGTGGTAGGGGGTAAATGTCATCAGAGTCTTGCTCTGACTCTGAGTGTCCTGAAGTGGAATAAGGGAAATGTGCATCGAACGGAGGAGATAGAGGTTCTTCGTGCTCTAAGAGAATGTGAGACCGGAGAGACGTGTTTCGAATAGCATGTATGAGCGGGTCGATGTCCGCGTCTAAGTAATCGTCGCAGCCGTCGTCTAGCGCATCTCCTTTAAAGTCTCGTTCGTCGAAAGAAGGCGTGTGGTCGACGGAAGGTGATAGCAAATCGGCTACAGCGCAGAGCTCGAGGTCTGTGTGGATCGAGACCATACTGGGTACTCTCAGCAGACGAGAGGACGTCGTGCGCCTGCGTCTTGGTGGCGTCAAAGTTGATTGGGAGGATGTCGCTTTATGACTGGATTGCTCTGTCTTTGAGCGCGACACGACAGGTCTGGCCTTATCCGATATCTGACGCGGTGGCTCAGCGGCGACTGTATGTCACGCGAAAAACCACACAATTAGAATTCTATGGACTCGCTGACCACGATGACAGATGCATTCTACTCACTCCGGTTTCCCACATGCCCCCTGGAGTTCGAAGTCGTACTCTGCTGGTCAACGGTACCAGGGAATCTCACATCGAGCGTTCCTCGTGCACGGTTTGGCGACCCTAGTGCGTCGTCCGAACCACGGCCTTGGTATTCACTATCACCTTGGTCCGGATTCCGACTTCCCCCTCCACCCCCTCCTCTGCTATCTGCACGCGAACGCTCTGTCCGTCGCTGACTGTAAGCCTGTAAACAGCTGAGTTTCGCTACCAAGTCAGCCTATAAAAATATCGCACGTACCATCACAGTCTTTAGGGCGCTGTGTACCAAATAAGTCAGCCGCTCCCCGAGAAATGACAAAGAATGAACATACCGGATTTGAAGGCTGCGGCAACTGCAGAGCGTCGCGACCTCGTACACACCCACAGACGTCGAGTTCGACAGGGCGCGATGCATGGCATGCTTGACTAATGATTGTAAGTGGGATATCCGATACGTGCTTGAGAGAATCAACAACTGGCTTAGCACCGCAGGAGCATGCTGCAGCGGGGTAATAAGGGCAAGGGAGTAAAAATACTGCAGAAGCGCCAACGTGATAGGATATGGTTCTGATAAATTAAAGGCCCGAGGCGTTAGACGTGGGTCTGGTCGAGCCTCGGGGGAGTGCGGAGCTCCTGGCAAGTCGGGCAATCCAACGTCCATCGATGACACGGGAAGAGTTTCCATAGCTTGCTTAGCGCGATCCAAGAATTTAGCCCTCTGGTCCTTGAACCATGGCCACCGGTCTTCCAAAACCTTCCTTGAGCACTTTATTTTGCGACCGTCGTCACAAACGACCTCAAAATCAGCCAAAAGAGGTTCCTCGAGCGCAGATATACCGTATTCTTGCATCGAAACGTCTATCTGTAATGGTGGAGGTTGGTAGATGCCAAACGACTCCAAATCGATCACAGCCACATGATCCCAGCTTAGGAGTCTACGGTTGTAATCTTCGACCAGGTTGCCGTTGCGGTTACCAAAAATCACAAACTTGTTCGTCTCCGCCCAGAGGCATGCCCTAAACCACGACCCAGCTGCAAGCGCATTGCCAGGATCTATACGGGACCAAGTCATAGACTGTAGGTCAAGGGCCCATATTGAGTATGACTGATAAGTGTGTGCAAGATAAGTTCCCGCAATGATAAAGTGAGTGCCCAAGATAGCGCCGGAGGGAAATCGTAAACCAGGAGGGAAGGTCGAGCCGTTCATCGATGATGATCGCTCAGTAATAGTAAAGTCGGTGTCCGGTAGGGGAGAGAAAACTTGAAGTTCACGCTTGACGTCTGTGAACTATGGGATGCACATGTCATGAGCTTGATGCAACTCGAAAGAAGACGGCTCACGTTGTAGTTACTATAAAGGTAGATATCGTTGGGAAAATCATCCGTTGGAGCAGCGGAGTATGGAAGATGGATAAACGAATCGGATGGAGTGACTTCGGACGAAGGAGATTTGTCCGACCGAAAGTGCGATCCCGGTGAGGCGAGTGGCGCACCAGCATCCGAGGGACGTGATTCATTTTGGGGAATGCGAACGCGTAGATTTCCAGATACGGCGACGCTCCGATAGGTGCCACAGTGATGGGGGAAAGTCCCCCGTTGCACCCAGACCTTTCCTAAAAGGTCGTACACGCAGACGTCGTCTAACCACATATTGGATAGATCTTGGCCACCGATTATGAATAAGCGGTCCGCAGTAACAGAAGACAGATGAGCATAGCGAGGTTTTGGAAGGAGTGTTTCAGAGCCTGAATCGCGCGGGATTCCATTTGTGGACAAAGCAGGCAGCCAGTGCATGGTTGATAAATCGAGAAAACGAATGTCGTTTAATACGCATAAATCTTCGACGCTGGTCGAGTTAGGGACGTTGCCCATGCCACCGAATATAACGAGTTGGTTGTTCCCTGTGGTTAGTTGAGAACGGAAAAGCGGACACGATAAGCGAGTGGTGACTTGCATGTTTCCGTACTGTGAAAGTATCGAGGCTCCGGTATGTCGTCGTCTTCGAAGGGTGCTATTTTCTTCCAGACGAAAGTCTCCAAGTCGAAGACATAGAGGTCACAGACCGTGCGACGTTCGGTGACCAGACGACCACCCTGAATCGAGTAAGTATTCTTGGTAAGGTTTGGATAGAAATAACGCACGAAAAGATACACTTTCGAGCCCACCACTGTAGTGGATGCTCCCTGGCATAGAGTGAGGGCGTGTAGGAGACAATGTTGTGGTAGGACGCACCACTAGATTTGGCGGGACATCGCCCGTTGTTTTCCTGCAAAAAGTAGTGAGATCAGATATGGAGTGCATGGACGAGGCTGAAGGGACGAGCTACGAGGACGACGCGAAGGGTAAATAAGCTCTGCCATAAGAAGATCTGAGATCCCCCCAAACACAGCACGTGCCGGCATGCCATAAGCACCCAAACACGTGTTTTGAGTCTCGAGACCCACCACAAACAAGCTGCCTGGAATGTTTGCTCGCAGGTACACACACGCCTTCGACAATCAGACTTTTTACTACGTAGTCGAAAACTGTCAGCAAAACTCGTCACGCTTACGTTTCGAGTTTGTTTACTGTCAACGAACTCGATAACACCATTTCTGTCTCAAGTATACATAGGCAATGTAACATACATGATCTTGGGTTAATGTGCCTCGACTGCCAGCAGAAATGATAAGCCATCAGTCTGCCGATAACTTCGAATGTCCGTCTCAAACGTCGACAGCCTCCCATTGGAACGCCCTCAACTGGTGCGAGAGACTGAAACCGACAGGAATTTTCGTGACCAAGGGTTAATCCTGAATGGAACCATCAAACAAACCTGTTCCAACGGCCCGGGAATCGTTATCAGTCCCCATCACGGCTAAGCGGAGTTGAACCTTGCCATTTCCGCTCTATGGGCCAAATGAAAAGCGAATGAACTGTTGGTGCTAGCCACACCCTATGGATTGAAAGCGAAAGGTTATCGCGGATACGCAGCGAGCGAGCCGCCCATCTAATCGCTGTACATAACCACTGTTTACGTATGCCATCCGCAGTTGGGCAATTGTTCTTTCGGGGGCCATCAGCACCCAGGGGAAGAAGGAGCCTGGCAACAGCTAGCGCTGCAATTTAATCCTCGCGGACATACCAATTATACAGACAGCCCATCTCTCTGACTCGTTGCAGCTCGCTCTTCTTTCTTTCGTGTCGGAGGATGTGAACGTACCAGTTCGTCGTACATACCTTAGTACACACACCACTTTTCTGGAATCGGTATCCACAGACTCACTGCAGCTTGGGACCTGTACAATCGACGAATGGATGTCAGTCGGAGATTAATGAGTTGTTCGCTTCAATCACCCCCAGTCGCATCACAGGGCTAATATTAACAAAGTTCAGTAGAATCCAGTAAAGTTGAGGACGCATGCGAAACAGGACCGCTGAGCAAGCCACTGAAGTTTGGCCACGGAACTGGAACATGCATATGTATAACGATGATAAATTACCCTATCATGAATACGGTCACAGTGTACCTGACAATTTGTCAATGCCACCGAAAGTTGGTCGATAAAACTTACAGAGTCAGGGGAAGAAGTCTTGAGAGCCTTCCGTCTTCTTAGAGTTCAGACGCATGTACATACATGGAGCCGTAGGTGACCACCCGCGCCGCTCAAGTTAAGGGGTCATGAAGCCTTGAAGAAAGGTCGGCACACATTTTGATAAGAGACGTCCGCGATCCGACGGGACCTTTTTACATGTCGAATTATGTATCTGGAGTCGCACATTATCCCCGACAAGTTTCCGCAAAGCAATGTCGACATTCGAGTGGAGCTGATTACGGAGTGGATATTACGCGGTCTCGAGACTTTCCACAGAACTGAGTGCACCGTCACGCATGCGGGTGAGATAGTGGTTTGCCGGAGCAGTAAGAGGTGCACGTAGTGGTAAGACTGGAGTGAGTGGCTGAGTGAGAAAAGTAGCGACTTGATCCGTCGACTCGCACCACTTCAGTGCCAATCTGGTCAGTGGATGTCTCGAATCTTCGCTCAGTTTCCACCTCTGAGCTTCCTTGCACGTCCTAAGGGCACCGCTAGTTTGATACCCAATCCACCAGCTATGGATCTCGTGGAAGTAGCAGAGACGACAGACACACTCCGTGTCCGCTCGCATGTCCAATACAATACTCCAGACCACATAACGCCGACCAACGTCCATCGCTCGCCTCTAGAACAATTTCACATCTGGTTTAATGAGGCCCGCATCACAGGCGTAAGAGAACCGGAAGCTATGTCTCTGTCTACCGCAACGGCATCGGGCATACCTTCTTCTCGTATGGTTCTCTTCAAGCAGCTGGACAAGCACGGCTTTGTCTTCTACACAAACTATACCTCACGCAAGTCAAAGGAATTGGAGGAGAATCCCAACGCTGCACTCCTGTTTTTCTGGCGCGAAATGTCACGCCAGGTTAGGATCGTCGGTCGCGCGGAGAAAGTGAGCAAAGAGGAGAATGAGGCGTACTTCAAGAGTCGCCCCGTGGGCAGTCAGGTTGGCGCTTGGGCTAGCAAACAAAGCAGTGTCATCGAAGAAGACATCCTTGCAAACAGATTGAAGAAATTTCACGAGCGCTTCGGTGTGACCGAAGACGCCAACGAAGGAGATGTCCCTGCTCCAGAATTCTGGGGTGGCTGGAGGGTAATTCCAGAGTAAGCGCTTGATTTCATCTCCATGGATTACCTGCCGCTGATGTCCTCCGGAAAGTGAAATGGAATTCTGGTTAGGCAAGCCATCTCGCCTGCACGATCGCATCCGATATGTTCGCGTGAACGGATCAGCATCTGATGAAGAACCTCAATGGAAGGTAGATAGACTATCACCATGATAACACTACTAGCCGATGTGGTACCGCCACGCAGTGCGTTACTCGGCTCTCGTGCTTTAGACGCAGAGAAGTATGTTTGTACATACGATCTGAATACTGATATCTGGTCATCCGCAGACCGTAGGTCATCAGTCCACAGTAACTTCAGCAGTGGCCTAAGCCTGGGTTTAAGGTTGCCAAGCACACCAGAATTCAGTCGCTCGTGACTTTTTGACTATAGGGTAACATCATAACATCGCATACACTAATAATACTGGGGCTGTCAGGAACTTCGGCCAATTCCAGCGTCACTGAGGCGAACAGCAGGATTTCGCTAATGGTTGCTACTATCATTCGACACCAGATGCAAAACTTTTGCGAGATCTTGAATAACTTCACAACAACTCAACAGCTATATTTCATACTTCATATATAGGTAGAATAAGGTCTCAGCTACATTCCTCCTAGATTTTATAGTCAACGGTGATGAATTGAGTGGAGCCGAAGCAATGCAAACCGAAGGGGTCCAAATTCACACCAGATGCAAGATTTTGTCACGGATTGTCACACACGGCATGCCGGCCATATTCAGAGTCCGCATAGTCCGACTGGTGTTGGCTAGGTGGACACTCGTACGCAGAACATGAAAAATCAATTCAAGACGAGTGATGTACAAAATGATAACTACGGGAACCATGGTCCCAGTGTCCCCCAACTACTGGCCCTCTAAAATCCCAAGTTGCTGGAGAATCTTGTCCGGTGCCAACAGGTGAGTGATGGCAGTCTAAGTAGGCAGGATTTTGCACCGGAACGGGTGCGGATTGAACAGTCGAACATTGAGGAGTAGAAGTCAGTGTAGTGGGAGCCTGACGGGATGGTCCAGCGACGGCATTGGCATTGGATTGGCGAGAACGTGAAGGGTAAAGGCCAGAGAACCGTGCGTCATCCTCAAGCACCGGATTATCTTCGAGATGCTTCGTGATCCTGCTGATAAGGTCATTCTTCGTCGTTTTCAAGTCGTCCGCTGTGAAACCGAGTGCGAGCGCAATATTTTCAAGTTCAGTCTTGTTCTTCGAGGTCAAACGTCCCTTGTACACCTCTGTGCCATCCATTGCATTGCGCTGAGCCTGCACAACTGCTGCCTTTTCTTGCCTGCGCTGCTTTCCTGCCTCGACCTTCCTTCTCTTTGCCGCCCTTTTTTCTTCCTCTTCAGCAATCCTCTTTCGAGATTCGGCGCTTGTCATGAGACCGTGTTGCCGTACTCCTCTCGTTTTATGACTAGCTTGTGCAGCTTTCGTGTTTAACTGCTCTTTCAGTAGATTGTAGTCACGTCATAACATGACAGCATGGCTCTGTGCAGTATCACGCTGCCACTGCATCTCTTCATTTTCAGCACGAAGACGTGCAATCTCCTCCTGGTACTCAGCTTCCTTGGCTGAGCTCAGCCGTGAACGGGATGATGTAGCACCACTGAGAGGAGTTGCTGAGCGGGAAATGGAAACTGAACGGATAGACGCAGTACGAGAAACCGCAGTAGGGTGAGATGATGTCATGGAGCGAGTACGACGTGGGGACTTCACTGTGGGTGCAGCGGATGGACCTAGATCATCCAACTGAGACAATGAGATGGGACCAACAGACAAGACAAGTTTTCTTACTCCTGTGCCACTGCAGTCGTCTTCCTGGCAAACCTCTGAGCTGCTTGACGTGCTGTTAAAACCTTCACTGCTATCAGAGTCCGAAGTATCTGACTCTCAAGCCAGGGGTTTTGCAGATGAAGTTGGGTCGTAGTCAGGATCATCGGACTCGGAAGATGATGTACACCCGTCCAAAGGGAAATCTGCTGGGTACGAGGTTGGTAGTTGATCTGATGTTGAGGACACGTTGCTTGGTGCATAGTCAGCAGCAGAAAAGATGTCAGGGTTGAATGGGCGGATTCCTGTCCTCCGCCAGGCCTCCAGGATATTTGCCTGGGTGAACGCCTTCTCCCGAGCTTGCATGTACTCTTGGACAACGTGCTGCCGCTGTATGCCTTCCCCTGTTCACCAACAATAGTCCTCGCACTGCTTCGACCACGATCTCTGCAGCGGACCAAATACACCCATGTCAAGGGGCTGGAGTTTGTGCGTAGTGTGTGGTGGCAGTGCAAAGAGGTGAATGTTGTTTGCGACTGCCACATCCAACATATTCTGTGTCACATGTGACCCGTGTCCATCATAGAGGAGGACAATTGGTTTTCCCGATGTATTCCAGCTGGCCACCTGGGGGATAAACAATTTCTTGAACCACTCCAAGCATAGGAAATCACTGGTCCAGCTGTTTTCTGAGGTTGTGAGGCTATGTGGTACCACAAATTTATCAACATGGATCCTGACTCTGGTAAGGCTACGCATTACTCACCAGATGTTCGGATCAACTTCAGTCGACTCCTTATCAATGACTGTCCCAGCAAATATGAATCCTGGCATCAAGTTCCCGCCATCTGCAGAAACACATTCTATTATGGTGACCAGTTCCAAACTTCCACCTTTGATTTGGTACTTCTGATGATCATCACGAGAGAAGAAGAATTTTCTGCCATTCGATTTTTGCCCCCCTCCCAGCTGAATTCCCTTTTCGTCCATGTTGTAAATATTCTCCCAGGGGATGTCGTGTGTCTTGATGAGTGCCAAAAGGTTCGTGAAATGCTCCTTGACTACTGTGTAGTTGAACATTTGAGCCTGCTTTGGATCGATACCACTGGGGCATTGTAATTTGACCTCAGGATGGCGTTTCAGGAATCGATATATCCAATTCTCTGATGGATAGCGCCCACAAAGGTCATAAACATATGGCCGGACGGTATCCTTTGCAATGGGGTGCCCAATTGTGCCGAGGAAGTGCATCCAATCGACGAGTACCTTTTCCTGGGCATCAGTGAGTAACCTCTGTTTCTTATGAGCATCTTCGAGTGATTTTGTGAGTCCATAGGCTCGTCTGTGCACTGTATGGTACTTGTGCTCAATACCCTCCTGCTTTGCAGCATGGAGGAGGCTACAAACTTCTTGATTTCGCCATGACTGGATGGCGCAGCTAATTCGGAGATCCAGTTCATCCTTTGATAGTACTGGGATGGTATGGGGTGAGGGACGATTGCGAAGGACCTTTGCTGACTTTGCCATCAAGCACCGAGAATCATTGACCTAGTTGACTAGGTTGCCCACTTGCCTAGTGCATGCCGAGTGCTGCCGAATCGGAGTGTGAATGCTGGCCCCAGCGTGATGCCCCTGTCCAGCCTTTTGTCACGCTTGAAGAATGTTTCTTGAATAGTACACCCCTCTTGGTCTGATTCACGAAAATGAATACTGGTGCACCTTCAGGCAGACTCAGTGCACCTTCCCAGAAAAAACCGTGTAATTTACTGCAACAGATTGGACTAGATCTTGGCTGCAAGTACCCAAAATTGCATGTTCTGCTCTGATGTCCGGCAATGTTCAATGTTTTGCGGCTTCCACAACACCTTTTTCTTAAAAAAAAGTGTCTATTCTGCATAAATACACCCTCCTTTAGATGACTGAAGTATTAGATTTTAAAAATCTGTAGTATTGCTGACTGCACAAGATGTTTTGCATGTGCTGTCTGTTTTGCATCTGGTGGCAAGCGATAGTATGCTGGCCAATCCAGAAAACCGCTCGGCAGCCTCGACCGAGGTGCACAATCGCCAATCAGAATTCAGAACTCGCGTAGATCAGTCGGTGGACATAATACGCTGTTCTCGGAATTCCTATGTCTTACATGGTCTTTGAAGTGCACCGGACCGAGTTCCGTTCCAAGGTGCGAGACAATGAGTTTTCGTTTGACATGGGAACGCATCGACGCCCCCAACGTTGTTACTTAACTTCCGACAGCCAGCATTTTTTTCCCTGACTTGCTGATGTTTCTTTTCAATAACCGCACGATCACCTCACGATTGGCAAACCATATCACCATTACGGGGTTTACCCAAACTGTCCAAAGGCGCGCTGCGGGTGCTCATCGCCCCTACTTAACTCCTCGTGTAAGAAATATCAATTAATCATCCTGATATCGAGCGGAAATTGACGGGCTTGCGTACTCTCAACAGATATTTATCTTCATGTTCTCCCACCTCCGCCGGTACGCTGACGAATCAGAAGGCGCTGGTCGTCGGTCATTTTGATCGCTGTGGACTATAAGGCAACGGACAACCAAAGCATTGGACTTCCAAACCACACATTGGACATAACAGTTGAATCTGCCCGCCGCGCGATGATACATTAACATTCATATCGCCAGTATATGAACGACTTCATCGGTAGCGAAAGCTTGAGTACGGCTCTAAGCGACTCGGGTTTTCGGTGTTGCCCACTGTTCCCAGTTCCTGCGGAATATTGAAGTGTTCGCTGCGAGTGCATGTCCGGGCGGTGTTTCATTTTATACGCCAGTACACGTGATTATGAGATTGGTGCACGTGACGACGTAAGAATCTGCTTACTAAGCCTTCCGCGTTTTCGTTTGAGCAGTGAAAATCTGTTCTTGCACCGGAGTCATCCGATCTGGCGGGGACACTGACACGATTATGCACGCTCTTTGGGCACGAATCTGAGCCTGAGGACATGTAGCTCGTACCCGCACATGGAGAGTTCTTCATATATGTCATATATTCGAGGCCATCCACTCAGCATTCGTGGCGGAACACGGGAGATTTTGCAGTCATAACACACGACTTGTTCTTAACAAGTCACCTGTGGGCGGTGACCTGACATTGACTCGGTAAAAGAACTTTTTTTTTCAAAATTGCTAGAGGCAAAACTTGAAGCGTAAGTGGATTGTGTCCGTACCAATGTGATCTCCGATACCCATGTTAAGTCAGTTAAGTAACTTTACATCTTGGGAGTAGTATTTCAGGTATGGTTGGACTAACGTTTATGCGAACCGCTACAGTCTATCTTCCGTACTCGAACAGCGTAGAAAGGTGGTGAGTTCGCTCCCCATATCGGCTTCTTGAATTTTATCCTTACAAACTAGACTTCTTTAGATCGTTAAGAAATTACGTCACCTAACCTGTGGCACGTTCCCAACCACGGTAGACGGGTCGCGCACAAGCCAGCAGTCCTTGATGGCTATATTTATGGCCAACTCACCCTACCTTGTGCTGAACTACCTCGCGACGAGAAGAAATATCTGGATGATCGGAAGTTCGCTCCAGTTACCCAGGACTCGTTTCAGCACCTCAGAGGACGATCCAGAGCTCTTCATGTACTTCCACACGATGTTTGATGAAGTGCGGCAACAAATTGCGAATGTAAGTAGTGTGTAGTGACATCGGAAGCCTTCGCTGACAAGGATACAGGTAATTAACGATTTCAAGTGATTAACGATAGCGCTCCACCATATTGTTGCTCGGACACCCAGATTCGGTAGTATCGATAACCTTATCACAGGTGTTCCCATGTATGTTATACTCGCTCTACTCTGCAACACTCCATCTGGCTGCAACGTCCTCACCAATGCGAAGGTGAACGTCAAAATTTCTGACGTCTGGGTTGAATTCCTTGTCTCGCCCAAATCCTGTTGTGTTCTTACTATGAAAGAGCAGTGATGATTTATCCCAACTTTGGATGTCATGCCACAGAGGCTTAGGACATGTTTTCATGATACCTGCGTTTGCAGGCCCCGACAAGCACTACGGTTTCACGTCCTTGAGACGAGTTCTTTACCAAGAATTTCCGGCCCCAAATGCGCGAAGTCATCGATCCTGATAATCCGAACAGTGTAATTACTGCCGCGTGCGACGCATGAGTCATATCATCCAGTTCAATGTCCAAGCTGTGGACAAGTTTTGGATCAATGAGAATTCGTACTCACTCTCCTATGCGTTTAACCACGACCCCCTTACGCCCCTGTTCATAGGCGGCACTGGATATCTTGAACTCGCCCGACTTTTACCATTGGCATAGCCTCGTAGATGGAGTAGCTCGAAGAAACAGCCTCACCCTGTACACCTATACGCCGCACATTTGGACAATGACCCGATCCTGATGTCGTTTCCCGCTCCCAAGGCTTCGTCGCCGCTATCGCCGCGCGTGCTCTGATTTTCATCGAATTGGACAACCCGGTCGTTTGTCTAATGGGCTTCGTCGTCGGGCTTGGGAGGTATCAACCCACGAGATCAACGTGATGGAGGGAGACAAGCTGAAGAAAGTGAGTGATCTTGGATCTTTCCATTTCGCCGACTCCACCTATTGTCTTGTCCTCCGTCTAAAAACGCCTTTGAAACCCTTTCTTCATGTTCCAAAACCGGGGACGGTACAGAATGTCAACAGTAACATTTTCTATATTGAAGATAGAACTGGGAAATACACGCTACTCCATTACAATGTGGACAGTTTCTTATCCATGCGGGAGCCTAGTACCGTATGACATCTCTTGCCTGTATCCAAATCTAGTCATGGTTTATAGCTTGACCTATGTTGATACTTCTGTCTTCGGCGTAACACTTCTGAACCGCAATGATGGATGATCGTGTTTCAAACAAAAATAGTACAATATCGTGGCACCCCCGGATTATGTGACTCTAAGTTGAATCAACCAAACTGCGTCCGATCATCCAGTGATATTGTTGCACCGAACCCCAGGGATACTTCAACTGTGGATCTGCGGTGAAATACATTGAGGATGACTCTGAGCCTGGTCGTGGGCAGGGGGCAGCGAGGACTATTTTATGTCTACCAACTCGCAGCGAAACACCATATAAATACATGTGGTTACCTTGAGCACTGTTACATATCAAGCAAGGTTGGCGCCGCCGTAGGCGGGAACTCAGCGCGGACAGCGACAGAGGACGCATGAGCGTAATTCACACAGGGACTTCGAAATAGTGTGCGTACCACTGTCCACGGTACTATTTATGCGAAACTTGAATAATCCCAGCCCTTCAGCCAGTGCTAGAGTTTCGGGATTTTGCTGGCATCTCACGAGAGTCGCGTTACATGGAAACCATCCGCGTGGGTGACGACGGAATTATAACGTCGACATGCAGAGTGACTCGACAGGTACATATGTAAAGGGCTTAGGTACGTGGAATATATACAGGTATGTATATACAAAACAGCCCCTATTTACGCATTCTCTACTACTGGCTTCAAAGCAAGATGAACGACCTCTAAACCGGCGAATTGCTGCTCCATGATTTTGCCGATGACTTCCTTGGCTGGATGCTGTTGAACAGCATACTGGTGGGCCTGGAAGGGGAAATTGAATGGCATCGATACGCATTCATCAGTGAACACCACATACCTCGATGCTATCCCAACCTAATATACTCTGATACATGTTTGGCTTATCGAGGACCTCACCCCCGCCTGATCCATAATACTTCGAAGTCTTCGCAGCTTTAAACTTATCGATTAGCTCATGTAAGAGAGCCTTCAATCGCTCTACAGTGTCATCCTCTTTAAGCGTAAAAGTGGCATATTCGACAATAGGAGCACTCAGGGCACTCCCGTCCTCGTCAAACTCCACGAAGAAGCGTACGACTGGAGAGCCGGATAACACTTGTAACGCTGGTTCATAGGCGGTGCCATTGGGTGAGTTGAGGAAGGCAGCACATGCATCTTTGGATGCCCATTCTGATGGCGCATGGATGTTATACACCGCGCCGGAAAACTCACACAGTCCCACTAACCATTGATAATGTACAAGACAGCGGGATCTTCAATAGTGGGTCCGGCGTACGATCTAGTCGGTTCATGCGACTAACGATGAGAGACATATACATCGTAGAATAAATAGCATGTATGTACAGTATCTCAAAAAGGTAATGCACACCCGCTATATTTCCCGCACTCCGCCAGCAGATCCTGTAACACTAAATTATATACCCATATAACTACTCCAATATGTTCCCCAGAGTCTGTTTAATCAGCTGAAAGTTATTTTTTTGCATTATCTTTTTGCTGTGGTGTTTTGTAGCATGAACATTGAAAAAAGTGCTGTGCAATTCTTTTTTGGCTGACAAGGAGGTGTTATGAAAACTTGCCTCACTTTTTTCGCTATTGAATCTACCGCCTGTGCACCACCTCAGAAGCCATCAGCAGTATCTCTCCTTTAACTTCACCATGACAAAGTACACTAGCCCAACAAAGAAAGCCCAGATCTGTCGAGACAAGGCAGCTGGCCTGTCTGACAGTGATGTTGCCAAAAAGTTTGGAATTCATCGTACTACAGTCCAATGCATTGTCAAGCGTTATGCTAAATCCGAAGACTACTATGCTGTCAAGCCAAAACCAGGTCGCCAACGCCTTTTTACCTCTAATGACACTCATCATGCAGTCCGACTTCTTGGGCAGGGGAAAGCTCATGACACTGCAGACCTGCAGAGGAAGTTCTTCCCAGATATAAATGCCGAGACAATCCGAGTAAGGCTACGAACATGTGGTCTAAAGGGCTATGTACGCCGTCCAAAGCCTTTTTTGTCTGAGGCTCACAGGAAAAAGCGGCTTGAGTGGGCAAAGGCTCATGCTCACTGGACAGCAGAGGACTGGCAAGCTGTTGTCTTTTCGGACGAGTCAAAATTCAATCGTTTTGGCTCAGACGGGCAGGAATGGTGCTGGAGGAGGCCTGGGGAAGGTTTCGACACATGGTACACAAAGAAGGTCGTGAAACACGGTGGTGGCAGTGTCATGGTATGGGGCTGTGTCACAGCCACTGGGCTGGGTCGGATATGCCGCATTGAAGGCAGCATGGACGCGAAGCTGTATGTGCAAATCCTGCAGGACGACCTTCTAGGGACCCTTAGCGACCTCAGAATCAAGAAAAAACATATTTATTTTCAACAAGACAATGATCCGAAGCACACTTTGAAGCTCACCTCTCAGTGGTTCAAGAATCAGAGACTCAATTTACTCGACTGGCCTGCACAAAGCCCCGATATGAATATTATTGAACATGTTTGGGACTATTTGGAACGTCGTGTGCGTACTCGAACGAAGCTACCATCAAATGTCACTCAATTATGGGAGGCTTTGGTTGAGGAGTGGGAAGACATCGAGGACGACTACATTGTGAAGCTATATAACAGTATGCCGGAACGTGTTCAGGCTCTCCTTGAAGCTAAAGGTGGCTACACTAAGTATTAAAAAGCTCATTTTCATATCTCAAATACCTCACTCATGGCATCCATTTTTCTTGAGCACATACCAGCATCCAAATATTAATTGCACAGCACTTTTTTTCCTAATTACTTCATGTAGTCAAACCATCATTCAGTTCGTCTATCCTTTTCATACCACACTCATGTCCAGTACTTTAGCTAGCTAGTGAGCTATTAATCACGGTCATTGGTCCAGTTGTTGACAAGGAGGACAATGATCTGTCTGATTATTAATCCTGTGCATTACCTTTTTGAGATACTGTACCTCTTCAAACCCTCTGCTTTGGAAAGGAGGTCGCAAATTCCATCGAGGGTAACTGTGCTGGCCTTGAGGTCTTCGACAACCGTGAAGTGTAGTATTTCAGTGTATTTCGACATGGTGGAAGTGTAAGCAATGATTGTCGTGATTGAATATGGGCGCTAATTATTGCGCAGAGGATTGTGGACTCAAGGGCAATATGGCAGAGCACTTGCCTTTAGGGTTTCAGTTGGTGTTGGTCTTGGTAGGTAGGAACGTAGTTCTGAGTGAGGATGATATAGAGTGAACGGTTGTTCTCTGTTACATCCTGTGGTGTATCCTACAGGGTATATATACCTCTATGGTGCGCACGGACCAGGTGTGTCTGCACCTACGATAAGAACTACCATATTTGTAAGTAAGAGGACCTTCCATATAGGTACGACTCTGTCTTGCTACTAGGAACGTGTTATCCGGTAATCCGGTAGAATAGAACATATCAGAATAGTATGGAACAACTATTCTTAGAACAACAATCACATGTGTGACAACGATAACCGGTAATGGGTAATCGATATTTTCAACACTCCCCCTCGCTCTAGATAGGTTGGTTGACCAATCCTAATGACGAGCGATTTTCTTCAAACTTTTGCCAGGTTAAGGACTTGGTTAATCCATCAGCCCTTTGTCGAGTAGTATTAACATATTCGATGGCGAATAAGCCTTCTTCAACACACTCACGGACGAAATGCCATTGTATGTCGATGTGTTTTGAGCGTCCATCTGACACTGGGTTTTCGGCAATAAAGCGTGCACCCATGTTGTCGCAGTAGAGGATGATCTTATCCATTTTGAAGGACAACTCTTTGAAGAGCATATCGAGGCATTTAATTTGCCTGGCAGAATCGCACATCGCCATATATTCTGCTTCAGTAGAAGAGAGAGCGATTGTCTTTTGCTTTCGGGATCTCCACGAAATAAGAGAGTTGCCATAATACATGGCAAAGCCAGTAGTTGAATGACGAGTGTCTTTATTTGAGGCCCAATCGGAATCGGCAAAACCATAAATTCTAGCTTTGTTTCCATAATAGTGAAGGCAGAGGTTCAGAGTGGATGCCACATAACGAACTATATGTAACGCCTGTTTCAAATGAAGATCGGTTGGATTTGACATATATTGCGACATTCGGATAACCGAGAAAGCAATGTCTGGTCTGGTTCCCAGAGCCATATATAAGAGTGATCCTATAACCGATTGAAAACGAGAACGAAGTTGAGAATTTGACTGGTATTTTTCAGGAGCTTTTTCAGGAATATATCCAGAGGGTAAAGGCGTGCGAACAGACGTCGCGTGCTCCATTCCAAATCGCTTAACGACCTTTTGGACATATGGGATTTGATCTAACCAAATTTCGTTGGTTCTGCAATTTCTTCTTATCTGGATCCCAAGATATTCTTTTACTTCACCTAGATCTCTAGACTCCCATATTTTCATGAACTCGTCTTTCTTTTTCTTGAGTAGATTCTTGTGTGATGCGAGGAAAAGTCCATCGTCGACATACACCAAGAATATTACAGTTCCGGCTTTCGACTGGTAATGATATACACCGGCATCGACTTTTGATCGGAGGAAACCCATCCGAAGGAGTGATTGATGTAGTTCTTTGTTCCACGAGAGTGCTGCTTGCTTTAAGCCATATAGTGCTCGCAGCAACCGATATACTTTGTGCTCTTGACCTTTGACTTTAAATCCTTCCGGTTGTTCCATATAAATTTCCTCATCTAGCTTGCCATATAAAAAGGCAGTTTTCACGTCTAATGCTTCTATTTCCCAATTCCACTGTGCTGCATGAGCTAGGAGGATTTGCACTGTTTCAAAGTGTGCGACCGGGGAAAAGGTATCTTCAAAGTCTATCCCATACTCTTGGGTAAAGCCTTTTGCTACTAATCTGGCTTTGTGACGACCATCGCTTTTAATAGCGTAGACCCATCTTGACTTGACCAATTTATGTCCTGGAGGAGGATCCACAAGTGTCCAAACTTTTCGTTCTTCGATCGATTTAATTTCATCCTTCATGGCGTCAAACCAAGGGGTTTGTTCAGCTTTCGGGAGCTTGAGTACATCCCTAAACTGTTCCGGAGCTTGTTTAATTCGCGCAGCTAATAGTATCACGAACGAGGCTTCTTTTGCCTCATCGGTTTGTTCTTCCGGAAAACGCGAAGGTCCTGCTTCAGGTTGTTGTGCTTCCTCTGTTGTTGGGGGTGGATCCCGCTGAGGATGCTTTTGTCTGATAGCCTGAATGCTATCTTCAACCATTTTATGTATAGTGTCTTGTTTTTCTCGAATCTCCTTTTTGATCTCGACCAGATCTCTGCATTCTCCATAAACATTTCCAGGTCGTCGTGGAGGAATTCTTATTCGAGGAACTCGTGGATTCTCACGAGCGACAACAAGAGGTCTTCTTGGTTCAGCAGGTACATTGAAAGGTTTATGAGGATGTTGCACCCATTCATCTCATACTTGTGGTGCATTTCGATCGGTACGCAGATTTGCCCTTGGTGGGAAGTCCCTTGGTGGTATATGCAGGTTTCCAGCATCCTGGTCACCATCACCATTACTCCGCGGTGGGTCATTGTTATTGTTTGGAGTTTGTGGTCGAGATTGGGGTCTCTCGTCCATTGGCTGATCAGGCCCATTATCCATCCAATCATCGTTGGTAGGTACGTTAGTTTGTATTGGTTCTTGGTTCGTCACAGGGACAAGGTCTGAGTTATCGGATTTGTGTTCCTTTCCTGAATCCGTACTGCAAAAAGGAAAAACTTCTTCGGCAAATTTTGCGGTTCTAGCAACTATGATCTTTTGGCCATGTAGAAACCGATATCCTTTGGTATTAGGTTCATAGCCAAGGAAAACCATTTCCAAGGCATGAGGTTCCAACTTGTCTTTCCGTTGATCTTTGGGAATCCATACATAGGCTAAACATCCAAAGACTCGGAAGTAGGATATGTCGGGGATTTTGCCTAAGAACAACTTGCATGGTGTCCTCCAAAGGGATCTCCTCAATGGAGTGCGATTGTAAACGTGTAAGGCAGTATCGAAGGCAAAGTTCCAATACCGTTTGGGTATACAGGCATAATGACGGATCAATCCAGCCTTCTCAAGAATAATTCGATTAAAACGTTCAGCACGACCATTTTGTTGCGGTTGGTCCGCAATAGACAGTTCATGAACAATACCCTTGGAGTTGAGGAGCGATTTGAACTCAGTTCCCATAAACTCTCCCCCTCGATCCGAACGGAAAGTCTTAAGAAGACATCCAGTTTGTCGTTCAATGATGGATAACCAATCGCAAAAACGAGATAAAGTGTCGGATTTTAATCGAAGATAGAGGCAAAAGCCAAAAGAGGAGTAGTCATCGAGAAGGGTAAAAACATAACAGGCTCTGTAATAAGACTCAACAGGTAGTTCGAGCAGGTCGGCATGAACGAGTTCTAACGGAGCAGAAGCTCATTTAGAGGAGGCATGGAAGGGATCAGAAGACATTTTGCCAGAAGTGCAACCTCGACAAACGGGTAAGGATTTCGTGATTAGCTCAGCAGGAAATCCGGAAACATGGCGAGAACAATTTTTTATGACAGAAATGCCTGGGTGTCCTAGGCGATTATGCCAAAGAGTGTATTGATCCAATTCGATAGTCCCTAGGTCTACGGTTTTTACGGCGCTGGAGGAATGGATAGGAACTCCATAGAACCAGTGCAACTGCGAAGTAGACAAGCATGTCGCCTTGAGGACTTCTCGACCATTGGGAGTACAGATCACCTCGTGCGTTTTCGTTGCGTAACTCTTGTATCCAGACTTCAAGAGTTGATTTCGTGAACATAGGTGTTTGGAGAAGTCTCCATGAATTACGTCTCGTAGTGTCAGGTAGTTGTTGGATTCCAATTTTAATACAATGGTCCCCTTTCCGTATAATTTAACAGGTTCATGACCAGCGGTATGTCCAAAAGCTGGTTTAGGAAACGGCTTATAGCTCATAAAGTCAGCACGACAAGGGGTCACATGATTTGTGCATCCTGAGTCTAACATCCACATACAGTTTTTAGATTCTTTCCTGTCAGCGTGATTGGTTTCCAAATCACATGGATAAGCGTCAAAAACATCGTCATTAACACCATAAGAGAAGCCAGAGGCACCCTCTATTGTAGGGTCCGGTTCGTAACCATCAGGAAGCCGTACATATCGTACAGGTTTGGGATATCTATGCTCGGATACCGATGCATGAAAATCTTGTAAGGACACCGTTACTCTAGGACGGTTACGCCTAGATCCCTTAACCTTTTTACAAACGCCTTGTACACATTCCGTTCTCTCATTATTAGTGCCGTGTGTGGTGGTACCTTCCACTCCACCTCCGGATCTATCAACACCAGGATCGGTGTGGGAGGACTCATTGACTCGGTTTCCGAAGTCAGCAGATGTCCATCTCCTCCTCTCCACAGTTTGAAGACCATGCTGTGTGGCCAGATCCGGTAGTACCCGTAGACGTAGTCGGGATACTGTTCGCAGGCACATGTCACATTGGCAAGGCAGATTAACAACGGTTCCAGGAAGAGCTTCATCAACATACTCAACTGTATGTGATTCTTCATTTTGAAGAACCGGGACAGGAGTTATCTTGTCATTAAACTCCTCAAAGCGGGAGGCATCATCGATGGTATTTTGCAAGTTTATATGATAAGACCCGTAGCCTTGATCATATTGCCCATCATACTGGTCGTACTGATCGAAATCCTGGGATTCCTCAGGTTCATCAGTGTAGTCGGCTGCAGCAAACCTGCCACGACCACGACCACGACCTCGACGAGCACGTTGTTTTCCCTTAGACTGTCCCTGAGTTTGTTGTTGTTGATTTTGGGGAGGATACGGTGTTCCACCCCATGGTGGAAGACCTCCTCGACCTCTAAAGTTCCCTCTTCCTCTTACATTCTGCTGCCTGTCTATGTGTTGTTCTGTTGGATGATTTCCGCGACATTTTCGGCAACGCAGTGGTTTCGAGAGACGGTTAATGAGCGGTTGTGAAGAAATCCTTGATGAACCAGCTTCGGCATTGTTGGCTTCTAGCTTTGGCAAATTAGACTGCCCAGTACGATGTGACGCTAACTCTTTTAGTCTTGGAACGACGTCTGCCATTTTGAGATCTTGGGTTTTGACCGAGGATAGAATATTAGTAGGACCAGCCCCCCATTTTTCAGTAAAGGCTCCACAGAGCATCATGCACTGAACCGGTTCGGATAAAGTTATATTTTGGGTTGCAAGCGACCCAAGTATCATATTCACTTCTGCGAGTTTGGATCCCAAATCGTCAGAAGGATTGATCCGAATCTTGAGAAGTCTCAAGAAGTCCGTGTATGCTGATACGGCGGTAGGGGCTCCATAGGAGGCTTGCAGCGTGGTCCACATTTCATAAGCGGTATCTTTGTTTTCCAAAGATACAGATATAACTGGGTCACAATATAACAAGATTGTGCCCATTCCTCGGCTGTTCTTCGTATCCCAAGCCTTCACGGCAGCGGCATTTGCGGCTGCTGTTCGGTCAGGACAGGTTTCCAATCCGTTAACGACGTTCCAGACATCAAGAGTCAAGAAATATCCTTTAATCATGGCTTTCCAGGAAGAATAATTAGAGCCATTGAGACGTGGGATGTTCTTTGAAGCTGAGATTTCCTTTTGATCGGCCATAGTAAAACTAGAAGAATTCTAGAATTAGTATGTCGTCAAGAACCTGATCGCCAGCAGTGGTTTCCAGAGCTGCATGACGGAAGGACTGTCGTTGGCGTTGTGAAGGCCTTTTTCTACGCTTCTTCTGGTTTCCAGAAGATTGTGGGTTATGTTTCTTTACTGGAGTTGAGTTCCCCTTTCTAATGTAGCGCCTTTTGTCTAGATTCAGCTTTTCGAAGTTGTGAAAATCTAGCTCCTCGAAATAGTGGTATGCCAGTAGATGTGGATATCCAATTTCATGAAGCGAATAGGTAGCTCGTTCATCTCTCAACGCTACACCTCAATGGATTCCAATGGAGTACGGGAGAATGAACTGACTATATCGCTGATTTTTATGGCACATGAGCTGAAAGACATTTATAAAAGGCATATCTTTTACATTGCTAAAGTGATATCCAGTTCGTCCGTATCCAGCATATGGTTCAGGATAATTTCCTGGAAGCGGATAAACTCTTGGCAGCATGATTCGCATGTGCTCGCTGACGACGTCTTGAATAGAGTCCTCTGGAGGGCCTAGAGAACAAATCCTTTCCATCACCTTTGTCCATTTCTCGTTGTAAATCCAATAGAATTGTCGACTTGCTGGGCCATAGGACCCAACGCGTAATTCTGCCATCAGATCTCCAATTAAGTTGCTGAGATTCTTCGTCATACCATACTTTCTGCTCCAGATAAACACTGTTTTTGAGATCTTGCAGGGATAATATGACCCTAGGATCTCTTCGCTGTTCACTGTTCTTTGTCCGACTCTGGAGGTATCCGGGGGTACACTCGAGGGTTGTTTTATTGGAATTCCAAGATCCTCGGAAAGTGCGTTCCAGATGGCGGTTCCAAACCCAAAGAGAGGGGATGAATCCGGCAAAGTCCTGGAAGTTATAGAACGGGTGGACTCTTCCTTTGAAGTAGAAGAAGATGTCATTGGTGAGCGTGAAAGCGGGAACGGTATGGATGGATGGATCTTCATATGTGAACGATGGAATATCTACACCGTTAAAGTTAGCGACGGCGTGCGGAGTTGACGTGGGAGAAAGTTTAGGAAGGCAGTTGACAAGATAAGAATGGAAGGACACGTGTATGCGCGGGTCATAGAAAGGTGAGGAGAAGTCGTAGTCGTCAGGTCTTTTTAGAACCGACCAAGAGTATTCCATAGCGATAGCGGGGATGACGGAGTTTTGCGACGGTGTTTGTAAAAAGAAGGGTTTCTCATGATCTCCATAGGCTACTCGCCTCCAGTGGTTGGCCTTTTCGTGGTAAAGGGCTTCGGTATATCCTATCACGTGCTTGATGTACCTGGCGTGTGAATACTCTTCCGTCGTACTCACTTTCTCTAGAGCGATGGCGGTCTCACGCTCAACCACAATAGGGAAAGGTCAGGAAGGTAGCACAGGCTTGGTAACAAGTGCATTCCGGTTGATAACGACAGCGGACATCTGGATACCAGAATGTGCGTCAGACAATGAACTCGAGAGGAGATGATGAAAAGGACGCGACTACAAGAGATTGAACTCGGATAACCGGTTCGGATCCTCGTCATCCCCATCAGGAGTCGAAGGAAGAAGCTCTAGGAGGTCATTAGGGCGGCCTCCGAGCAAATCGGGAGCAACCGGATTTTCATGATAAGCACTTGGCCCAATAAGTCGTTGGGGCCAGTCCACGTAATGCTCGTGAACATTTACTTCCCTTTGATTAACGGGAAGATCAAGCAGATAAGGCGGAGGAGATAAAGGATACCGAGGGACAGGATCAAGATCGGCTTGATAATCCAGGTCCCGAAACTCGTGTGCTTCGTAAGAAGGTGGGTTAATCCGAGGAGGTTCCAGAGTTCTGGTCTCAACAAGGACACCGACACGAATGCGCACTTGACAATAGCGCCCCAAGAGAATACGATATTCCTGATAGGAGGAATATATGCCATGCCACATAGGGATTCCTAAAAAAGTGCCCCACATTACAGTAGACAAAACCAGCGCAAGATTAAAAGGACCTCCGACTGCATTAACGACATAGACCGCCTGACAAACGCCTAGAATGAACGAAAGCATCAAGGTGGCCAATGCCCAACCTAGCGCTTCAGGTCCGTTCAACGGCATAGTCAATGACGAACGTCTTCCTCAATGATCTTTGTCCGTTAGACGACAAGCACCCGATTATGCGGGGCTCATAACCTATTGCGCAGAGGATTGTGGACTCAAGGGCAATATGGCAGAGCACTTGCCTTTAGGGTTTCAGTTGGTGTTGGTCTTGGTAGGTAGGAACGTAGTTCTGAGTGAGGATGATATAGAGTGAACGGTTGTTCTCTGTTACATCCTGTGGTGTATCCTACAGGGTATATATACCTCTATGGTGCGCACAGACCAGGTGTGTCTGCACCTACGATAAGAACTACCATATTTGTAAGTAAGAGGACCTTCCATATAGGTACGACTCTGTCTTGCTACTAGGAACGTGTTATCCGGTAATCCGGTAGAATAGAACATATCAGAATAGTATGGAACAACTATTCTTAGAACAACAATCACATGTGTGACAACGATAACCAGTAATGGGTAATCGATATTTTCAACACTAATATAGGGAACTATCGGATTACCACATATGGGTCTTCCAACACAGGTCAATCCCTATTACTATTGGGTGCTCGCAGTCTCCTGCCCCAAGTTCTGGCGTTGTTGCTACATCCGCATACCAGGCAAAGCCACCACGTTGTAACTCCAGACTTCCAGTGGGTGAGGAGTGTGTGAGCGGTGGGCCACCCAGTTGACGCTGTCCGAAGGTGCTGCTGTACATTTGAGTTCGGTCTAGGTACATCCTCAGCGCTGTACCATATACTCTACGTGCTTCGATTTGGCTTCAACCATCGTTGCCCAAATGTACGAGTTGGTGGAATAAGTATGCAGAAGTGAGTATATACAAGCATATGTAAACATTTCATCAGCCTGAACTTCGAAGACACAGATACGAGATCACGTGACCGGGTGCCAGAGGTCTTATGTTGTATTTCTACAGACGGACAACATCAGTGAAAGCTAAGCGCTCAAAAAGCAGCTTTTTGAGCGCTTAACATTGAGTAACAATGCTTGCCGAGCACTCAACTAATTCAAAAAACTGTAGGAAGCGCATGCTGTTGTTGGAAATATCAATCACCCGTTACCGGTTATCATTGTTATGCATGTGATTGTTGTTCTAAGAATAGTTGTTCCATACTATTCTGATATGTTCTATTCTACCGGATTCCCGGTTAAACACGTTCCTAGTAGAAAGACAGAGTCGTACCTATATGGAAGGTCCTCTTACTTACAAATATGGTAGTTCTATCATAGGTGCAAACACACCTGGTCCGTGCGCACCATAGAGGTATATATACCCTGTAGGATACACCACAGGATGTAACGAACACACAGGATACAGAGCTCACTCTAAATCATCCTCACTCAGAACTACGTTCCTACCTACCAAGACCAACACCAACTGAAACCCTAAAGGCAAGTGCTCTGCCATATTGCCCTTGAGTCCACAATCCTCTGCGCAATAGGTTATGAGCCCCGCATAATCGGGTGCTTGTCGTCTAACGGACAAAGATCATTGAGGAAGACGTTCGTCATTGACTATGCCGTTGAACGGACCTGAAGCGCTAGGTTGGGCATTGGCCACCTTGATGCTTTCGTTCATTCTAGGCGTTTGTCAGGCGGTCTATGTCGTTAATGCAGTCGGAGGTCCTTTTAATCTTGCGCTGGTTTTGTCTACTGTAATGTGGGGCACTTTTTTAGGAATCCCTATGTGGCATGGCATATATTCCTCCTATCAGGAATATCGTATTCTCTTGGGGCGCTATTGTCAAGTGCGCATTCGTGTCGGTGTCCTTGTTGAGACCAGAACCCTGGAACCTCCTCGGATATCCCCGCCTTCTTATGAAGCACATGAATTTCGGGACTTGGATTATCAACCCGATCTTGACCCAGTCCCTCGGTATCCTTTATCTCCTCTGCCTTATGTGCTTAATCTCCCAGTTAACCAAAGGGAGATAAATGTTCACGAGCATTACGTGGACTGGCCCCAGCGTCTTATTGGGCCTAGTGCTTATCATGAAAATCCGGTTGCTCCTGATTTGCTCGGAGGTCGCCCTAATAACCTCCTAGAGCTTCTTCCTTCGACTCCTGATGGGGATGATGAGGATCCGAACCGGTTATCCGAGTTCGATCTCTTGTAGTCGCGTCCTTTTCATCATCTCCTCTCGAGTACATTATCTGACGCACATCCTGGTATCCAGATGTCCGCTGTCGTTGTCAACTGGAACGCACTTATTACCAAGCCTGTGCTACCTTCCCGACCTTTCCCTATTGCAGTTGAGCGCGAAACCGCCATCGCTTTAGAGAAAGTGAGTACGACGGAAGAGTATTCACACACAAGGTACATCAAGCACATAATAGGATATACCGAAGCCCTTTACCATGAGAAAGCCAACCACTGGAGACAAGTAGCCTACGGAGATCACGAGAAACCCTTCTTCTTGCGAACACCATCGCAAAACTCCGTCGTCCCTGCTATCGCCATGGAATATTCTTGGTCGGTTCTAAAAAGACCGGACGACTATGACTTCTCCTCACCTTTCTATGACCTGCGCATACACGTGTCCTTCCATTCTTATCTTGTCGACTGCCTTCCTAAACTTTCTCCCATGTCAACTCCGCATGCCATCGCTAATTTTAACGGTGTAGATATTCCATCGTTTACATATGAAGATCCGTCCATCCATACCGTTCCCGCTTTCACCCTTACAAACGACATCTTCTTCTACTTCAAGGGAAGAGTCCACCCGTTCTATAACTTCCAGGACTTTGCCGGATTCATCCCCTCTCTTTGGGTTTGGAACCGCCATCTGGAACGCACTTTCCGAGGATCTTGGAATTCCAATAAAACAACCCTCGAGTGTACCCCCAGATATCTCTGGAGTCGGACAAAGAACGGTGAACAGCGAAGAGATCCTAGGGTCGTATTATCCCTACAAGATCTCAAAAACAGTATCTATCTGGAGCGGAAAGTATGGTATGACGAAGAATCTCAACAACTCAGTTGGAGATCTGATGGCAGAATTACGCGTTGGGTCCTATGGCCCAGCAAGTCGACAGTTTTATTGGATTTACAACGAGAAATGGACAAAGGTGATGGAAAAGATTTGTTCTCTCAGCCCTCCAGAGGACTCTATTCGAGACGTCATCAGCGAGCACATGCGAGTCGTGCTGCCAAGAGTTTATCCGCTTCCAGGAAATTATCCTGAGCCATATGCTGGATACGGACGAACAGGATATCACTTTAGCGATGTAGCAGATATGCCGTTTATAAATGTCTTTCAGCTCATGTGCCATAAAAGTCAGCGATATAGTCAGTTCATTCTCCCTTACTCCATTGGAATCCATGGAGGTGTAGCATTGAGAGACAAACGAACTACATATTCGCTTCATGAAATTGGATATCCACATCTATTGGCATACCACTATTTCGAAGAACTGGACTTCCAAAACTTCGAAAAGCTGAACTTAGACAAAAGGCGTTATACTAGAAAAGGGAACTCTACTCCAAAACAAAAACAAAACCCGCAGTCTTCTGGAAAACCGAAGAAGCGCAGAAAAAGGCCTTCACAACGCCAACGACAGTCCTTCCGTCGCGCAGCTCTGGAAACCACTGCTGGCGATCAGGTTCTTGACGACATACTAATTCTAGAATTCTTCTAGTTTTACTATGGCCGATCAAAAGGAAATCTCAGCCTCCAAGAACATCCCACATCTCAATGGCTCTAATTATTCCTCCTGGAAAGCCATGATAAAAGGATATTTCCTGACCCTTGATGTCTGGAACGTCGTGAACGGACTGGAAACCTGTCCTGACCGAGCAATAGCTGCAAATGCCGCTGCTGTGAAAGCTTGGGATACTAAGAATAGCCGAGGAATGGGCACAATTTTGTTATACTGTGACCCAGTTATATCCGTATCTTTGGAGAATAAAGATACCGCCTACGAAATGTGGACCACGCTCCAGGCCTCCTATGGAGCTCCTACCGCTGTCTCAGCCTACACGGACTTTTTGAGACTTCTCAAAATTCGGATCAATCCTTCTGACGACTTGGGATCTAAACTCGCAGAAGTGAATATGATACTTGGGTCACTTGCAACCCAAAATATAACTTTATCCGAACCAGTCCAGTGTATGATGCTCTGCGGAGCTTTTACAGAGAAATGGGGAGCAGGTCCCACAAATATTTTATCCTCGGTCAAAACCCAAGATCTTAAAATGGCAGACGTCGTTCCAAGACTTAAGGAGTTAGCGTCACATCGTACCGGGCAGTCTAATCTGCCAAAGCTAGAAGCCAACAATACAGAAGCCGGTTCATCCAGAATCTCTTCACAACCGCTCATTAACCGTCTCTCGAAACCACCGCGTTGCCAGAAATGCCACGGAAACCATCCAACAGAACAACACATTGATAGGCAGCAGAATATAAGAGGAAGAGGAAGTTTTAGAGGTCGAGGAGGTCTTCCACCACAGAGTGGAACACCGTATCCTCCCCAAAATCAACAACAAACTCAGGGACAGTCAAAGGGGAAACAGCGTGCTCGTCATGGTCGCGGTTGTGGTCGTGGCAGGTTTGCTGCAGCCGACTACACTGATGAACCTGAGGAATCCCAGGATTTCGATCAATATGACCAGTACGACGGACAATATGATCAAGGCTACGAGTCTTATCATATTAACCTACAAAACACTATTGACGATGCCTCCCGCTTTGAAGAGTTTAACGATGAAATAACTCCTGTCCCGGTTCTTCAAAGTGAAGAATCACATACAGTTGAGTATGTTGATGAAGCTCCTCCTGGAACTGTTGTTAATCTGCCTTGCCAATGTGACATGTGCCTTCGAACAGTATCCCAATTATATCTACGGGTACTACCGGATCTGGCCACACAATGTGGTCTTCAAACTGTGGAGAGGAGGAGATGGACATCTGCTGACTTCGGAAACCGAGTCAATGAGTCCTCCCACACCGATCCTGGTATTGATAGATCCGGAGGTGGAGTGGAAGATACCACCACACACGGCATTGTTGATGAGAGAACGGAATGTATACAAAGCATTTGTAAAAAGGTTAAGGGATCTAGGCGTAACCGTCCTAGAGTAACAGTGTCCTTACAAGATTTTCATGCTTCGGTATCCGAGCATAAATATCCCAAACCTGTACAATATGTACAGCTGCCTGATGACTACGAACCGGACCCTACAATAGAGGGTGCCTCTGGCTTTTCTTATGGTATTAATGACGATGTTTTTGATGCTTACCCTTGTGATTTGGAAACCAATCACACTGACAGGAAAGAATCCAAGAACTGTATGTGGATGTTAGACTCGGGATGCACAAATCATGTGACCCCTTGTCACGCTGACTTTATGAGCTACAAGCCATTTCCTAAACCAGCTTTTGGACATACCGCTGGACATGAACCTGTTAAACTATACGGAAAGGGGACCATAGTATTAAAGTTGGGATCCAACAACTACCTGACACTACGAGATGTAATTCATGGAGACTTCTCCAAACGCCTGTGTTCACGAAACCAACTCTTGAAGTCTGGATACAAGAGTTACGCAACGAAAACGCACGAGGTGATCCGTACTCCCGATGGTCGTGAAGTCCTCAAGGCGACATGCTTGTCTACTTCACGGTTGCACTGGTTCTATGGAGTTCCTGTCCATTCCTCCAGCGCCGTTAAAACTGTAGACCTAGGGACTATCGAATTGGAGAAATATACTCTTTGGCATAATTGCCTCGGACATCCAGGCATTTCTGTTATCAAGAACTGTTCTCGCCATGTTTCCGGATTTCCTGCTGAGCTAATCGCGAAATCCTTACCCATTTGTCGAGGTTGTACTTTTGGCAAAATGTCTTCTGATCCCTTCCACGGCTCCTCTAAATGAGCTTCTACTCCGTTGGAGCTAGTTCATGCCGATCTACTTGAACTACCTGTTGAGTCTTACTACCGAGCACGATATGTCCTTACCCTTCTTGATGACTTTTCCTCCTTTGGCTTTTGCCTTTATCTTCGACTCAAATCCGACACTTTATCTCGTTTTCGTGATTGGTTATCCATCGTTGAACGACAAACTGGATGTCTTCTGAAGACTTTCCGTTCGGATCGAGGGGGAGAGTTTATGGGTACTGAATTTAAATCGCTCCTCAACTCCAAGGGTATCGTTCATGAATTATCCATTGCGGATCAACCGCAACAAAATGGTCGAGCTGAACGCTTCAATCGTACTATCCTTGAGAAGGCTGGATCAATTCGTCATCATGCCTGTGTACCCAAACAATACTGGAACTTTGCCTTCGACACTGCCTTACATGTTTACAACCGCACTCCATTGAGGAGATCCCTTTGGAAGACCCCGTGCGAACTGTTCTTAGGCAAGATCCCTGATATATCATACTTCCGAGTCTTTGGATGTTTAGCCTATGTATGGATTCCCAAAGATCAACGGAAAGATAAATTGGAACCACATGCCTTGGAAATGGTTTTCCTTGGCTATGAACCAAGTACAAAAGGATATCGATTCCTACATGGCCAAAAAGTCGTAATTGCACGAACTGCAAAGTTTGCCGAAGAAGTTTTTCCTTTTTGTAGTACGGATTTAGGAAAGGAACACAAATCCGATAACTCAGACCTTATCCCTGTGACGAACCAAGAACCAATACAAACTAACGTGCCTACCAACGATGATTGGATGGATAATGGGCCTGATCAGCCAATGGACGAGAGACCCCAATCTCGACCACAAACTCCAAACATAGAAAATGACCCACCGCGGAATAATGGTGATGGTGACCAGGATGCTGGAAATCCGCATATACCACCAAGGGACTTCCCACCAAGGGCAAATCCGCATACCGATCGAAATGCACCACAAATAAGAAATGAATGGGTGCAACATCCTCATAGACCTTTCAATGTACCTGCTGAACCAAGAAGACCCCTTGTTATCGCTCGTGAGAATCCACGAGTTCCTCGAATAAGAATTCCTCCACGACGACCTGGAAATGTTTATGGAGAACACAGAGATCCGGTCGAAATCGAAAAGGAAATTCGAGAGAAACGAGACGCTATTCATAAAATGGTTGACGATAGCATTCAAGCTATCAAACAAAAACATCCTCAGTGGGATCCGCCACCAACAACAGAGGAAGCACAACAACCAGAAGCAGGACCTTCGCGTTTTCCGGAACAACAAACCGATGAGACAAAAGAAGCCTCATTCGTGATATTATTAGCTGCGCGGATTAAACAAGCTCCGGAACAGTTTAGGGATGTGTTGAAACTCCCGAAAACTGAACAAACCCCCTGGTTTGACGCAATGAAGGATGAACTTAAATCGATCAAAGAACGAAAAGTTTGGACGCTAGTGGATCCTCCTCCAGGACGTAAATTGGTCAAATCAAGATGGGTCTACACTATTAAAAGCGACGGTCGTCACAAAGCCAGACTGGTAGCTAAAGGCTTTACTCAAGAGTATGGGATAGACTTCGAAGACACTTTTTCCCCGGTCGCACGCTTTGAAACAGTGCGAATCCTCCTAGCTCACGCAGCGCAGCACAACTGGGAAATGGAAGCATTAGACGTGAAAACTGCCTTTTTATATGGCAAACTAGACGAGGAAATTTATATGGAACAACCGGAAGGATTTAAAGTCAAAGGTCAAGAGCACAAAGTTTATCGGTTGCTGCGAGCACTGTATGGTCTAAAGCAAGCAGCACTCTCGTGGAACAAAGAACTACATCAATCACTCCTTCAGATGGGTTTCCTCCGATCAAAAGTCGATGCTGGTGTATATCATTATCAGTCAAAAGCCGGGACTGTAATATTCTTGGTGTATGTCGACGATGGACTATTCCTCGCCTCACACAAGAATTTACTCAAGAAAAAGAAGGACGAGTTTATGAAAACATGGGAGTCTAGAGATTTAGGCGAAGTAAAAGAATATCTCGGAATCCAGATAAAAAGAAACCGCCAAACCAATGAAATTTGGTTAGACCAAATCCCATATGTCCAAAAGGTCGTTAAACGATTCGGAATGGAGCATGCGACGTCTGTCCGCACGCCTTTACCCTCTGGATACATTCCTGAAAAAGCTCCAGAAAAATACCAGTCAAATTCTCAGCTTCGCTCTCGTTTTCAATCGGTTATAGGATCGTTATTGTATATGGCTCTGGGAACCAGACCCGATATTGCCTTCTCGGTTATCCGAATGTCGCAATATATGTCAAATCCAACCGATCTCCATCTAAAACAGGCATTACATATAGTTCGCTATGTGGCATCCACTCCGAACCTCTGCCTTCACTATTATGGAAACGAAGCTAGAATTTATGGTTTTGCAGATTCCGATTGGGCCTCAAATAAAGATACTTGTCATTCAACTACCGGCTATGCCATGTACTATGGCAACTCCCTTATTTCGTGGAGATCCCGAAAACAAAAGACAATCGCTCTCTCTTCTACAGAAGCAGAATACATGGCGATGTGCGATTCTGCCAGACAAATTAAATGGCTTGACATGCTCTTCAAAGAGTTGTCCTTCAAAATGGATAAAACTATCCTTTACTGTGACAATATGGGTGCACGTTTCATTGCCGAAAACCCAGTCTCAGATGGACGCTCAAAACACATCGATATACAATGGCATTTTGTCCGCGAATGTGTTGAAGAAGGATTGTTTGCCATTGAATACGTTAACACTAATCGACAAAGGGCTGATGGATTAACCAAGTCCTTAACCTGGCAAAAATTTGAAGAAAATCGCTCGTCATTAGGATTGATTAATCAACCTATCTAGAGCGAGGGGGAGTGTTGGAAATATCAATCACCCGTTACCGGTTATCGTTGTTATGCATGTGATTGTTGTTCTAAGAATAGTTGTTCCATACTATTCTGATATGTTCTATTCTACCGGATTCCCGGTTAAACACGTTCCTAGTAGAAAGACAGAGTCGTACCTATATGGAAGGTCCTCTTACTTACAAATATGGTAGTTCTATCGTAGGTGCAAACACACCTGGTCCGTGCGCACCATAGAGGTATATATACCCTGTAGGATACACCACAGGATGTAACGAACACACAGGATACAGAGCTCACTCTAAATCATCCTCACTCAGAACTACATTCCTACCTACCAAGACCAACACCAACTGAAACCCTAAAGGCAAGTGCTCTGCCATATTGCCCTTGAGTCCACAATCCTCTGCGCAATAGCTGTAATTCAGCCGTCTTTCAGATGAAGTAGCAGACAGACGCGTGTACTACGGGGCGACCCAGCAGTCCTACCCTGGCTTCCCCACCGGGAAGGTACATTAATCATACCACAAGTTATTAACTCTCCGCCTGTACAACGGCGCAGTAGGGATCCGCAAGTAACGTGCCAAGATAAAATGGGATAAGGACCGAGGCCATACGGATGAATCATCCATGAAGAGATGCTCAGCGACGCGAAAGGTGACGTGTTTGCACTTTACGGCCTCATCGCATCTGCCGTTGCTCTGCCACAGCACCTACATCTGCAAACTGGATGAATTACAGCATCCGCTTCCTACAGTTTTTGAATTGTTTAAGTGCTCGGCAAGTGCTGTTATGGCACGTCGTTGCCAACACGTGTCCGTTACGGTCAGTAATGGCTCGGGTAGGTTTGCAGATGTACCGTAACGTTGCTTACCGACCGCCAAAACGTCCCACCTACGCTTGGGTGCGGACCTCCTCTCCTCGATTCATGGACTTCCCTGCTGACGCAATACGTGCACCGTTGGATGCTGTATTTCACTCACATCAGTAGAGTACAAGTTACGGTTCACTTCCGCTCGCACTTCTGTGGCATCCACCAAAGTTTGCGCAAATGATGCGTAGCCCCTGTTCACGTTGCTTACATGATCCCAATCGACTTCCCATGGAGGACGCTTTCAAATTATATGGCGCGCTCGAGTCTCGAGTGGGAATTGTTTAACAATATCGTCGTTACGGCTCATGTGGTCAGGTCTTGACGACATGGATAAGTGCGCTGTGAGTCCACACGGTGCGTTTTGGGGAATGTAGTATGAAAGGTATCCTTCATCTCATTCAGGTAAATCCCACTCCACTTTCCTAACTACATGCACCCGTTTCGAACTTCACAATACAGCCGCGCCAATTCCCTCAGTCTCATATCCTGTGCCCTTCGAACTCGTTTAAGAGGGATATAAATACACGTTTTACAATGCCCTAGCCACCGTATGGTCCAAACGCGGTTACCGTTATCGATGTGGGAGTCGGTGTTGATGGTGAGACAAAGTGGGGAGTATGGCGTTAGTGTATTAGCCTGGTGCCTGTCAATGCGAAAGAGAAAGCTGTGGGGGGAAAGAATGTGACGACATTCGCTCCTTATGTCCATTGGTGGTTGTTCGTAGGGCGTTGGGCTGATCGATTGTATAATTTATCCTGTGATGTTTATTATTTTCAGTTATACTGGCAGTCTTCTTGGTCTTGACATCTGATGGTTGTGAATGGGAGGTGTGACTCAAAAATGAGTACTGTAATCTACCTCCGGCCTCTTGCAGATCAAACGTTCATTCCTCTGTACATGGCGTCTTCGCCCTGCATGACATCGCCTCGAATATGTATAAACTAGGATACCTTCCGCGTGGCACCGTGCCACGGTCTTTCAACGTTACATTCAGCTCCCTTGCGGCGACCAATGTTCGAGATATCAAATTCCCGCTAAGGGTCCCGGACAGTTTTGCTTTTCAAAGTCTAAATATCGTCGCGGTTCTTGCATAGGGGACTTGTTTATAAACCCGCAGACTGCTGAGGAGTATGAACCGCCTCCATGTCCATTTCGATGCGTTTCAAATATGCTGACGTGGTCATGCACCTTCTTTAGGCACGGGTCTGAGCCTGTACTCACTGAAGGGCCGTTTATACATTCGATGACATCCGCTCACACATTCGTGGTGGAGCACTTGCTACCGCCTGTCCGCCGATAGACACGGCTGCCAGACCTGTTGGCGAGTCGAGTGGGTTTACGTGACCTAGTGGTTTTATAGCGATCACACCAGTAATATGCGACTTATTCCTAGTAAGTCGCCTATGGGTGGTGACCTGATGTTGGCCCGGTAAGAGAAGCCTTCTTTCTGTTTTCTCCATGACCAGGCTGATCATCTGGGGAGAAAGCCAAAATGGATTGTGTTGGCACCTGATGCCCCTTGTTCAAAACACATCTTGGAGCGGTACTCTTCAGATACGGTTGGACCAAGATTCGCGTGCACCGCTGTAGTCTATCTTTCCATCAACAATCAAACAGTGAAACAGCTTCTTGATGGGCCATGTGACTCCTGTGCCAAGCGCAACCGCTTAAATCCCACTGCTGCATTGCCCTGTAGTACTACCTGAACGATCTTATTCTTCTATCGAGTCGCTCTTCTTGTTAACGAGCGTGTGGGTGAAAATAATCTCACTATCTGGCCCAGCTTCTCCGTGCATGCCCACGGACAGGCGCAGTGACTGTTATGATCCAAAATGAACAACCAGTGCCCACTGCTGTGACAGGGTTTCCGTTCAACTGCCGCTGGAAGTCACTTTCTTTCCAATTGCAGTTAAGTCGCGCGTCCGCGTCTGCTTGACATATGACCTGTCTCCTATGTGCTGTCGGCTATGTAGTCACTGGTGAAGTTACCGTCTCCTGACTGTCTGATGAAGTATAAAGTCGCAGATACTTGTCCACCATTATCATCGTACGTCAACAATTTCCCTCCAGCGAAGCACTCCTCAGACATGAAATTCACCGCGATCTTCGCCGCGCTTGTAGCGTTTGCCGTCCCTCAGGCTGTTTCTGTTCAGGCGACGACATTGTACCCAGTCACCTATAGCGTTGACTATAGGCTTGGCAACGCCTCTCTCGACACCGTTGCATGTTCCAATGGAGCCAACGGACTCATTACCAAAGGATACACTGACTTAGGGTCCCTGCCGACATACCCTAATGTTAGCGGTATTCCAAACCTCGTCTGGAACTCCACCTTGTGCGGGACCTGTTGGGAACTTTCATACCTGTTTCCAAATGGGACTGTCAACACCGTGGTAGTCACTGCCATAGATGCTGCATTTGATTTCAACCTTTCTCCTCAAGCGTTCGGCTACTTAGTCGGTGAAGCGGGCTATATAGCGGGAGAAGTCACAGCAAATGTGACGCAACTGAATGCTAGCTCCTGTGGATTTTAATGTAAGCAATGACCGATTGAAGTGCCTTCGGATCCTAATGCCAAGTGTAGGCGCTGGTCCGGCGTTCAGAATTGCAGCCAACATCCAAGCTTGTTCGTTTATGTAAAGTGTATACCGATCCAAGCTTAGGCACGGTTCTGGAGCACTGGTCAGTAGAAACTGCTTTACGAGTATATGCAATGTAGAAGGATTATGGACGACGAAAGTTGAGTAGTTTGCCACCGAAGGAGGCCTGGCGTGGGTCAGGGGCTAATTGCAAGTGCGACAGCTCTGAGCTAGGTTTCAGCCCGAACACATTGGATATGGTTCCCCTGTTCCCCCATCGCCATTTTCCTTGGTGAAGTATCTGAGTCACCTAAGCGGATGTTCTTCAGTAAAGATTGTCTTTCAAGTTTCCACGACTGCAAGGTCTTATTTACTTCTTAAGTAGCCGAACACAAAACAAGTAATGCATCTCGTCTTCATAATGAGCACATCGTGTAGCAATAGTCCATTGAATTCCTATCATTATTTACGACTTGAATCGTCCGAAGATCACGACCGTGATAATCCTGCTGAAAGGACTCACTACTAGGATAGCACAATTAGCTAATCGAAGTTACTGCAGGCTGCGCGTGAACTGACCAAAATTACTACATCCCGCAAACGCTAGGAGGCACTTGAGTCGCGGTGGCCGTTACGGTCCCCTTTGCTTCGGCGATCCCACCAGTTAACGCGTTCATTGCCTCCAACGAGAGGTTAAAAGACCACGCGCCATCGACACCAGTGACTGTGATTGTCGTGGTAGTCCCGCTCGCGTCTGTGTACGAGAGCTCCCAACAGGAACCACACTCCGTGGAGTTCCAGGTGAGACCAGGGATACCCCCAACGTAAGGGAAATTGGGAATTTCCCCGAGGGTGTTGTATCCTTTGGTCTCAAGACCATTAACCCCGTTCGAGCAGGCGGTTGCGGAGAGTGGGGTATTGGGGTCATCATAGATGGTGTTGTAGGTGACCTCAACGGACTTCGCCGCGAAGACAGGGAGGGAAAAAGCAGCGAGAGCGATGATGGCTGAGACAAACTTCATATTTGTGGAGGAGATGTGGATGTTGTCACTGTGGTGGTGAAGCTACATGCCTCTTGCAGCTAATGCTTTATACAACGATGGTCACAGCCCTCGACGGGACTTGAACCCCGTTCAGCTGTCAAGAGTATGAGCTTGTCAACCCGTGACCCAGTTGCTAGCGGCAAGCCACCTCATATGGAGAGGCAGACTCGGCGCATGACTTCGCATCGCCATTGAATCATGACAAGAACTTGTGGTTGTGTCCGCTAAATTTCAAATGGACAGGATCACTGAAGACTTACCACCTCATGGGTCCAATCAATGTATTGACAGCTGGCGGGTGGCACAAGAGATCAGGTAATCAAAACAGCATCCCGAGTCGGCCACCAAAGAGAAAATACCATTCGTCTGGACCAGTCTTCCCAGCCTCGGGGGAGCCTGATGCTAGTGCTCAAAACGCAGGACGACCGAAGTTACTGGCCACTTACAACGGATGAGAGCCACATGTTTAAGAATATTGCCTGGCTCCTCCGGAGCGGGGTGGCGGCAGCCAACTTCACATCATAATGCCTCCAGTGTATTAGGCTTGGGTCGGCCAGGGGTACCCGGCATTGCCCTTGGGCCTTGGCAGAGGTCATCAGCGCATTTTCACTCGGCGCACATTCCCTAGGACAGAGCCATCGACTGATTTGACACAGACAGCAGTCAGTGCGTAAAATGCCTAGCCAAGGGCGACATACCGACAGGGAAGGCTGTTCAAATTATGTGCCACAACTAAGATGCTGGTACAGTGGATGACCGGACCGGCGCTTGGTACTTGGGCTATTATGTAACAAACAAAAAAGGGGTTTAGAAAATATATATATACGAGCGCTTCGGGTGACGCCGGCCAATGGCGCGAGTCTTCAGAAATTTGGGGTCGCTGCAAGGTAAGCAATACAGTACACTGGCTCATATTGCATGGTGTAATAATGCATAATTTTAATAATGCATTAGATTTTTGAGTTCCCATGCTGAGCACACTGAAAATACAAGGATAATGCATTGACCCACAATGGTGGTTATGCATTAGGAGGAGGGCACAATGAGACAGCAGGACTGGCTGAATAATTCTTGAGCTCATATGTGAGGTAGCTGGGTACCACTGTGCCCGTCACCTAACACACTAACTAGCCAATCACAATGCCAGAAGCCTTGAAGTACAAACCATGCAATAAACCCGCCATTAATTTCTGCATGACCTGCTACCTCCACTCCGAAGTTAGTTCCGAAAATTTTGCAGTGGCAGTGCACACTGCCACTGCAGGTTGGCATCCACTTCTTGTATACACCTGGTACTTTCAGATTGGATTTCTACCTACAATTTGTTGATGTTCACCCTCACATGACTCAGTCAGGCAGCATAATCGAAGTTGAGGACGACAAGGATGACAAAGGACCTGCTTGTCGATGTTGCATGCTGAGCTGATTGTGCTTTGTCAGCAGCTCAAGGTATGCTAATCCCCAGTTCTCACTCACATTGGCAAACCTTTTACCAGATAATGTTATGATGGGACACATAGTTCTACCCAGACTACTCTAGACAAGTATATCCATTGTAAATAGTTGTTATTCTACTGTATTTTCTTGGTGCTTATAGGGGTGTCACAGGATGTCACAAATATGTGACCACCTGCTGATGCATAGACCTCATAATGCATAGGCACTAGGGCTGTCCTGACCGTATGCAATATGAGCCAGTGTACTGTATAGCAAAGTAAGTGCTCGACTTCCTCTCTATCATGCATCCCCCTCCGTTGACATTTTCTGCCAAGTGATACGGAATTTTGGCTAGGCAAGCCATCCCACCTTCGCGACGAATCCGATAACTTGATGTGGGCGGGCCAACACATCAGCAAATCCTGACTTTACTTAACGTCACTTAACAGTTACTTAACACCTACTTATCTGTCCAAGTTGTCCAAGCGAGCCAAGTAGATCCTCTCGCTTAACACCTACTTGACGCTACTTATTTTTTGCTTTGCGCATACTTAGTTCACTTATTTCTTACTTGGATGCTTGGTTCGCTGTCCGTTAAGTAGACGACAAGTGGTATTAAACCCTGCTAAGTACATGGTAAGTAGCGGGTAAGTGGATCGTGCGGGAGCGGGTGGAAACGGAAATATAAATGTTCTGTGATGGTAGTAGTCGGGGCGACACATTTGAAATCCTGTAGTGGATTCAGCTGAGCATACACGTTGGCAGAAAAAAAAACATACAGATAAGTGCAAACTCGTCATCAGATCCTGCATTGCTCAACGCATTGGGGTCGGGTTCTTGCCCTATCGTGAGTGAAGTAAGGGCGAGCTCCACAATGTCTTGAAGCTGAGTGATAGACCTCCTCTGGGCAGCGCTCGTAAATTTCCTCGTCGGGGTTCCCCAATTCTGGTCTGAAAATGCGCAGGCAGTCTTGCTATCCTTGCCCGAGGCCATGTTAAATCTGACGGGTGTCCGCACATCTCTCGTCGCCAATTTTGCAATGCCGTCTTTGGTATTGGCCGGGGCCTTGAGCTCGATGTCGCCGGATTTAATGAGATTTAAGCCGCGCATGAGCTGAAACAAATTAATCAATTCCATGACAATGACGACGATGGTGACAAGTTACCGCAGCACCACAAAGGCCAAGGGCACCAACAATCCCATGCTTCGCTAGAGAGGAGGTATCAAGGGCAGAGACTTGAACAAATCCCTTCGTGGCACTCAAATGGCTGCCTAGAAGCAGCTGTTGCACGAAAACCGAACGGAAAGCCTTCTCAGGAGATGTTGCATCAAGGTCCTCGTATAAAAACGTGAAGTGATCGAGTAGTACTTGTGCGGTCACTTTAGGCGATGGGTCATGGGGATTGAGGAAGAAAGCGGCAAGCTGGGCAACAGCTGCAGAGGCAAAGCCGTGCCTCCAATCACACAAGCGCTGAGATGCCTATAATGAGCTTGGTCAGTTAGAGAGCGGGCCGGAGTGACATGTACTTGCCACAGCAACCATCGGTGAGTTCGGAAGGATGGTGCTGGAAACGTTCTTGAGTGTGGGGTATACAACCGAAATGATCTCCCGTAAAGCATGGCAAATGTCTTGCTTGGTGATGTTGAATGCGTCATCTTGGTTTCCCGCCCATAGGATTAATGTTGGAACGACCTCTCTCCTCCACTTCTGATCCTTATGCAGACCCGAGGGGAGATCCGCACTGTTGAAACGGGCTTGCGCAGATGCGGCGTCCATCTGATTTGATGAGTCACTTGCTACACGGGACACCTTGCTGGCAGATGTGGTCGTTAAGGTTGATAGAGACTCGGAGGCTTCTGTCTTGATCTTCTTGGGCACGGTCTTCGTAACCGAGACAGATGACTGAAAATGGAGGGAAAAAAAAAGAGAAGTATGGGGAATGTGCCTAGTACATACCTTGACCGGCCCTTTGCGCTCTCAAGCACGGGTAGCAGAGTCATGGTCATCATACGCTCCATCATCCAGCTCAATTTCAGAGGATGATATATATTCCAACTCGGCTGCCTTCCTCTTGACGTTGGCAGGTCCAGTAACCGCGTTATCAACCTCGCAATCTTTGGACATCGCAGCGGCACACTGAGCCTATTATTGCATGAGTAAAAAATGCTGGTTCAAAAAATACTCAACGAGAACATTTTCCAGAGTCTGAAGATCCACAACTACAGGTCCCACTGGCTGGTCGGTTTCACCATCTTCGTTTTCTGGAATGCTCTGCTGATGGGAAGGCCACTTCCAATCCTCTGGAAGTTGAGACTCGAACTGCATGCAAGGGTCATTGGGATCGTCGACCAGTGATTGAGGGTCAAAATGGGGAGTGCTGGCCTCGATGCCAGTGGTACTTGTAGCGACAGTGCTGGAGGATGGGGGTGGAGCCGTCGAGGAGCGAAGACTTCCACTGACACTGGAAGTTCTTGCAGAGCGTGCATCGACAATGTTCACCCAGGTTTTGACGCGCTTGCACAAGGATGCCTTATCATCCGCACTAGCAGTTGTTAGGACGTTAGTGAAGAAAAGTGTCGCCTCAGTAAGGAGAAACATGTTACTGTAAGTAAAAGTTACGCACCTCAAACTGGCAGTGTCACTATTATTGTCACGTGTCGATGGTGAGCTGGCATTCTTGCGTGTGGAGATTATCGCCTCACGCAACGCGCGCGGTTTTGCCATCTTCTCTTTCCTCACCCTGCTTGTAATACCTTCATCGGCGCTGTCTTCAACATCAGCAAGGGGGGTAAGTGGTTCACTCATCCCTACAGAGCATGAGCTAACATTTTTTCTTGGTCAATTAGTACGATACTTACCACCATGGTCGCCAGTTTGCGACGGGTTTCTGGCCACGGTGCGAAGACGAGGGCGTGGTTTGACAGGCTTATCGCTGGGGATAGCACTACTTTGTTCGACTCCCATCCTGTCTTCAATATCGCTGACACGTTGATAACCTTTCTTCATCGCAGCGACTTTCATGGCAAGGGCTTCCCGAGCGCGTTCGCTGTCAGCCTCCTTCTGGGCGCTAGTTTGTCTTTTCGGCTGATTGTCCAGGACTATCCTACCGGGGTGCACATTTGCTGCCCGGCGTTTTGGGCGACCACTCGCAAGTGTTTGCTGTGGTGGGTCATCCATACCTCGTGCTGTCAAGCGTCGTCAGCTGTTTGTGAGGGTAGAAAACAAAGTGAAAAAAAGGCACGCCTAAACACTGCCGTCGCTTTCAGTTTAGTTCAAATTTATGTAGGTTTACTCAGCAAGTTTTTAGCTTTCAATAACCACTGACGCTATTCCCACTTTTCAGACATGATTCCCTGTACCAAGACGGGCTGTCATCGATGGTTCAGAAACAAGTCGGGTCTGACTCAACATGTGAACGTGTACCATCCGGTCCTTCCATCAGTCAACATCTCCGTGCCAGTTGAACAATGTCAAGAGTCTTCCGCCGGTGAAGAACATTCCCAAGTACTACCAGACGGCTATGGCGATAGTGGTAATCCTCTCGATGACCCTTCAAACTCAAACCCTCTGGCAGAATATGTTGGACCAGGTGACAGGTATTATCGGAATTATCACCCAAACCTAACCGGTACGTAGTGCCCATGCCAGTTTAGGATTTAAATATTTGACGATGCATTACTGAACAGGGCGCCCTTGCGATTCATTGGGGAACTTCCTCCCAGCTGGTCATCCTGCTGAACCTCTTACCGACATGCAACCTGACGACTGGTCACCATATTCCAGTCGTTTGGAGTTCGAGCTGGCTGACTTCCTGTTCACCCGCAGTCAAATGTCGGCGGCCAACATCAATGAACTGTTAAATCTTTGGAACGCTTCACTTCTCAGCACTGGTGGCCAACCCATCTTCAGGGATAGCGGTGAAATGTACAAGACAATTGATAGCACGCCACTTGGTGATGTGCAGTGGGAAAAATTTTCCACCTCCTATACCGGTGAACGGCCGACTGAGAATGTGCCACCATGGATGAATGATACGTATGACATTTGGTTCCGGAGTCCTAAGGAGGTTATTCGCAACATGCTTTCTCGACCTGATTTCTCGGATGCCATCGATTACCGACCGTTTCGGGAGTATGAAAGTGCAACAGACAGTCGCCAGTGGGAAGATTTCATGTCTGGTGATTGGGCATGGAAACAAGCAGTTCGTCATCATTCATGTCTCCGAGCCTTGTGCTGACGCTCATATACAACAGGATACGATTTCTCGTGACCCGGCAACACATGGGTCTACCTTTGTACCCATTATTCTGGGTAGTGACAAGACAACGGTCTCGGTTGCAACCGGTCAGAACGACTATTACCCTCTCTATCTTTCAATAGGTAATATTAGGAATAAAGTCCGTCGTGCGCATCGCAATGGTGTCATTCTCATCGCCTTTCTTGCAATTCCACATAGTGAGTCATCCGGACATGTACGAGAGCGATGGCACTGATGAACGATTGCATACTTGCAGTGGACAAAGAACATGCATCCACAGATGCATTCCGACGATTCCGCCGCCAGCTCTTTCATTCGTCGCTCGCATATATCCTGCATGATCTTATGCCGGGGATGACTGAGCCAATTGTTATGCGGTTTGGTGATGGACATTACCGCCGTGTAATTTTTGGTCTCGGTCCTTACATTGCTGATTACGAGGAACAAGTCCTCCTGGCATGTATTGTACGAGGTTGGTGTGTAAAGTAAGTTTTCATACTATCTTAATTCATCACTATGAAGCTGAATAGCGTTTCAGATGTCTTGCTATGAGGCAAGCACTTGATACCGATGCACTCTATCGGAGTCGCGAACATGCAGAGGCACTGATCGAAGAATTTGACCTCAAGAATTTACGAGATGAATATGGTATTATCGGCGACATAATTGTGAGTATATTGTTGATTCCACCAAATGTATATGCTGACAGTCGATACCAGCCGTTCACGAGTGGCTTTCCCCGTGCAGATATTTATGAACTCATCGCCCCGGACATACTGCACCAGATCATTAAAGGGACGTTCAAGGATCATTTGGTCGAGTGGGTTGAGAGCTACCTGAAGGCCATGCATGGCACAGCAAAGGCAAATGCAATCCTCGATGACATTGACCGGAGGTGCGCACATTTTTATATATGTCTCTCTCAAGCTCTGACACTGGATATCTTAGAATAGCGGCCGTTGCGCCTTTCACAGGCCTTCGCCGCTTTCCTGAAGGGCGTCATTTCAAACAGTGGACTGGCAATGACTCGAAGGCACTGATGAAGGTCGGCTCAAAATTATAATAATTGTACCGGTCGTTGTTGACATTGGATACTGTAGGTGTATCTACCTGCCATTGAGGGGCATGTACCGGTCGAGATCGTGCGGACATTCCGTGCTTTACTGGAGTTCACCTACCTCGTCCGTCGCAATGTCATCACTGAAGAAACTTTGGTCACGATCGAAGATGTCATCAACTGCTTCCACAAGCACAGGGAGATATTCCGCAAATCCGGCACCGTTCAAACATTTTCGCTACCGCGCCAGCACGCTATGAAACATTACCCAGACCTCATCTGCTTATTCGGGGTGCCCAATGGGCTTTGCACATCGATCACCGAATCGAAGCATATTGATGCAGTGAAAGACCCATACCGGCGGACTAATCGTAACAAGCCACTTGGCCAGATGCTCATCATAAATCAGCGCTTAGATAAATTAGCAGCCTCCCGAAGGGATTTCAGTAGGCGGGGGATGCTAGAAGGAAGTTGCCTAACAGCAACTATGCAGCTCTTTTCAACTCGAGGTTCGTCATTAATCATTCATTGATTTTCATTATATTGACACGAATAAACAGATGGTAGAGCACACAGCAACACGTCAGAAGCTCCAGGTTTGAATCGCTGTAACGAAGACACTGACGAGGCTGTGGACTGCCCAACATCCATAGAGGCGCATGTCGAACTTGCACGCACCCCCCGTACGTATCTTATTACCTTGAGTAGTTGTCCTACGTGTAATTGATCTCATCTTCAGAAACAAAGCGAGCCAGAACCATGACAGAGCTCGCAGCAGAACTCAATTTACAGCATCTTCCCACCATCCTCGAAGAATTCTTGCTTCAACAGCTGGACGCCTACGACAACTGTGATTCCGACCTACCCGAGTGGCCCACCTATGGCAACAAGATTACTGTCGTTAATGCCGCAGCTGCGCTATTCTATGCGCCAAGTGACATTAGTGGTATTGGTGGCATGCGGCGTGAGTATATCCGCTCATGTCATTCATGGCAGAATGGGGCTCCCCGGTACGACTGTGCGTTCGTGAACACTGACTCAGGGCTCAAGGGAATGTATGGTTTGGATATAGTGCGCATCCTCGCATTTTTTTCTTTCGTTTCTCAAAGCAAGCGCTACCCGTGTGCAGTGGTACGGTGGTTTGACCGTGTTGGGGACAAACCAGATACTGACACAGGGATGTGGATTGTGCGCCCGGCATTCACTGCACAGCGCCGCCCGTCCATCGGTATCATACATGTGGACACTCTATATCGCGCAGCACACCTCATTCCATTGTATGCCACCCGTCCGGTCTCCCGAAACCTAAAGCCGCATCACTCTTATGATTCCTTCACAGCGTTTTACATAAATAAATTCATCGACCATCATGCATTCTCTCTGTTGTCGGATTCGTACTAACAACATACTTCCTTACCCACTTGTCTTACTTTTCGTTCTTAGCTACTTGGAATATACCGTACTGTCTTGCGTGCTTGGCAATTCATGTGCTTGACATACTTATGTTACTTACGTGCTTGACAGGTACTGCTAAGTAAGCTAAGCACGGTTAAGTAAACTCAGGATTTGCTGATGCATCTAATGAAGAACCTTGTTGGCTCGTAAACTATCCCTGTAATAGCACTACTCGCCGGTGTGACATCGACATACAGTGTGTTATTTGTTTTTTCTAATCTCTTATTTAAATTCTGGATGGAAGGAAGCTTCTTACCATGCAATCTGAACGCTGATGTTTTTAATTATGACAGGAGTGCGCTACCTTCCGTAGCAGTTCAGTAAAGCCGAACGCCGGGTTTGCTATAGCCGAACACCATCCTATCGTGTATCAAGCGGTATCCATACTCTTCGGAAATAAGAGATGGTATCATACTCCATCAGAAGAGTGGTTACACACTAGCCAATTTGCGTTACATCGCTGAAGCGAGGCATACAGTCCCTCGTGGTACCAGCGGTGATGGAAAGCAGGCGTCTCTCGAGGAGCTATACATCCCTCGGTTCTGAGCGCTCTATGTATCCTCCGATATTGTAGAGCTTACTTCTATGAAGTATCTCTGCATGCAGCTAGACTATTCCCGCGATAGTACTAGTGATCGGTGTGACACCAACCGTGCGTACGTTACCTGTTCTTCCTGATATTTTAGATGAAAGGAAGTTCTCTCACCGAGCGATCTGAACGCCGATATTCTTAATTATGGCAGGAGTAACATGGCTCCAGTAGCCGCGTAGCAAAGCCAAACATCGGGTTTACTGTGGCCAGACATCATTTCATCGCCTGATCAAGTCACATCCGTGTTCTTCAGAAATGGGAAAACGTGTTATACCCTACTAGAAGAGTGAACACGCTAACCAATTCGTGTTGTGGTGCCAATGGTGATAGAGAGTGGGCATCTCCCAAGGGATCATAACCTGAGAGTGCCTTGAGCCAACGGTAACCAAACTTGCTATACTTATGAGTGAACTTGGAGGCTCGCCGGTCTCGCGAAATCTGTGGTAGGTCGGCGTGACTTCCATACCAAGCTGCGAGAGCGAGTCTGACAATGATCTTCAGCATTGGAACGTAGCGAGTTGCACGTTTGACCAACAAACGTCCGTCTTCTCCCCGCGCGATCGCCCCCACGATACGAACGAACACGGAGTTTGCCGTCGAACGTTGAGGCATGTTCGGGTTTTACTTGCTTAACTTGTCTTGCGAATAAAATTCTTTGAAGGACATCAACATGATCACACTCTGACCAAATCAGATAGAGAATGATGCATTCCTCGATTTCAAGCCTCCTATCTGTCCTCCCGGGGTACGAACCGAAAACCGTCGGGCTCACTTCCAGGCAGCGCTTCTGCATCCAGCTGTAGCCGCTAGTGCGCTAGCGAAGTAAACAAGCGCTGATCGTTGCCACTGGCTTGGTAAAAACTACACGCTATACCAGATGGGTCTCCTCCTGAGTGAGGATACACCATGATTGATATTGACACTTCGGGATTTTGATGGTAGTTTGGTCGAATATCTGCAGTTTTTCATTATCAGAAGGTTCAGTGCCCGCCTGCGGAACGGAGCGCTTACTGGGCCGAATGTGCGTTTTGCAATAGTTTCTGTAATCTTCTAATCAGAACAACCGGGCCGTTCGAAGAGGGAGGGATTAAGACACGGTTTACCTATCGCACACGACTCTTAGAAGACTGCATGCATATGATGCGAGAGAGTCACACGCGCACAGTCGGCGCACGGTTGAGCGGGTCGTTGGTGACGAAACCTTGTACTCTGAGTCCAGCGGATCGCAAAGTCTTCCCAAGCTCAAGGAGCTGGTTGGTGATGCCCGAAACACGGGACAGCCAAGATTAGGTGCTATTGGCAACAGGTGAATGCCACTGAATGTTCAAGGGTGATACTCATTTCTCAGCCTCTCAAGGATACTAGCTCCAGATCATAGTCAGTCAGGGGGCCCGCTGTTGCCGTGTTAAAGACCATGGCAGCGCTGATACCAGCTCACTTTCCCTAGTGGGCCATGAACGGAGACATTTGAAACAGACGACAACCAATAGGCATTTACCTAGCGAAGGACTTTCCAGATAGACATCTCGGTGGCCAGCACGGGTGCCATACCCGCGACGAGTCCATCGGCCAAGAGCAGCAGATCGGCCCTCAGAGAACTTGCTGTGTGTAGAGGTATGCATCGGTTCTAATGGTTATCCATACGTCCAGGTGGTCACGGTAACATCCAAAACGAAACTAAACTTCATGACGGTTGGAGGTCACGCCTCCCCCCTAGCAGCTAAAAAGCATGCTTTAGCTCTTTCCTCGAACGCTGCCTTAGCACCGGCTTCATCACCTCCGACCCACTTCTGCATAGCGCTACCCTGTAAACCACGACCGAACGAGAAAGATAGGTTAGGCAGACGGGACAAACATAGGGGTGAGCCAGAAGGTGCATTATTGACGACGACATTTACAGCATTGAGGTACTGAACGGAGTCAGAGTCCGAGAGTCCACCTTGTAAGAGCATGGTAAGTTCCCTTTCGCTTCTTTTCTGGCCTCTTGGAGAACAAAAGGTGACCACTTACCAGATAAGAAGACGACGCCAGCGACAGCGACGGGAAGGGAACGCGCAAGGACGGTGGCTGTGGCGAGGCCGACGGCCTCGACAGAAGTGTTTGGCCGAGAGGGGTGCTTCAAACCCGGTTGGGGAAACGATGGTTTGATCAGGGAGCCTAGAAGCCCACGGGATGTAGATGATTGGAGCTTACTTGGGTGGAACATACCTTCGAGGAGGACGCCGTACGCAGCACATCGGGCGTAGATCATGGTGATAATCTTGACGTGGACTTCGACACTACGCTGTAGGTTGGCATCTTCCGCGAAATCGACATCCGGCTCTACGATGGGAACTAGTCCCGCTTGTTGACTAATGGCGGCGAATCGAGCCAGACTCTCTGCCTGAACTTCTAACGCTGCTTGGGTAGGAAGGGTAGATGAATTACAAAGGATAGGAGCTCGCCATTTACTGAAGCGAGCACCAGCACGAGTAGCTGCTTGGAGACGTGGCAATAAGTCATCGAGGCCTTGAGTTGCAGGCTCGGAAGGGGAAATTGGAAGCGGATGTGCATTTGTGTCTGCACGCACACCGGGGATGATGCCTCGATTCGACAGGACTGGTCCCATTTGAAAGTCCAGAAGGGTTTCGTGGTAAAGAATGACGCCCGAGATGTAATCTGATAAAACATGTGGGTACACCGGCGGTGTATCAGATCCAAGGAAATAAGGGCGGCTCACCAGTTGGAAGGGATTCGTAAAGGCACTGTCTAAAGCGTCTTCTACGGTCTCTCTTCTCAGCGTAGGTGTACAGTTTGCCCACGATACCCTCTGCGGAAGCGAGCCTCGACTCGATGTCATCGGTGGTCTCATCTGTAGCGTAGATGCCCTTTCCACGGGGGTTTACCAGAGCTTGTGCAGTCTGTATCAGCGACTTTGCAACGGCTGGAGGGTGATGAGGATAGAGATAGGAGTTTAGATCGGTGTCCGATCCAGTGGTAACCTGAAGCGGGAAGGTACTGCCGGGGGTGTCCGTCGCGTTCGATGGCATGGCGGTGGTTAAGGGCCAAGACCTGTGAAATCATGGATTAATACGAACAAGTGGAGTGGAGCACTGGAAACATAAACGACGCTATTACCTCAAAGTTCAAGTTGGCCTAACCTGGCTAACATGAGTCTGCACGGACACTCTTCAAAACAACACCCAACCAGTTCTCCTCAAGGTCTTGTCACTGAAAGATGCCCGGACTGAAACCATTTAGCAGGCCTCTAAGAACGACGCAGCTTTTCAGGCCTCAGGTGCGGCTTTACGCGTCCACCAAACAGGACAACCGCAAAAGTCCTTTCCCCAGACAAGAAATCGAGGATGACACCACACAGGACTTCAGACCACCTTGGGTATACAGGGCGTCAGGTTTCTTGATATATACTACGATACCCAGTGCGTCTCCGTTATTTATTGCAGTGCAATTTGACTGTACACTGACGACACGGGTGCTCAGTTGCCATCCTATATTGTGTGTTCGTCGCTGATTACGGTGACCGGGAACATGTCTTCTCGCCAGTAAGTCGAAACATTACCATGGTTGGCCGTGCTACGATGGAGCGTCGTTCTCTGTAGATACGAAGATGGGCACAACGACATAAGGAATCATTCTTGTCCTTGACGCCAGAAGAAACCGCTCTAGCCCAACGAGAGGCCGCGACCAACGCTGTTACCAGTGGGAAAGAGGCCTCATGAGACTGGTGGATACTATTTTACAGTCGGCCACTGTGGTCTCGCCATTTAACTTAGATTTAGCTTGAGACATGGATATTTGAGTATTGAATTGCCGTGCGCTGTGTGTGGCTGCTGAATTGTGTAAACCTTGAAGCGAAAAACTGTGCAGCTCTCCGGGATGATGCAGACGACGAGCGCACCTCCCTCTTATGTGTATCCGCCGACACAGAACGGATATCAGCCGTTGACTGGTAGGCAATTCAGCTATTCTAACGCGTAACCAGCCTGGTTATGTCCTGCAGATTCAGAAATCTATGCGATCAAGAAACAATACTTGGGCTTGTTGCCCCCGCCACAGGTCATCGACATTTGTCTGACCTTCGAAGCCCATGCGCCGCTCCACATAAAGAGTTCAGTGTGGCCATACGATATTCGCGCTGCCATTGCAGGCATACTGTCCAAGAAAACCCAGGAGTCTCAGACCCAGTCAGAGTCAGCCACCACTGCTACAGAACAAGCGTCGCCCAAGGAAAGGACACCCCATCCAGAGGCTAATACTTCCCAACCCTCGTCACCAATCTCGAATGCTGCTGCCCTGCCCAGTGCATCGACATCCCCTCCTGCAATTACCCAGCCGCCGGCTCAGCCTCTACCACTGGCGCCCGTTCAGTACCCTCATCAGCCATATTACCATCCTTCTTACCCTCATGCTCCATACTATGCTCCTCATGCGGCGTATCCTCCGTATCCTCCACCACCCCACATACCTTACCCCCCAAATTTGCCTACACAGCCGTCCCTCTTTCCAAGTGCTGCGCTGACATATCCTCCGCACTCCCCCCCTGCACAGCGTCAGGCGCAACCACAACCGCCGCCACAACCGCCACTCAATGCTGTCGATGACCTTCCTAGTTACGAGGAGATGATTGTCGAGGCTCTGCTTGATTGTGGAGACCCAGAAGGTTGTGTACCAAAAGATTTGTTTGGTTGGATGGCAATGCATTATCCACTGCAATCCAATTTTCGACCCTCAGCGAGTCAAGCGCTACAAAAGGCCTACAAGAGGGGTAGACTGGAGAAGGGTTCCAGCAGCAAATACAGGCTGAACGAAAGCTGGGAAGGAGGTAACGTAAGGACATGGGTGCAATGACTTCCGCTTCGTATGTTAATGAGTGACGTATAGACGTCAAGACGTACGACTCGTCGACCGCAAACGCACACCCAAGCGGTGATGCCTGGATCTCAGCCAACTTCCTCCGCAGCGTCTCCCTTTACACATACGCCTCTCATCACACATGGATCGCAGAGGCGACCGCCACCCCCTGGTCAACCACCAGGTTATCCAGGTTATCCTTACGGCTACTACTATCCGGGTACACCCCCACCAGCTTTTGCCCCTGTGCCTCCCACTGGTCAACCTAATTCATCAGCTCAAAAGCAATCTGCCGAAGATCTGGACCAAGAAACGGGGGAAGGGACTGATGCCTGGGAGGCTGCTCAAAATATCCTCAAAGCGATTAATTTTGGCCAATTGCTTCGTATGAGTGAAGGAGACACAATGGACAACTCAGGAACAACGTCAACCGAGCGGCCATCAGGATTATCCGCCGAATCTTTTCATAGCCAGGTTGTCTCAAGGGACCTTGTAGTAGGGGAGTCAGGGCCGCAGGTGGATCTCACTGGCGAACAACGAGCTGCGCTACAGGCTCAGCTTGCCCTTTTAGCTGCTCAGCTAGCGGAACTGGCCGATGTCAGCGAGGACGAGTACTCTCATGGTGTGGAAGGTGTGCAGGGTAACGACAGGATGGCAGTCACTGGTGTGCCTGAGGGTGCCGGATCAACAGAGAGTACTGAAAACGAGGATGACGACATGGATATGGTAGAAATTCCGATGTCATCGCTGACAACTTGATCCCATTTCCTTGTCTCTTACGGCACCTTGGGTGCAACGATTAAGGCAACGACGAAGCGTCCATCTTTGTCCTATTCGACATTTGGTAGGTCGCTCTTTAGTAATCCGTCTAATCACGCTAGATGAATCGTGAACTCCCCTCATCGACTCATAAGATTTCTTCATTTCTTACTTCGTACTGAAAGGGACCGTTCCTGTAAGCTGAGATTTGTCCCTCCACAAATTCAGGACCACGTTTTAGAACGCCCCAAATCACTTGGTATGAATTTGGTTGTGGGGTTGTCGTAACTTTACCCACTACGGTGAGCGTTATAGTTGCAATTAACGCCTGTGTTCATTTACGAGAAGATAGGGCCGCCTCTCCGCTTGGCTGATGTGCAAAGTCTTTTTCAAGGGATACGATAGAGCTTTCGAGCTTCTCGCACAGGATGGTGCTGCAGTTCTATCGATACTTCCAAGATGCCTTTCTATATAGAACAGGCAGGGCTGCTGAGGATTTTGCGGTGTGGAAGTGAAAAGATCACAGCCCTGAGTTGAGACTCCCGCTCAGATGGGGGAAGTCCTCGATTCTGGCAAGTGGTCCCCGAGAGTCATTCCCCAACGTTTTGGAATCAAGAAGTGGGTTCCCCGTCACGAGTCCGAGACGATCTCGGGCGAGCAATTTTCTGAAGATAGACAACTACTGGTGGGGAAGAAACTGGTTGCGTACAGAGGGAAGGCCAGAGTTGGAAGGCTTCGCAAGTCTGAAGAGACACTTCTTTCCGACTGTCATCGAAAAGTGGATATTTCATGTGAGATCTGTGCGATACTATTTACTCATTCAACCCTACCAGCGTAGACAAGGAAAGAGTCAGGCCAAACACGTCATTCACCGCTTGATTTAGGTCCTCTGCCCAGGATTTGACTACACGATGCAGCGTACATGCCAGTACACAGTACTGGTCTTCCACCGTGACGCGACGATAAGGACACACTTGAATCTGCAACAGATCACCTTCGTCGCCCTCGCGGTATGCATCCGTCCTTTACATCGCAGACCCTTCCAGTTACATATCCCACCGCATGCCTTGAGGTAACGAATGGCCGGACCGCGTTGCAGGGCTATTTTTACTACAACGATTCACCGTCAGGTATACGTGTACAAACTCATTTACCGGTCAGCGTTCAACCTTGAAAGTTATGGTCCGAGTAAGATACCTGTCGCTATCTGCTTTCGGTTTCTTCTGCCTAAGTGCCTGTGGTACGTGTTCGGTGACCACGGTGTCTACCGTTTATATGAGTCTCCGGGTAAAAATTAGATACCATGCTGGCCGGACAATTCTGTCATCACCGTCCCCCTCTCGTGGATGCGTGTTTCTGATCCGATCCATGCCTTGCGCGGATAAGTCACTGCTCTGGGATCTCGCCAAATCAAACATCTTTCAGTTGTAGCAAACCTTCCCAGCACACAGTTCGGCGCATCTGATGGAGATTCGGAGTGACTTGCCATAACATGCCTATCATCTACTCATTCCAGTGTTTGTGCCAACCACACGCGTCTACGACACGTTCGTGCAGACCCAAGTTCTCAATCTTCTCGTATGATGCAGATCGGAGCAAGACGAATGAAAATGATCATTGTATTCCACATATTTGCCAGAACCCTTTACGCCATTAGTGTAACCTGATTCTGTACGGTATTGTGGTCACCGTATCACCGGATACAGGTGTAGTCTTGAAATGGTAGCGCCCGATCGATAACTCTGATGCGGTCAGCAATGACGCGGTGAAATAAAACAAGACAGGAATGAAAACAAAGACAAAAAATACACGGTGCCGGGGTCGATCATCCTATGCCTTGGGAGACTGCCGTATACAAATTGAAACGCAACGATAGATGTCAACATATCAGCGACCGATAATCGATACCATCAAGCACTGATATGTACGGGGATGAGGGCCCGCTGATTACGGCGACGATGCGGGCCCAACTTATCGCACTCGAACTGGCGATCGCGAGCGATACTGCAATGCAGGAATCGTGAGGGCATGAGACACCATACAATTGACGTAGGAAGCCGAACGAAGGAAGGATAACCGCAGGTGGCTACTAGACGACAAGCCATGACCATCATACAAGGCAACAACACGTAGACGCGACTCGTCTAACGGAAAATGAGATACACCTAGTTGATCTTCAGTAGTTCAACCTCAAACTTGAGCGTGGAGTTTGGCGGAATGACTGGTGGGAAGCCCCTTGCACCATATGCCTAAGAGTAAAGACTCCCGTTGAGCGCGATGGTCGTCTCCTGAAAAGCACTCGACCCACATAATCGGGAGTAGCGATCAGAATCGCCTTCTCCCCTAGCGATAGTTGAGGGACACCTTGTTCGAGGACCAAATCGTCAGTGTCTCGTTCGCCGTCACGACGCACATGAAATAGCACCTTCGTCCCACCCTTTGATCACCTTCCCAACACCAATATCCGTGACGAAAGGTTCTTTGCTATCGAACGCTTCGATCACGGCGCTGATAGAACACCAGCACACGGGATTACGCACCGATCTCGACTCGAGTCGAACTTGCTGCCATCCATGAGAGTGCCCACGTAATGTATCGTCACTTTATCTGGGGGATGAGGCGATCTCGTCAACCGATGCGAGCTGAAGGGAGTCGTAGGCCGCACACACCCCCTCTCTTCGGGAAGGTCTTGCCATCACCGGGTACTAGCCTTTCGATGGTGACACCCTGCATCAAGTTGAAACCACATCACAAGTGACAGAGGTGGAACTCACCATTGTGCACGATGATGAATATCAAGTGTGCGGAAGAGATGATAAGTTGATTGTGACAAGACGATATATAGTGGCGGCGGAGTGCGGATCTTGATCCGAATCTGGATATCCTCAAGTGACTTTCTCAAATCATTTTCGCGCGATTGAGAGGGCTGAAAAACTGGCGACTCGTCAAAGTTAGTTGACTTACCATCAAGCCCGGACGATCGCCCGGGCAAGAGAGAAACACGTGTGATGATCGAATCATGTCGGAACCATGAAAAATCACCCTCATCGCCCGTGTGCGGCGATTGACCACACGATGGAGATCGAGAGTACTTGTGGTACGTTTGTGTATACGCGGACCCGTTCAATGCACAGCTTATCGATAGAAAGTCTATCGTACCTATCGCGACATCCAAGATGGGCAGAGGGGAGAAAATGATGCAACATGTCATCCCTCTGGAGAAAACATGAAGAAAAATCGGACACGAGACTTCCTTCGTAGTGTCATCTTTGTGTGATTTTATACTCTCGGCTACGCGATGCAACGAGGCCAACGTCACGTTATCCGGTGTCCGAACCATGCAAAGAGACTCGTTGCCTCTGAACATACTGTATTAGGTATTTCAGAAGCATTCTGGACAACATTCACTTACTACTCTGCGACACATAGGCAGTTTCACAACGGAGCAGACGAGGCTAGGACACAGTATTCCATAATCAAATTCGAAGAGTGTCACTTGCTTCCCAACCGCTCCAGAAGAGATGTGCAGACGAGTATGGAAAAAATGCACGAAAAGCATGTTCCCCGTGGAACACCGAAAACTAAGACCGGAATTTCACGTCCTCGGACGTAGCAGGACAAACCCTCAAACTATATCTACGATCCGTCAGAGTCTAACGTTGAAAAACCAGTAAAGCAAAAATTGCGCACCGGAGATAGTAATTAGCTTCCGTCCGTCGAAAAGTCTATCTCGCGACACCGGAGCACCCGTCTTTGATGGAAAGGTGGCTGATACAATAATTGTATGTCCTCCCTGACTCGTTAGTCGCGTCGGTCGACGGGGCTCGAGCTTTGCCTTCGCCGTCGACGGCGCAATGCAAGGGATAACGTCTTGCGCGAAATTTTCTTTACACTCATGGGATCTAGGGACTTGCTAGGGGGAAATGGGGCCCTTTGGGGCTCGTCAGCCCACCGTAGGGCAAACATACAGTATTAATACCGCTTCTTGTGTTCCCCCTTCTGCTTGCGGATTTCTTATGTGCAATGTCTCCGTAGCGTATGTACACTTCTTACCACTATGATTTGGGCTATCGAGGTGCTTACTGCTGTCTGTACCTGAGCTACCGTGTGGCCTAGGAAACTTCTCTTACTCCTGAGCTACAATACATAAGTACTTTGACGGAGTCCGTCGATGATTTGCAACTCGTTTTCGACACGTAATCAACGCAAAAACGCCGTGACGCATGGTACGTAGGCATCGAGTAACCTCGTTGAGTGTCCCAGAGGGGATTCCTTCTGCCTCGGGAGGCGCAGCGATGGAGCGCAAAATGTTCATAATGACGGTTACTTCAATCATCCTTCTCTCATGGCCTTACAGGCCCCGATACATACACACGGAATCAAAGCTTATCGATTGTCGATATATCTCCAGACTCCTGTACATACTCGAATTCATGCGCTACACGTGTATCTCACGTATCCCAAGAACTTTCTCTCTGTCATGGACTGCCTTCCTTTCGCCCAGTTGCTGGAACCATCTGCGTACGTATTCAAAGATCTTGACCACTTACAGCAAAAGTCCGACCAACCTTCGCACCATGTATCTGGGGATGACCCTTGCAGACTGCCTGGATACCAAATATCACTGCCCGCATCTCACGACAGAGCGAGGTCGCCCTAGCGACGACGACCTGTCATGAAAAACTCGCTGATCACTCTCAACCACAGCCAATGCAACTTCCGCTCAGAAGTCCTACACGATGAGTGCATATGTATACCAGTACTTGCAGTACACCCTGCCGTCCAGATCATCATCTGACCCTCAAGTTCCACCACTTTCTATGCCTCATTTTCAGGGTCCTTTCTCGTCGACGTGCCTAATCTAAGTTGATTGCAGTATGAGGTCATTAAACCAGTATACGGCAGTGGAGCACATCGTTGCCGGATCGGTCAGTGGATACATAGTGTTTCGCATGGCATATCCTGCTTTGGGTCGAGCCAATCTAGTCAGTCAAAGCCTCTGAGAATACCCACGTTCACAAAGGTACGATAGTTCTCCCAGCGTGGATAGCGTTACTGTATAGCTTGTGGCGCGTAGATGAGTTCGAAAACGCAGTGGAGTAACACGTACGTGCATTACGCGGTCTGCAGACTCCGTGGACCACTGAATCGAGAGGCCCGCTTGGCGTCATCCATTCGCGATCCTGACGCAACCAGCTCCTGTCTTGCCTCCCGTTCATAGATCGAAGATGCAACATTACCAAAGCCAGCCGTTGGACGTACGTACAAGCACTGATCGGTGCTGGCGGCCGTCAAGCCTTTCAGGACGCCCCTGGGAGCTCTCCCCCACACTGACACAGCGCCCTCATTCCTAACGAGTAAGGCGCGCACTTTACCTGGCACTTACCAGGGGGACCTGGCGATATGGGCTGACACACGTCGATGATAGGGTGCGAGTTAAAATAAAATCATTATTGACTTGACAGAACCTCTGGGAGAGATATCTGGCGACACGACCCAACAGTGGTTATGTACTGCAACAGCGTGCCTGCTGTCAGTCCACCAGGCTGGCGGCCTCGTGCACTGCGATTGGTTGCTGCTAACTAGCTAACAATTTACATAAGCCCGCGGTTATGCGTTATCCTTTTATTACGTATTATTATAGTAATAATTGCTACTTGACAACTCCCGTAGCGTGGACGCCGATTGGAGCGTCGGAAAGAGTTTTTACGTTACCCCGCACCGAGAAAAGCAGGGCGGGACCAAAGCTCGGGGGCAGGTTGTGCTCGTCGGAACGTGTGTCCCGAAGGCTCATAGGATACTCCGAGGCCTTTGCGACACCGAAAACGGAGACGGAAGACGACGAATAATGAAGCATTCTCTTGCGACCTTCGGACGGCGTGTTGGATCAATCGTTTATGTATGAAAACCAGTGGACGAGACGGCCACCGACTCGGAGGCCATGGTGTGGCGCGATATATAGGTAGGTAACGTCCGTTGTGTGCCTTTGTGGGTCCCTCTCTCCCCGGGCACACAGATCGGCAGCTCAGTCATCTGTATCTACAGACGTACTGTACATATGTGTGGTGGTTGACCCTTGGGCATTTTGGGATGGCAACATCCGAACCCGTTCCTTTCCGCAGTGACAAGCACCATGTGGTTCACAGTCCGGGAGAAGAGAAAGAAAACAAGGAAAAAAAACGTGGTTGCAACGGTGACTATTAATACCACCGATGCAGTATGTGCGTAGTGTCGCTTGCCAGCGATGCCATGATCAGCGTGACGGTGGACAGCTGTCCGCTGCTTGCCGCATTGCCGTAGTACTGCCCGACGCAGCGACCACTCGCAGCAAGCCGGAACGGTACATGCCAGCCTTCCCCGTAGATCAGTGATGTCGATGGGTCTTGAGTACGTCTCGGGAAAGTTACAAGGCGCTACGTGTATACAGCATAGTTTATAGTTCCGACCGACCGACTCATGGCAACGTCAGCACACAGACCTCAATTAAGTTCCGATCCCTTGGAGACATGGTGTTGCAGTCTGCGGAGGAAGGACGCCAACAATGAAACGAGACGCGTCACGGCTGCAGATAAACAGCACATACATATGCACAACAGAGATCGAGACCGCGTAAAACGCTAGTCCTACGCCCAATAAACAGCCCCCTGACCAGAAATGGGGCCATGGGTCCACATGCTACCCACAGCGGCTACATGCTATGTATACCCCGAGCGTCTCTGTCCCGATCTCGTGATTCATTATGAGACCAGTGCTCATCCTGTGCTCACCATGCTTGGCAACTGGGGTGGGGCCCACCTGTCACGTCTACGTAGAACTCGTCCGATGAACGTGCCTGCCTGGCCAGCGAGTGGTGACCCGAAGACCACTAGTGCCATACATAGATATCATGTCAGGCGCGTCCTAGACTTTTCTGGTCTGGTCCTGTACTCCTGCCAAAAGGTCAACCAAGACAAAGACAAGGACAAGAAGTGCCACAGCATAACTGCATACGGGAGGTTACATAGAATGCGATATTGCATCTAGATGACACAAAGCGGGGGAACTCGGCTTGCACGCTGATCATCATAATCAGCGACCAAAGCAAGAGCCGACGCCGTCGGCCTGTCGCTCTGCAAATACGCGCAAACCCGTCAAAATCGTTTATCACAAAAACTAAGGTAGTGGAGAATCTCGGGGTTGGGAGTCTGGAGCCAAGTGCTAGAACTCTGGTAGACAGTTTGGAATACTGCGACGAAAGCAAAGGATCTAGATCGAGGGGTTGATTCCATGCTGCTTAGTGTTTAGCAAGCTCCGTGCGTGTTTAATGGGTACGCCTGGGGCTAGAGCCAAGTGTGAATGTGGAGAGGGGGGTGGGGCGCAAATCTAGATCGAGAGAGACGTTTACAATAACGGTCGATTCGAGCATGTACATACAATGTATGGCAAGTTCCGGTGCGTTACAGCAATTTAGTGTGCAAATTGGCTGCATTTCCGCGATTTGAACCGCCACCGCAGTCAAGCCTGCAATGCTGGCTGGCTGCTGGCTATGCGGGGACTTTCGGAAAGTGGTATGTCGAATAAGTCCGGGCTAGATTCTATGGAATTGAGCCCCAAGGGCCGCGATCCCACAGGCGCGGATTGACCTAGAGCCACACACACACACACACCCCACCTATCACGATGCGCACCCCCTATTAAACACTAGTACGGTAAGTCAAGGTACTTCCAGATTGTGACACAGGTCCCGTCGGTGTTTGGCCGGTTGGGCTAGCGATTGATACATCGGCTCATTCACACGCCGGTGAACGGCGTACGGTGCAAATAGATAGATAGGTAGTTCGCTGATAAGCAGCATCAGCGGGGAGTCATTTCATCAAATGACCGGTAAGCAAGCACGGTGGGATGTTCACTGCCTGGCACGACGTCCAGTCATGGGCGGAGATGACTGCATCCATTCTAGTCAACCTCTCTGTCAGCTAGCACCATGGGGCTCAACCGTTCTTCGCCACATCGATGAGTCAGATCTGCAGCATGTTTCATGGACGTTCCAGATGGGTCTTGGGAAGAATGGCCGCTGCATTGGACTTTGTGTCTCAGCAAATTCGGCCACTCGCTGCACGCGACACACATCCGTCAGGGACGACGGTTTCTATTACGCGCATTTCCCTCGCATGTCATTGTCATTACAATATTCCGCTGGTATTCGAGGACATGTTGAAATTTCCCTCGAGGATATGGGGGGAGAATGTACAATGCTACTTACAACAAAACGATGTGTGCGACGCAATGGAAGAGAAAGAAAAAAAGTCACAATAAACAAAGTCACTGCTGAATCAGAAGACCACAAGTGATAGCACACTTCAGACCATCCCGTCATCGAGTAACGTGCGTCCAAACCAAACCGAACAAGAAACTGGATACCAATGAGTCCCAGTACAACGGAAGAACGATTACTCCACGGTGCTAAAGTATTGGTAGGGTAAAATGAGTAGCTGATAGTACACGATTTGAACAGAGCCGAAATGAAAAAGAGAGGGAAAAAAAGGAAGTATAATGTACAATCCGTACGGCACGACCAATATGGCACTTTTGTGAGGCGAGTTGCGAGCGAGATATATATATAAAAAGCGATGGCGATGCGACGCAATTAGGCAGTGTCGACGAGGTCGTTAAGATGCATAATTATCGTGATGTGTGAGTTGGCGTGTAGATGTGAGGCAGAATAGAGAGAGATGCAGCTGGATAAATCACGGGGTACGTGTTGCCGTTCCGACCATCATCGAACTGCAGAAAAGAATCCGGGGTATAGAAGATATCCTTGCTCCGAGTCACATCGATCAGCATTGTCGTTGCTCGCAACTGGCCTCCTTTCCTGCAAAAAGAAAGAGACGTTTGACCTGCGGAGTAACCTCGACCTCCACTTCGACCTCCTTGGTCTCACCATCGATGACGCGAGTCATGATACGTTTTTCCTTCTTTGGAGGCGGCATCATGACAGGGTAGGTCCTGACATTGTCATATGACCACGAGCGCACTAAGTATAGATCCGATGAATACACGATGTTCCATGAGTGCATGCTGTGCCACGTACCTGACACGGATGGTTGCGAGGGGAGCGAATCGGAACTACTGCGCTCCTCGTTGAACATGCTGTCCTCGCTAACTTCGCTGGGGTATCGGCTAAGCGGGCTGCTTATGCATGAGGACACGCTCTGACTCGATGCACTATGGTGAGGAGGAACGGTGACGTTGGGGACGAGCAAGCGACCGCCCGCCTTCGCAAGAAGGTTATCTCGACGGCGACGTGTCGATGTCGATGTCGACGTCGTGGAGGAGGGAGAAAGGGGCGGGAGGGATTGACTGGGACACGACGTGGAAGGCGTAAAGCTAGAGGTGCGGGGTTCAGGACAACGCGAGAGGGGGAGTACTTTCACATCGAGTTGGTCTGCCTCGGACCGACTCGAACGAGGTAGCGAGCTGGATGATTTACATATGTCAAGGTTGCTCGAGGACCATTGCACGCCGCGATGGGACGAGGCAGCAAAGGACGGCTTTGCCTCCAAGCCGGGGGCGACTATGGAAGAGGGGCGGGGAGAGAAACTGTATACAGATTCACGCCAATCTTGGCTGCCATCGGTCCAACCAGGGATAGGTTTGCGAGGTGGCTGTGGCTCGTTGAACCAGGGGCGTTTCGTTGATTGGGTAGCACAGAGGGCAGCTTGGATACGCTTTGCGGACATCATTACGCCACTTTGGTAATCGTGGAGATGTTGAGGTTCCGGTGGGGAGGGCTTGGCTGACGTGGGTAGAATGGGTGGCGCGGGAGGCAAAGGGGGGAATCCGTACATGGCAGAGAGGGTAGTCAAACTGGGAGAGACGGGACCCGAATCAGAGGAGGAGGAGCGGGAATCGAGAGAGAAGGATGCGAAGCCGCTGGACTCGTCCTCGGACTCGCACTGCACCGAGCGGTCGAAAGAGTTGTGTGGTACGGGTGGGAGGGGCGGGGAGGTGCTATTGGGGTTGTAATCGATAGAAAAGGCACCATCGAGTCTGGAGAGATCCTTGAGCCTGCACTCGTCGGAGCAGTACAAAGGGATGGGGCCCTGGTCGATGACTGTGCGCAGTTTAGGCTGAGGGGCCGATTTTGAGGGTTGTGGCAGGGGTTGTTGGGGGGGAGGAGAGGAGCGATTCTTGCTGGCCGTCGAGTCTGACCGGTTGATGATGGCTGGTCTGATGCGCCCGGTGCCATGAGCGAGACCGCCGCCCTTTACCTTGGTGGCCTTCGTGCGCGGTGGGTCCTCTTTGGCTGTGAGGAGAGTAATAAGACGGGGCGACACAGACCAAGGCAAGGACGACTCACGGGGTTGTTGTTGCACGGGGACAGTGTATCGCTTGGGGATGATTTGTCTGTCGCAGACCGGACACCAGGCCTCGTCGTAGTGGACGTCCATGGGGAGCATCATGGGGGAGAGGCACGTGACCAGGGATGGGACGAGGAGGAGAGAGGAGAAAAAAAAAGCAAGACGAGGGGAAAGAAATCGAGAGCTTTTAATATTCTGTTGACTCTTTCTTACCCAAATTGCCTTTTACGGCATCTGCCCATCTGGGGTCGTGCCGTGCTCCCGTTCTTTTCCCGTTGTGAGATTTCCAATTTCCCTGATCGGACTAACCGCGGGTCCTCGGCACGCTGACACCGCATGCCCTTTTCTGGAACACTCGTCCGTTACGTCCAATGAAATATTATCGTTTATTATTATTTTATTTTTATTTTCTCCTACCCCATCCAATCCCGTCCATCGGCCTCGGCCCGCGCCTACCCTCGGCCTATCCCGTGTATTTCGGCGACTGCCTGCAGAGAGGCCAATTGTCGTCCTCCCTGCGTGTTCCGATTATATTTCAGTGACAGGCCGGACGTCTCGATCGTTGCATCCCGGCTGTCGACCGCATCCACTCGACCTTTCCCTCGCTGTGCCATGTCTGCCTCAGCATTGCCATATGCTGGGTGTTCATTCTCGGCGTTCATGACTAACGCGGCGCTCCCAACTTGCGTGCCTGACACACACAGTGCCGTCCGCTCCCCTCTGTTCTTCAATTACCGGCCGCCGTCCTTGTCACCATCACCATCAGCCACGTGAATCATACTCCACTGCCCCTCCCCGTGGGGTTTGTTTTGCCTTCTGGTCGCAGCACGTCTAGTCAAAACTTGATGCATGGCAGCCACCCGGCATTTCATATATATCACCGTCCCCGCGCGCGCCCAAGCCACAGTACTGTCCTTTGATCCGTCCATGTACGAAGGGAACGTGGGACACTGGCTATATATATATATTATGAACTTCAGCCACCCCATGGATGCGCCAGATTGCTATGTCCATTTGTTGTGAACAGGGGCTGTTCCACAGGTTCGCACGCCGCCTGTAGTCATCCTTCTCAGGAAAAGACTACCGTGCAAACTCGTATCTCTAAGGACTCTCACAAGGTGGCGATAAGCGGTCGGATAGTCACCTCACACGCTCATTGGCATAGCCACATCAGCGCGTCGTGTCTACCGCTGCGAGATAGTGGACATGCTGATTGCAACACTCGCTAGGTACTTGCTCTGATCGGGGACGCGGCGAGACACACGCCTACTACTTCGTACGTTTATCAATCGAGGAAGCTCATTACGTTGCCTTTTCTATCATATTCGTCATTTCATTCGCCTGTACGATCCGAGTGCGGCCAAGGCTACGACAGCGTGCACACGGCTTCCGAAACATCTCCGCAGGACAGCGATCAGTTTGTTACGCCGCATATCCGCTATGGTCGACGTGCCGTGGATCGGTCTGCTCTAACTCCGCCAAAGCGATGCTCCAGAGATTCCCTCGAACAGGTACACCCTCATACAAATCGATGCCGGTAGATGTAAAACTGACCCGCGGGGCATCCATTCGTCGCCGAACAAAACGGAGAGGTCAAACGGGCCCAATTCGCCAATCCCTCTCTCATCACGCCATGGCTTCAGGGCCACGTCCCTTCCTACTCCATGCGCCAAACTCAAAACACCAATACTCTCGATCGAACCGTCGGAATACCCGGTCTGCGACATTTAGGATGTAATCGCTTTTTGCCGTAGTAACTTTGGTATACCCGAAAACGGCTCATAGATGCTACCATAAGAGTGCCTTTCGCGCTCGGACAAACAGAATGTCTCAAATCGGTATGTACGTGATGCGTTCACAGCACCGTGGGTGGCCTTTGCAGTCGACAAAAAATTCTTTCACTGCCAGCAGTCGAGATAGCCAGAACACTTATGGTCTTGACAATAGTAATCACATGATAGCAACACAAAGCTATCGATTGTACCGGCCAGCTCTTTGTCTGGAATCGTCAGCATAGGACTTCTTAAGTAGTTGTGGGATATGATCAAAAGGATGAAAGTCAAACACCACGGCAACTTCGTTCAAGTACCGGTGAATGATCGTACCTTCCACTTAGCCAACCTTAGCTCCGCTGAAGCCGATATGTACAGTTTCAAAGTCCTGTGCTGGTATCTGTACGCGTGCACCTTGTACATACGACAGTCTCATATCAACTCGTCATCAACGCTGCCATGAGACCTTACTACGTAAGGGTTAATTCAATCATTGGTCCTGTAGGGAGATGTGGGGAATCCGCCAACGAACCGCAGCGGCGTCGCCGTTTCAGTATTTTTTTCAGGAACGACTCGCATCGACGGACTCGGAGCCACACCATTGGACAGAGTAGGTACATACCCCAGGTCGGCAAGTACATGCACCAATGCATCAGCCCTTGTCGTCAGGAGTTCTTTACAGCAATGCACTTGGTTATTGGCACTGCCTCGGCGTATGAATCAAAATGTGAACAATAAAAGTCTACATATCTGCAAGGAGGAAAAAAAAGGGGGGTTTCTGAACCTGGTCTCAGACAGGCTAGCCACAGCCAGTTTGGGGGGAGCCCCGACGGAGGAATGGAAATAAAATAAAATAAATAATGAAAAAGTTTCTCTTCCATTGCTTGTCTCGGCAAGGTTCACCACCCGCGACAATGGGTGTCTTGTTATGAAGTAGAAGTACCACAGGCCGAAGCGCTTTTGTTCTGTGCTTGTGATCTGACTTGCGTGCATTCCGCCGTGACAGCGTTCTAGCATTGCACGAAACGAAGGAGCGTCATATTTGAATCAAGTGATTGTTCCCGCTGCTTTTTGTATAGGATGTATCGTTGCCGTTAGAGGAATGTTGATGACTGAGACAAGCGCGTCTCAAGCATAGTTTATGTAAGAGTATTGTTGCTTTTACCTCGTCGATCACGACAAAGTGAAGGAGAATGAGACCTGAAGCACCCTTTCGGAATTATATTCTTTGACTTCCCCGTTGGTTTTGCTCCGGTTCTCGTGAATTTTTACGACGGTTATGTACGTAAGTCGATGATAAAGCAAAGAGCCGAAACCTTGGTTTGGTCTGATATCAGGGGTTATCGATACACTCGGAAGGAGCAGGCTCCGGAGAACAGTGGGAGGGTACGGAAGGAGCACGACGGGAGGGCAAGGTTAAAGTTACTTGCTTACTACGATGGACCATGGATGTTGCCTTGCCGACATGATGGGGAGTGCTTGGGAACGTGCTGTCTGAGGACTTTTTCTCGCAGGATGAATTTTGTGTCTGTGGAGTCAATCATTGGGCACGTTCGTTCCTTGCATGGCGTGTTAGGCTGGCGCATTCGCACACTTCCTGTAGATTCTTTGGAATTTTCCCAGAGAAAGATGCGGCCAGTTCCGATGGAATTGGCACGGGCGAGTTGGTCATTTTAACAGTAAGTTCAATTTAGTGCGAGCTCTCAGCAAACGAACGTGCGCGCTGTAGTATGTACTGCAACGCACGAGATTAGAGGCGATTTAGCGTGGTTTTCTGGAGACAGCGATTGTAACTTGTCAGGGTGCCTTACAAGCACGTGGCGTCGAATGGGCCCAACTCGGGGAGTACGTACTTGCGTGGCACTAACTACGGATGGGATGGTGTATGTCTTGTTTGCGGTTCCATCTAACCAAGCGTTCCGCTAGTTGGTCCACTATGTCGAGGGCTTTTGGTGATAGTGGTGGCCTGGTCCTCGTCGTGAATGCCGTCTGGCGTGTGTCTGGCAATACGCCAATAATATCCGTTCAATTAGGGTTTTAGGCTTCTATTTAGATACGGTGTAGCTTAACGATAAGATATACCAGTTAACAACCCTCAGCCTCAGCTGTGTCACACATATGTGGCACAGTTACCACAGTCCTGGCAGCGTGGCGTCGCTACAACCCTAGTTGAGCTGCTGTCACTGAAGACAGCTCTCGCTCCAGCTCAAGGTTCCCTGCTGCTACCCTGGATACCAGAGTGAAAGCGCGTACGTCCGTGACAACGCTAGCGGCGCTTTCAGTTCATCGATGGCTGTGAATCTACCTCGTGATATCCGGGCCTTCTTATCGGGCTACCGCGGCCTAGCAAGCTCTCCTCAGCAAACCGAATCTAGCGACAACCTTGAATTCTACAGGAACCGGTTACGATGCCAGCCGGATGGCCTCTTGGTGGAAGAGATCCTTGACCAGTAAGTTACGGCCGATACGGATGCCAATGGCAGAATTCTCACCAGGGGTATCTGTTTCTCGATCTTTCGCGGCCATATCGCGAACAGATGGAAAGGCGATTATAACAAACTCGAGTTCGGCCATGGCTATATACAATGGTTGTGAGTTCTGCTGCTACGACCCTGCGTCGGAGCAGATCCATTGAATGGAACATCGGCACTAGATTTCCGGTCCAAGAGGACGGAATGAACTTTGCAGCGCAGAGGCTTATGCCTCACGAATTATCGGCCATGAGAGCCGACGCAGAGGTCATGCGCCGCATCGTCAGGGCATACACGATGATGCTGGATTTTTATGGCATGCGACTGCAATCGGAGGAGACAGGGCTCGTGGGGCGTGCGGTGCCGCCTGGGAGCTACAGCTCGCGCTATGTAAACCTTCTTAGTAAGTGACGCTACTGGTTGGATTGGCGTTGTCGCCCTCGCTGACCGACCATTGGCTCTGACGCAACACCGACGATCATATAGTCTCACCACACAATAATCTGAGAATCTCGCGTATTCTCAAATGTTTATCGGAATTAGGCCTTGAGCACCTCAACGCTGGGTTTCTCCTCCATGTCCTCAACGAGCAAAGCGAGCATGAAGAGTTGACAACACCATTCATCCGTGACAGCATGGATAGATGGTGGGCCAACTGCATTCGAAATGACCGCGAAAGGGAATGGATCGCACAAGTCATTGCCAGGGTTAGGTCCGGGCAGCTGGTGTTCACCAGACAGATGTATGAGAATGTCTTGGAAGGAAGGAGGCAGACTGGAGAATTTCCTACTGAAGTACTGGATAGGAATGCGTCATAGTGGAGTTCTGAGCGTGTTAAAGAGGCAATTCTATATACATGGGCGATGTCCCGGAAAGGGTAACTATCAGTGAATTTGAAGTTTGTCGGGGAGCATCTATTCCCCATACATAGTACTCAAAAAAGAGTCAAGTAAGGAAAAAATGACTTTGAATACAAGTCAATAAATGGGAGTTCAGTCAAGGGTGCTGTAAACAAAGGCGGAATATGATCGATAAATAACGGGGGGTTAACTAGCAGCTCGTGGTCAGCCCAGAAGACACTTAAAACCCGCAGGAAGACGGCGTACAAGCCTTGGGCGGTCTCAAATACTATATTTTGTTCTTATCACTGGAGGTCTTGAAGTTTGGCGAAAAGCGCGTTGGATCGCTCTTGCGCATATTTTGGACTGACTGATGTCAACAAGTCTTCGATGACCTCGAATGTTTGGCCATTGCTGAGCTGTGAATTACGGTGTGTTCAGCGCAATCAGAAATCCTGGCGACGCCGGCACCTACATGATAGCCGCGGCCGGTCAGAGTGACCGAAATACAGGGGCCCTCGAGTACCGTGACTGCAGCCGTGGCTTCGTGTGGTGAGACAGGGGCAGCGACCTCATACCGAGTGATGCCAAATGTTTGTTCGGAAAGAGCGCGACGTAACTCGTTGTGATAAAAGCTGGCCATACTGTTCGAGGACTTGAGCCTCCATCGTCGAGAGGAGACCCGTTTATATATCGTGCACATCCACCTCCGGGAAAACATTAAGGGAGGGATTATTGTATGGAGTGTCCAATCCTGACGGACGGCAGTGACAGCGAAGAATTGACTCTAGAAGATGTACATGATTGATACCCTCGTATGACCCTGTGTCCACAGCTCGGGGATAGCAGTATGTGGGAGGCGCCAGAGCTATGGTTGGCCTCGGGCCAGGTAATAAATGGGGAGAACGGACGGACCCGGCGGTTGCCGCTGGTACAGCAAATCACCGCGATTGTCATGGGTTTGACAGACGGACATAACCTGTTACAGTGTTATGTTGGGCGCTCAGTCATGAAGTGTTAAGAGTACCCCTTGATAATACGTAGTAACATAGAAAATTCGCTGGGTACACTGCGGAGAACGTCCGCCGCCGGCGACGATGATGGTCGCCTCTAGTAGTCGGGAAGATAAGCTGTCTGGTGCGCCAATCCATCAGTGGCACGCGGGCATTACATATATCACATGGGAAGTGGCAGGAACGCCATGTCCTCGTATGCGTGGTTCGGCTAAAGATCCCAGGACCACTATCTAGCATTCTATTGAGATTAACAAAAGCCGCTCCTGCTTAAACACATCACGCTACGTAAGACTATGGAAATCCGGGTAAACCAGGTCAACGAGTAGCTTGTCAGAACTGGTAGGGTTGAGCATATGTAGAAATAACGGAGCAGTCATCCATTATCACCACTGGTTTAATGTTTACGCCGTCATTAGAGGCTGTGACGCCCATAGACCTTGTTATCACAGGACTTTGTTTCCCTGAATAGACACGTTCCATCGTCACGGCTGGCACTTCAGCCATCGGGCCGGATTGGTCTGGACATACGAAAGCAGGGTGGTATACTCTAAAAAACTGGAGCAGTTCGGCCAACAAAATCAACATGGCCGTTTCTCCTGCTGCTTCATGATATATCTCGGTTTCTCTGGTTGAGGGCTGGGTAATTTTACGCACAGTGTTTCCTTCTACCACTACAGCTGGCTTACCATAACCTCGATGCCTTCTATTCCATTAGTCTTGATGGAGGCTCAAGCGATAAGTCGGGAAACAGGAACGTTGATTTTCTACATAGTCTGCTGCCCTGATGTCATTCTGATGCTGAACATAGAGTCCCTGGGGCGATGGGCGCTATTACCAATAAATAATATTCATTGTGGACCTAGAGTATAAACACGCTAAGAGGAACGTTACCAGGGTGAACATAGAATCACAGGCCCTGCGCAAACCTTCGGTTAACTTAACGGGCGGGCAAAATGAATGAGGCATTCATTGCTCCTGGAAGCGAACGCACTGCTTAGTATAAGGGGATGTGGATGCCAGCAAGTCCAGTAATTCAATCGCGTATCCATTTCTCCAACGTTGCACCATAAGGTGGGAGATCACACTTACTAACTCTTCCCCCCCTCCCTTCCGGGATGTACGGTAACCCTGTTTCAGGGAAAGTATCCCCTTTGGCTTTCAGAAAGTCCGGATCCAGACTGAAAGCAAGGGAAGGGGTTCAGCTCCGCGGATCGAGCACCTATGCAAAGATAAACATCACCGCGGAGGGACAGAAGGGGAGGTGGGCTTCGCGCCATAGACACCACGGAATGGCGTTTCTAACTCCCAAAAAAAAAGTAGTCAGAGATTAGGTTACCTGGCTCCAAATACCCGTGAGTGGCTGAATTGTCCAGAATCATAATCATGCGGCTCCGAGGAGCGGAGAGGGAGGCAAGGGAGCCTGAAGTTGAGAGGTACATATGTACCTTTGCAAGATCTGGAACTACCTGCTGGTGAGCGATGCGTAAGTTGCTTCATGTTCCTCACAGGGCTTAACCTAAGCCATGAGAGGGGCGAGCAGCACAAATTCCAAATGTACCTGCTTTAAAGAGATATCGCTTACCGTTGCAACTTGTTTTCTTTTTTCCTGCGTTCCACGCTGTCTCCGTCAGGGTGGTCCGGTGGTTTTGTGAGGAGCGCTGATGTAACTGCCTGATTGGGATGAGCGGCTACTCTGTGAACTCTGGCACTCACCCGGCGCAGCTCCCAGTTTGCCTTGCATCGTTGGCTCCTTCGTAGGACAGCAGCTTTACTTTGGCACACCCTAAAGTGTCTTAGAGGACTTCTCGGCATGGACGTAGTGAAAGCTGTCGAGACCTACATCACCAAGTTGGTGTCCACCCCATCTGCTATGAAGGTGTTGCTACTCGATGCACACACTGTAACGTCGATCTCCCGTAGCCAAGCATCCCAGGACTCATGCATTTGATCTTTTTAGACTCCCATCGTGTCGCTTGCAGCAACACAGTCAACCCTTCTCTCCCATCAAGTCTATTTGACGGATCGCGTTGATAATCCCCAGCGAAACCGAATGCCTCACATGAAATGCGTCTGCTTCTTACAACCAAGCGAAGAAAGCATTCAGGCGGTGTCCTCAGAGCTTCGAGAACCCAAGTATGCAGACTATTATCTCTGTCAGTGCGTGAAATCCTTGCCACGATTGTTCCAAATGTTTATAATATCTTCCGTCTGGTAGATTTTAGCAATGTTCTCTCGAAGTCAACCATCGAGCGTCTTGCAGAAGCCGACGAGTTTGAGGTAGTGAGAGAAGTTCAGGCATGTAACTTCTACGCTCTACGATATATCCTCTTCAACATCCTCGTCAGGAATACTTCGCGGATTACGCGCCTCTGTTGCCTTCCCTGTTTTCCCTCAACCACATCCCAACTGAGGATAGGCCTCTTTATGGCTCTTCGCCCAATACATGGGACGACGTTGCACTGGGACGCTCAGTGCAGGGAATCATCGCCGTTCTGTTAAGCTTAAGAAAGAAGCCTGTCATCCGATACGAGAAAATGAGTGGTATGGCCAAGAAGTTGGCGAACGAAGTCCACGTAAAGACTTAATCTCTCTCAATGGGTGCACTTACTTATTCTCATTTCTAACAGCAACGGATCCAGTCGGAATCGACCTTGTTTGATTTTCGGCCCGCCGTAGTATCGCCCCTTTTGATCATACTGGACAGGAGAAACGATCCTGTCACTCCACTACTGACTCAATGGACTTACCAGGCCATGGTACATGAACTCTTGGGTATTCACAATGGCCGAGTAAACCTTACTATGGTTCCCGATATTCGTCCTGAGCTTTCCGTGAGTCGTCTTCCGTCTGCTTTGGCGCGTGCGTCGATAGAGAAATATCATAGGAAATCACGTTGACTACGTCAACGGACCCGTTTTTTCAAGCTCACCACTTGGCGACGTTCGGAGATTTAGGGACTTCCCTCAAGAATTACGTCCAGTCCTATCAGTCGCGTTCCCTTGCCCAGTCACCCTCCACTATTAATTCGATATCCGACATGAAGAGATTTGTGGAGGAATACCCGGAATTCAGGAAATTGGGAGGAAATGTTAGTAAGCACGTCGCCTTGGTCGGCGAGCTCAGCAGGTTGGTCGATCGAGATCGTCTACTTGACGCTGGAGAAATAGAACAAGGCCTGGCGACAAGTTCTGGGTGTGACTTCAAGGTATGCTTGCTTCGCACTTTTGATAATTGCCAATATAACATCGTACACAGACGGTTCAAGCCCTGGTAACGAACAATGCCGTTCCAGCATGGAACAAACTCCGTGTCGTGATATTATACGCTCTGCGTTATCAAAAGTCACAGACGAGTAACATCGTCTCGCTGATCAATCTTCTGTTGGCGAATGGAGTATCGAGAGAGGAAGCAGGAGTTCGTTCATGCTAAGTTCATGGCCCTGATTTCTGACCATACGTTTCAATTGTGCAGCTCGTGTATGTGTTGCTGAATATCGCCGGCTCAGATCAACGGCAAGACGATCTATTCTCGACTGAGTCATTACTGGCGAAGGGGAAGTCGGCGCTGAAGGGTCTGAAGGTAACTGTCTCAGGTGGAGTGGGTGTCGTGATTGATCGATCAAGCAACAGGGTGTGGAGAACGTATATACGCAGCATAATCCTCACTTATCACAGACATTGGAAAATCTTCTCAAAGGACGGCTCAAAGAGTCAAGTTATCCGTTCTTTGAGACCTCCGGAACAAATCTTAGCTTGCAACGGTAAGTTACTGTATTTTCTGTATCTGAGGAATATATTGCTACCATTTGGCTAGGCCCCAGGATATTATTATCTTCATTATTGGCGGAACAACGTACGAAGAAGCAAGAACGGTCGCGTTGTTAAATCAGGAGGCAAATAATGCGGGAACCCAAATTTTACTTGGAGGGACCTGTGTCCACAATTCATCAAGGTCAGTTTAGCGCTTTTGGTTCGGTCATGTCATGTGTTGACGTCATATCAGTTACGTGGAGATGATACGAGCTGCCGCAAAGAATTTTCCGCCATCGGTTTACGAGCCACCTCCAGAATCGGCATCTAATGCACCGTCCCTCAATCTTAATCTTGGCGGGGTCAATGTCAGTCTCGGTGGTCCTGCTGGAACTGGCTTATATAGGACTAGCTCGGATAACGTTGGCATGCAAGCAGAAGGGATCAAGGACGGTGTCCGTAGTTTGTTCGATAAGGTCAAGCAAGGAGTGGACAAGATTGGATTCTCCTAGAGCCCCAAGCCACACGATCTCTTTCGCAGAGCCAACCTGCGTCTCTGGAGTCCTTGTGTCACTGACGACGATAGCGAGGCTGCCGAGTAAATGGTATCTAGTGTAGTTTTGGCTTATTGTGGGTGATTACCTTGCGTATGCATACTCTCCTTTTGCAGAAGTTGTAGCGGGGCCGTGCCCCAGGCTGAGAAGTTTTCAACCAACAGAGACGAGGTGTATCAGCCCCGTGGAGTTGCTGGGGGTCGTCAAGCGGGAGTGTGGTCAATTTGTGTTGCCTGTGATCAGATACTCGTATATACCTGGACCGTGCCCGAAATATTTCCGCATAAGAATCGAAGGACACGTATGTTGGGTCACGTGCCCGTTAGATGACCCAGTCGCCATGCTAAGCCTCCTCTCATCAAAGTTCGCTCCCAAATACCCTCAAGCCCGATTGCTCGGTTAGAGCTCAGACGGTGAGAATGGCCAAGGGTTTTTTGGCGGGTTTGAAAGGCATCGATGCCTTTGGCAAGGTATGCCTTATTTCACCGTTTGCACTAACAATTCGGTTGCCGCCGACTAACTTTCTCGACCCACCACAGACTACGGAGGACGTAAAGGTGAAAACGCGCACCGGCGCATTTCGTGAGTTTCGACTTAACTGGATGCGCTGTCGCTCTAATGCCATCCAGTGACGCTCATTTCCGCATGTATTATACTTGCATTCACCACCATGGAGTTTTTCGACTATCGACGAGTAGTGGTCGACACTTCAGTAGTCGTGGACAGAAGCAGAGGCCAGAAACTGAGCGTGAAGCTCAATGTTACGTTCCCACATGTTCCGTGTTACTGTAAGTGCTGTGTAGGCTATCATTTCGGGTCATGGTTTTATTTATCCTTCGGCCGCAAACTAGTGCTGAGTCTGGATATCGTGGACATATCTGGGGAGCAGCAGAGAGATATCTCCCATAACATAATGAAGAAGCGGCTTACGAAGGCTGGTGCCGATGTTCTGGGGATACGTACCGGAGAGTTGGGTAGCGAAGTCGACAAGATAGCCAAGCAGCGAGGACCAGACTACTGCGGCTCCTGTTATGGTGGTATAGAACCTCCCACTGGGTGCTGCAACAGTTGTGAGGACGTGAGACAGGCGTACTCCAATAAAGGTTGGAGTTTTGGGAATCCCGACGACATCGAACAGGTAAGCCGTAGTTTACATTCTGCGAAAATTTGTTTATGTGTGATGACTTCCTCATAGTGCGTTCAAGAAGGGTGGTCAGAGAAACTCAAAGAACAGGCGGAAGAAGGCTGCAATATCTCGGGTCGTATCCGTGTCAATAAGGTCGTTGGAAGTATTCATCTATCTCCGGGAAGGTCATACCAGACCAATTCTCGGCAATTCCGTGACCTGGTCCCATATTTGAAGAATGACGGTAACCCCCATGACTTCTCTCACATGGTTCACGAGTTCTTATTCATGGCCGACGATGAGTACAACCCGAGGAAGGCTACCATATCGAAGGAGATGAAGAAGCGGATGAATATCGTCGGAAACCCGCTGGACGGTCACGTGGCGAAAGTTAGTCGTCGCCGAGCTTCCCACCTTTCGTATTGATATACCCTGCCTCTAGACCAACAAGCAGCAGTACATGTTCCAGTACTTCCTCAAAGTTGTCTCGACACAGTTCAGAACGCTGGATGATAAAACGGTCTGCTCATACCATTACTTCTCCTTTCCTTTGTTCACGGCAACACATAGATAAATAGCCACCAGTATAGTGTTACCCACTTTGAGCGGGACTTGGGTGAAGGCGGAAACGAGGATAAACAAGGTGTTTACACTCAGCATGGCACTGTTGGCGTTCCGGGTGCGTAGTCCATGTGTTCATCACCCTCTTTTAGGTCCATAATTATGAGAGTACAGGTGCCTACTTCAACTTCGAGATATCGCCGATTCTTATTGTCCACTCGGAAACGAGGCAGTCATTTGCGCACTTCCTTACATCGTGAGTCGCAACTGCTGGAGCATTTCAGTCATCTCATTGGTCATCCAGTACATGCGCAATCGTGGGTGGTGTTTTGACGGTTGCTGCCCTGCTGGATAGCATTTTATTTGCCACTGGACGCAAGTTCAAGAAGAGTGGCGTAAATGGAGGTGCTAAACTCATGTAAATATTTCTTGTATGGTAAATCTACTCTTTGCATTTTCTCCCTCGGCTGCTTTCCAAAGCATATCCTAAGGCTTCTAGAGTCCGTCCGGTGTGGTTCGCGGATGCATAGAACTTTCATTCAGTATTTCTCCCTCGACTTCGATTTGTTTCATTCTGCCAACTTCCTCGTCTCCCAACACCCCGGATTGTAATGCTTCTTCTTCGTAAGAACCCTCCTTGGTCCCCGGAGTGCTCTTACTCGTGCTTACACGGGAAGCATTCTGTAGTGAGGATGTTGGTCGTAACCTTCTGTGACACCGCGGCTGTACTCACCTGAGGTGGATCTTTCATGTAGTCTTCGTGAATGTCATGGTCGGTAGCAGTCGGACGACCGACTGCCTGGAAAGGTTTTTTGAAATTGAGCGCAGCGTCTTCTCTTCCGCTACCATCCTTAATGGCATCCTTTGCGGCTTCGTGGTGTTGCCTGGTCATCGTGAAAGACTGATCAAAAGTTTCTCAGGTGAGTGGAGGTTATTAACAGACTCGGGGGCCGGAGTTGGTGTGGAGTTCTTATGTGCGTCAGTATGATGTCAATGCGATCTGGTGCATAAACCCCACGAAGCAGATAGCGTAAAACACGATCGTATACAAGCTCCACACATTTTGCAACCAGATATTAGTTTCTGAAGGCAGTGGTGGCACTGGGTCGCCGATGGCGCGAGAGCCTTCGAGGGTCAAGCCCATGTACGAGGAATTTCCATAACCTCAAAGATGATCTTAGGCTGTACGCTCTTAGATGAGGGTATAGAACTCGTTTACACTAGAGGTGCTCACCTGGCGAGCCCAAGGGCGTTTTCCCGGAGAAATTCACGCGTGGAGCAGACATTTGAGGCCGCCCGTTAATGATTCAACCGGAGTAGGATTTCCTCTGCTATGTCCACATGAGGGAAGGATGTCTTTCAGACCATTTACAAAGGTTGCTGGGAAGATGGAAACAGCCCTCATAGGCTCCTAGCGGTGTATCTAGTAGGAAGGACGGATGGATAGTATAATCGAATGCTGTCCACGCGATTGGGTGGCCAACCTGTCGTATTGAATTCATCATGGACCGGAGAACGAGTGAGCCCTGGAAGCCCGCCTAGCGAAGTGCTCGGAGAAGGTATCTAGTCATCGGATTTCTAGGAGCTCTGCGTTGAAGAACGCGTCGAAAACTGGGGCAGCGTTCCCGGACGTTGCTGGACCTTCTACAGGTACATAAAATCATGGTAGTCTATCGCCAAAATTCGCGATCTTTTACTCTGATGACAGGTGGATTGGTCGACTGCGCTAGGGATGAGGCACATCTGAGGAGCACCTCCGGCCGATATGTAGCGAAGTTTGGTGAGGTCTCAAATACCAGCATCTGTCAGACGGGGTCATCTTGATCAAAGTCGGACAAGTTATGGTGGATGTGGTGTATCGTCTTTGAGGCAACCACGGCTGAGGCCATACTTTCGTAGTTGGGTAGCCAGGCAAGAATGCGGAGCGTGGAGAGAGTTCTGGCACTGCATTGTGTGTGTGTTGACAGGAACGGTTGTGGGGACACGCGCGTTCTCTGAGACACCGTGGAAGACGCGATGAGCACCGCAACATCAGCAGTCCTCACGGACGCCCTCGCCGCCATCGACAGGGCAGCCACGCTCGCGGTGCGCTCTTTACAACCTTGAAGTAAAAGACGCGGTTGATGAGGCATTCGTACTAGATTACCACTGCGCAAGAACAAGCCACCACGGACGCGCGTGAGGCGCGTCGAGAACGAGACGAGGCTGTCAAGGCGCTCCATGCTTGTAGACTCGAAGAACAGGCTTGGAAAGAAGAAGCAAACACATGGAAAGCTGCGGTACGCATCCGTGTCTGACCATACCCACCACTTGCTCCCGAACCGTGTCACAGGCACATCAAGCTGAGTTGACGGTACTCCATCCCACTCGTTTCGTTTCAGCATGCACTCAGCATTCCTCAAAAGATCGAGCACCACTTAGAGACCATCGCACAACTACGCCAAGAGGCGACCCAATGGAAAGAGCAGTGTCTCCGTCTCGAAGAGACCTCCAGGCTTGAGGCAGTCAGTTGGAAGGAACAATTTCTCCGCGTCGAGCAGGAGCGATTGAAGCTCTCCCAACGAGTGGATGACCTTGTCTCTGAACGTTTCTCCGTGCGTTTTCGTCCGCTCTTTTCCAATTTGCGAGCCAAGTCAACTTTCACTGTCCGGCCATCTTCAGGTAAAACCTCAAACTTCGACTTCTACTACGCATGCCACACCAATCATGAGGCATTCGAATACCAGGGACTTATTGGCTTCTACGGTATTGTGTGCATCACTTGCGCATGACTCGCAACCTTTCTGACATAAAGCACTCATAAAACACCAAGTCCGCGTCGATCAAATCAAAAGCACCGTCAAGCGCGTTACAAACCCGGCAACTCCCAAGGGCCCTACCCACGCCGACCTCTGAAAACCGCGCAAATGCACGTCTCACAGCCGCGCAGGCGACACATTCCCGCGGACCCTCCGGCGTAGCAAGTGCAGCGAACCACCAGCCGTTCCTCCTTAGGCGGGTGCAAGCCGTCGTCGAAGTTCCCATCAAGGAGGAGAGCGTGGATCGCGATGTACGGAAAGGCATGCCACCCTCGGTGTCGGCGTCTTCTGCGTCTGCTTCGACCTCCAAGTTTGCGTCCGTACAGACTCCAGTGACAAAGACGAGCCAGGGGGTTACGCGCATAAAGCGCAAGTCAGATCCACAACGTCTCTATGTAGAAGTGGATGAATCTGGGACCTCATCAGATGACATGGACACAGGAGCTGATTCTGACGACGACGAGTTGATGATGGGCGCCGAAGTTGGTGACTTCCGTTTCATAACGTTCACGGACTGACTGACTTCCAATTGCAGCCCAAACCCAAAGAAATCCACGACATTAAACCTATACGCAAGCCGCCAGCTCCAACGAAGGAACCATCCGCCCAGTCAACGAAGGCTAAGAAACGTAAACTGGTGTCAGCCACGGAACGGAAAGGTGCAAGGTCGCGGCGATGACTGTAGCGCCCTCTGTAGATCACATCTCCATCATCTCACCGAGGACTATTACACGCATGTAATGTTTGCTAATTTCTTTCATTCAAACTTTGGGTAGCATCATCGGTACGTTGAGTATTCAACGAACGGAAGCATCTAGCTCGCCTTTCCCACGTATTGATCGAACCACCTAAACACTTCGTAGTGCCACTTCAAACTAGTGCAGGTGTTGAGTAGGCGGAGAAGCACTACTCCACAGTAAGTACGAACCTGTTACCAGCATTAAGGACCCAATGGTTTTCATCAGGAAAGATAACAAGTCGGCTGGGAACGCCCAGCCTTCAGCAAGTTGTAGATATCAGCGCAACCAAAAGGGCAGAAATAGGGCACATACTGCTGCAAAGCGTGGAATACTGCGATGCCCTCAGTTTCTGGAAGGCGATAATCCTTACTTCCGTGAACAATAAGTTGTGGTGTCGACCACTTGCTGACGGTATACGCCGGGCTATACCTATATTACGCACATGGTTGAGATAAGTTTCAGAGAACATCGAGAAGCGTTATGACGCACTTGCGAGAGAGCTCAAAGGACTTAGGCTCCCACGGGCGTCCTGCCCATTCGTGATTGAACTACCGAGTGATATGTCGAGGTTTAATTGTTTCAAAAGGAAGTGTACCAACTCACGAAGAAAAGTTCATCCGTAGTGTAGCCATTGTAGGCGGTATCGAAAACCTGGGTTGAAGATGTCAGTGTCTACCTCACCGGGGAACGGGGGACGTACACCGTCATGACAAAACAGGGCCTTGAAGTTGAAGCCATATTCTGGGTTCCCCTGAATCCAGCTTATATGCTGTGATCAGGATCTCTCTTCTGGCGAGACCGGAGGCGACGTACTTGATAGCATAACCACCCCAGCTAGCACCTGCGGCGACCGCGCGGTCCGGGTCAACCTATAAGGATGTCAACCGCCTGGTAAAAAGAAAATTTCTCAATCAACAACTTACTTGTGGGTAATGATCTAATACATATTTCCAGCCATTGCGAAGATCTACGAATGGTTTTCCGCCCCAGTCTCCCTTGATACCTTCGGTGAGGTCTAAGGGCGGTAGTTATTAGCATCGAAGCCGCCATCACGACACGTCAAAGAGATGTACTTTGGCCGAAAGACGTGGATCCTGTGGGATTGATCATGACAACGAAGTAGCCCTGGTTGGCGAAAACTGGTCCAGTTAAGCATCTCCGCGGGCGCGACCATTAAGATAGACGATACCGTTGGGGTTCCAGCGTGTAGACCAAGAGTCTTGCCAGCATGACTCAGGGCCTGCGAAAACATTCACACTAAGTCATGCACTCTATGATACGATGAAAGAGATAAATAACCTCCATGGATAAGCAATACAATAGGCCATTTCTTCACGTCCGTAGTCTGGTAGCCCGGAGGAGTGAGTGTCCATCCACGTATTTGTTGGGTGGCGCCCTTAAACCAAAACTCCTCTCCTGGGTGGAGGGGCTTGCCCTGCAAGGAATTTGCAGAGAACTTCGTGATTTGGGTGAGTTCACCACGGTAGATGTCGGGTGTCATGTTTATTACGTCCGTTTCCACTCTCCGGAGATTGCCAAGGATAAAGACATCCTTTGGAGAAGTCAGGGACGAAAATGCGAAACTAATGCGACCATTTGGAAGGATTTGAATACCGGAAGCAGCATGAGAGTCGGTAAGGGCAACGGGTGTCTTATAAGGGTCAGACAGCTTGGGGTGAGTCGTGCTTGTGTTCGGAGTTGGAGGCACAGGGAGAACGAAGACTTTAACCCTAGCGATGTCTTCTGCTGTGAAATAGAGAAAGTCGCCATCTTCCGAGAACTGGTAGACGTTCAACGATACGATATCAAGCGGTCAACAGAACACCGACCACTAGGGCATTAGGCGATCGGTCCCATTCCTGGGTGACTGTGAAGCTGACACTCTTAGCGAGATCATGAATGACGACCTTGTGCCTTAGCACGGATGTCAGCGCCGAGTACTCGGTCAATACAGAGACTAACCTGTCTGATTCGTGTCCATCTTCATCGAGTTGAAGCCAGGCAGCTTTTGTACCTTGGCGATTGAAGATTGGAGCATGGGTAGCCCCATGGACGCCGGACGTAAGTTCCACAAGATCTGAACCATCGAAGCTTACAAGGTAGATCTGGATGGGAATGGGAATAAGGTCAGGGAATAGTAGTGTCGCACGCGTACATTTTGCTTTGTGTGCGTTGCTTTAGGAAGCTTGGGGTCCTTGGCGGTGAAGATAATTTGACTACCCGAAATGTCAAAATCGTCCTTGCCTCCAAACGGTTCGACAGGAGTGCTCTATGAGGTTGTGTGATTAGGAAGGAAAGGGGTGACTAGGGGAAGATCATACCAATTCGGTGTGCTTGAGGACATTTGTAAAGGAATTCCCGAGAACATATTTACCGTGATCTTTTTGCAGTTTGACGGTGAAGAGGGACTTGTGTTTTGGGCCAACCCATGTGTCCCAATGACGTTCAAATGTTTGATCGTACACCAGAGCAGTATTACCTCGGTTGTCGTATGCTTCGTCATTCTCTGTCACCGCTTCCAAATCGCCGTCTGCGTAAACGTATGCGGAGAATACAAGGACACCCGAGGAGAGAGAATAACGGAAGTCTGCTGCAGTGGTAACCGGGAGGGAACCAACAAGGACGGGTTCGCCGGTAGCAACACTGCCCTTCTCGTATGTGACTAGCACTGCGAATATGTCCTGTTTCTTTCCTCCTTCAGCTTCAACGACGTGTGCGATAGTACGTGAGTCAATCCAGAAAGCGTCGCCACCCTGCGGCAGGGGGAAGGTGTATTCCTGAGATCCAGACTCCAAAGGTACGACGGCAAGTGACTTGTGGGTCCTTATTTTCCATCGAGTTAGGCGAAGGTGTGGAGTGGGACGCTTTTAACTCACTTGCGATCATCAAAGGAGTACTGACTGATGGGAACGAGTGCCAGATCGCCTGCCGCGTTTGGGAGGGGATCCCCTGGCCTTGGCAGTGAGAGCATATCCTTCGGGGAGAGTACATCGGGCGACTCCTTCAAGGTAAACGATGGCGGCATGATCGTGCTTGACTGCAAGGTGGACGGTGCCAATGGGTGTTGAATGGAAAGTCCCATAAGGCCGAGAACAACCCGGGGCAACCACATGGCCGACGTCGATAATCAATCAGCTGGCATTCGTAAGTTACTTGTAGAGGTGTGGCCGACACGGATCACGCGCGAGCGAGCACGTGACATTTACAAAAAGTACAGCACATGTTACTCGCTCATCTCCTCGTCCTCTTCCTCGGCTGCAAGTGGGCGGCCTGCCATCTCAGTAATCATGCCCATCTCAGATTCCCACCGAGCCTTCAGAACTACTCGGAACACCACCATCTTTTCGCCAATGAGCTTCAGTAATTGGGCCTGCTCGCTCGTCAGCACCTTGCCCTGTTCGCATACCTGGTGTGGTGTCTCCAGCGTAGGAACTCCTCGATTCAACACCGTAGTCAGCCCCAGTTTTCTAAGTTGAGGGTCCTCGTTGTGAGGGAACGGCTCCGGAGGGTTTGAGTGCACGCGCATCACGGGACCAACAGGAAGCACGACTGTCCGGCTGGCGATATTACCGGCTCGCGCAAAGTCAGGTTGTTGGAAATGGTCAAACCACTCGATAACTTCTTGTGGTTCCGAGTCAGTGAATAGTAGGCCAACTTGGCCTTTTACATGCTGCATTCGAAACGAGTGAGCCTTATAAACGGACGACGACGGCAGATGGATGCGAACCTGCGAGAGTTTGTGCAGCCCCGAGCGATGTTCCTCCTCTGGTGTCGTTCCCAGTGCCTTTGCCATCACTGCAGCCCTCCCGAAAAAAATTCTCGCCGAACTGCGTGGGGCAGCAACCCCGTTAGATGGAGAAAATAACAGAGATGCCATTTAACTGACCCTCGCCATTGGCTTCGGACGGTCTTGAGATGTGTGTTACGCATCGCACCCACTTCGAAAACCCAACAAAATCTCCATTTTTCCGAGTTTTCCTGAATCTCTGTCAAAAGAGCAGTTTTATGTTCTCTGGTCTTTTTTGCGACCTTGGTCAGTGAGACGACCTGTGAACGTTTTGACTTTGGCATGATCTGGTATGATATCGAGCCAATTTGGAAGTCCGCCACTTATAGGTCTGTCTAGTACACATGGCTAACACGGTTGGCACCACTGAACTCAAGGCCCTTCAAGATTCGCTGTTGAACACCAGCGGAACGACCACATTGCACGATCGATTTCGTGCATTGTTCACACTCAAGTCTTTGAAAAGCGACGATGCGGTTGCCATCATATCTAAAGGTATGGCTTGGCCTCTGCGCATGTCTGATATTTGTTTCCATGTCCCTAGGTTTTCAGGATCGATCCGCTCTTTTGAAACACGAACTGGCATATTGTCTAGGCCAGATAAAGCGTACTTCGGCACTCCCTGTCCTGGAGTCCGTCCTCCGAAACGAGGACGAAGACCCTATGGTACGGCATGAGGTCCGTCACCGTTCGCTTGCCGTGCTTGGATAATACCTTGCTCAACGACGGTGATGCCCAGGCGGCGGAGGCTATCGGTGCAATATCTTCTACCTCTTCTATCCCGATCTTGAAAGAATACCTCACCGATCGCAATCGGAGCGTCCGTGAAACTTGCGAGATCGCCCTTGCCAAGATTGAATGGGATGACTCAGAGGAGGGGAAAAGGCACATTGTCGAGAAACAGACTACGGATGCTATACCGTCAGTTTCTCTCCAAACATGCTGCGACTGACCAATGACAACCCCTCCCACCAAGTTGCTACACATCCGTTGATCCTGCCCCGCCGTCATCCAAACTTCTTTCTGGTGCACCAAGATCGGAGGACCTCGACGATGCAACCATCCACACGCTTAGGAGTACACTACTGAATACTGGGCTGCCTTTGTTTGAGCGATACCGTGCGATGTTTGCCCTTCGGAACATTGGTACGCCTACTGCGGTAGATGCCCTTGCAGCCGGATTCTCAGATGACAGCGCTTTGTTTAAGTGAGTTTGAAGATAAATCCTGATAGGCTGAATTTCTCAAGGGCCACTGTTCCCACGCAAGACATGAGATTGCATTTGTCTTCGGGCAGTTGCTCTCGCCACACGCTGTACCCGCTCTTCTAAAAGTTCTAGAAGATACTTCCGAATCCGACATGGTGCGACATGAAGCAGCTGAAGCTTTGGGGGGGATAGCAACGCCAGAAGTGCTTCCGCACCTGAAAGAATGGATGACGAGGGAGGATGCCCCTACAGTCGTGCGTGAGAGTTGCCAAGTTGCGATTGACATGTGGGAGGTATGGATTCTCATTGCCGCTCGCGGCAAAAATTGTTGATATGCACCGTTTTCAGTATGAAAACTCGGATCAGTTTCAGTATGCTAATGGCCTGGAAGTCGTTGAGAGTACAACGAAGTGTATTCCACTCCTTTGACACGTACAGTATCTCAAAAAGGTAATGCACAGGATTAATAATCAGACAGATCATTGTCCTCCTCGTCAACAACTGGACCAATGACCGTGATTAATAGCTCACTAGCTAGCTAAAGTACTGGACATGAGTGTGGTATGAAAAGGATAGACGAACTGAATGATGGTTTGACTACATGAAGTAATTAGGAAAAAAAGTGCTGTGCAATTAATATTTGGATGCTGGTATGTGCTCAAGAAAAATGGATGCCATGAGTGAGGTATTCGAGATATGAAAATGAGCTTTTTAATACTTAGTGTAGCCACCTTTAGCTTCAAGGAGAGCCTGAACACATTCCAGCATACTGTTATATAGCTTCGCAATGTAGTCGTCCTCGATGTCTTCCCACTCCTCAACCAAAGCCTCCCATAATTGAGTGACGTTTGATGGTAGCTTCGTTCGAGTACGCACACGACGTTCCAAATAGTCCCAAACATGTCCAATAATATTCATATCGGGGCTTTGTGCAGGCCAGTCGAGTAAATCGAGTCTCTGATTCTTGAACCACTGAGAGGCGAGCTTCGAAGTGTGCTTCGGATCATTGTCTTGTTGAAAATAAATATGTTTTTTCTTGATTCCAAGGTCGCTAAGGGTCCCTAGAAGGTCGTCCTGCAGGATTTGCACATACAGCTTCGCGTCCATGCTGCCTTCAATGCGGCATATCCGACCCAGCCCAGTGGCTGTGACACAGCCCCATACCATGACACTGCCACCACCGTGTTTCACGACCTTCTTTGTGTACCGTGTGTCGAAACCTTCCCCAGGCCTCCTCCAGCACCATTCCCGCCCGTCTGAGCCAAAACGATTGAATTTTGACTCGTCCGAAAAGACAACAGCTTGCCAGTCCTCTGCTGTCCAGTGAGCATGAGCCTTTGCCCACTCAAGCCGCTTTTTCCTGTGAGCCTCAGACAAAAAAGGCTTTGGACGGCGTACATAGCCCTTTAGACCACATGTTTGTAGCCTTACTCGGATTGTCTCGGCATTTATATCTGGGAAGAACTTCCTCTGCAGGTCTGCAGTGTCATGAGCTTTCCCCTGCCCAAGAAGTCGGACTGCATGACGAGTGTCATTAGAGGTAAAAAGGTGTCGGTGACCTGGTTTTGGCTTGACAGCATAGTAGTCTTCAGATTTAGCATAACGCTTGACAATGCGTTGGACTGTAGTACAATGAATTCCAAACTTTTTGGCAACATCACTGTCAGACAGGCCAGCTGCCTTGTCTCGACAGATCCGGGCTTTCTTTGTTGGGCTAGTGTACTTTGTCATGGTGAAGTTAAAGGAGAGATACTGCTGATGGCTTCTGAGGTGGTGCACAGGCGGTAGATTCAATAGCGAAAAAAGTGAGGCAAGTTTTCGTAACACCTCCTTGTCAGCCAAAAAAGAATTGCACAGCACTTTTTTCAATGTTCATGCTACAAAACACCACAGCAAAAAGATAATGCAAAAAAATAACTTTCAGCTGATTAAACAGACTCTGGGGAACATATTGGAGTAGTTATATGGGTATATAATTTAGTGTTACAGGATCTGCTGGCGGAGTGCGGGAAATATAGCGGGTGTGCATTACCTTTTTGAGATACTGTATTAGGCTCTGGTAGCATCTAGGTGTAGGGAAGCTTGGGCCTGATCGATATTATTCCCAAGGTACGCTGAATTGTTCTGCGGGGTCAATAGGTGGCAAGCCCGTTTGGAACCCGGGATTTCCCTGTCCATACAAAAAAAGAAGGCAGCTCCCGCGCAGTCATCCAAGTGAGCGCTTACCGACGACTCGGGTCTCTTTTTATTCTGGCCGAGCTCTGCTTCCGGCCAATCGGATCGTCTCATTGTGCCGGCTCCCCACGCCCGTCATTTGATTATTTTGTTGCTTCGTAGCAGCTACCTTGCAAGCTGCGATTGGCTGTCTGATTCAGTTAACTTCGTCGTCACCATCGAAGATGTCTTCCATCCCCTACTTGAGATCCCCCAGCTATGAAGTTTGCACGGTAAGTAGCAACACATACCCAGCACGGTCTCCCTGAATTTCCTAATCCTTTTACGCCACAGGTACCTCGAGGATGTGCAGGTGGGCGGCACTTCAGGCCACTGAAGTGCAGCATTGACCGGTGGTCCCTTTAACTCTAGGCCTCGGAGTGGAAGAAAGCGTACATGTACGTCCTTACGTTGTCCCTTGTGCCAGCCTGCCATTTGGAATTGTCTTCGTTACACGCTCACGTTCCCTAAAGCGACTACCGCGGCCTGAAGAAGCAAATCCGAGAAATCAAGGTCGAGCAAGGTGGCATCTTAAGTCCGGTGATAGTCATCGGCTTCGACTCTTCTGAGGACACACCGAACGACTCATCCGAGAATAAAGAACCTGAAGCGAATTCAAATAGAAAGTTTTCTATGCTCTCCGTTGCAGGCAGCATGATGGCCCCATCCCCATCCCTGAGTCAACTTCTTCAGCAGCTCTCCCCAGCTCAGCGAAAGTTTTTTAAGCTACTTGATGCTGACTTGGAAAGAGTGGAGTCATTTTTCCTGGAGCGCGAAAAAGAGGCGGAGGAACGTCACGACAAGCTTCGTGAGCAACTAGATGAACTTGTGGCTCACCGCCAACGGATATATGTCAGTACTATCTTTAGTACTCGCGCAGCCTGGTCGGATGATCACTGCAACAGGACATCCTACCATCCAGTAATTCTCGTGTATTGAGCAAGAAGGGTTGCTTCATTCACCACTACGAGAGGAACAGCACAGACCTGAGGGCAGCAGAAAAGTCTAGTTCGGTATCAGGGCGGAGCGGTGAGTTATCTGTGAATTTCACCTTCATTGCCCTGAGTCCTTGCGGTCGTTTCCCGTCAGGTTGCCCCACTACAGTGGGAAAGCAGACTTCAGAGTCAACTAAAGTTACCTTAGATCCCCGAGAGTATCAGGTCGCGAAGAAGAAGCTAAAGAAAGCAGTCGTGGAGCACTACCGGTATGATCTGTCCATATTCTGTCGTCGGCGCGAGCACTTATCCTAATGCCAGAGGCCTCGAGGTGTTAAACAACTACCGCGTAAGTCCCCAATCCACTGTGGGCCGGTTTCTTCTGTCAGAACGCTTCCATCTCGTGTCAGGTCCTTAACCTCGTAGGGTTCCGTAAAGCTCTGAAGAAGTTTGAGAAGGTTACAAAGCTGCCTGCACTTACAATCTACATGTCCGAGAAGGTATGGAATCTCGTTTTTCAGGACCGTCGACACTGCAGCAACGGAACGATAGGTCGAACCATCAGCTTTCTCCAGTGGTGCTCGAGTAGGCAACATGATTAAAGAAATGGAAGATATCTATGCGGCACGATTTGGTGAGCAAGCCCATGTGGTAGCCCAGCAGGTCTCTTCTCTTACCGTATCGTGTGCAGCCAGAGGTGATCGGAGGACGGCGATGAAACGTCTGCGTCTCGATTCACATATGAAATCACACTACATGAGCGTATTTCGTTCAGGGGCGTATCTCGGACTTGCTGTCGCGGCTTTGTCGGCAGGAATATATCAATGTACGTGTCCGTCCTTGTGGAAGTTCATACGCGTAGAACACGCAGACAGGTTCTCTACAACATACGAGAGAAACTCTCCCTTCTTGGAGTGTTCTTTTGTACATTTACGCGATATTTGGTATGCCTGTCTTGCTGGCGCTACTGGTTGGCGTGAATATCAATGTATGGGCTCGCGAGCGCATAAACTATCCATTTATCTTTGGTGCGTTGTCACCCATTCATTAGATGGGCGTTTGTTAAGATTCGCAGAATTGGATTTGAGAACGAAGATGGATCCCCGCCAATACTTTGAGGTGCGTGACTTGGAGGTGTCATGGATCGCTTTGCCTCACCCGGGTGTAACAGATCCCTTCTCTCGTAACATGTGCTTTGGCTTTTGCATTCTGGCTTTCGTTTTCTCGCTTTGGTCCTCCGATGCTGTGGCCTTTGGTGTGGTTGGCCGTTGTCCTCGTGCTCTTGCTCAATCCTCTTCCAGTGGGTAATATCCGGATGTTTGGAGGGTGTGCCTTGACTGGGTTTCTCAGCGTTTCATGTCGAGGAGTTCTCGCTGGTGGACAATCAGGAACCTAGCTAAGCTATTTCTAAGCGGTGCATTCCCGGTTGATGTGCGTAATTTCGCTTATTACTTTTACTCGTGTGTGACTCATGCATGGCGTCTCTAGTTTACCAGTTTCTGGTTTGGGTAGGCCTTTTCCATTACTAATCATGCCTTACGCTCTGGCTCATAGGTGCCCAGGGATCAAATGTGTAGCCTGACCTTTACTCTAGAGAATCTATATTTCTTCAGTTGCGTCTACGCCAATTACTTTCCCAAAATATCGGGTGGAGGTGACACGGTATCATCGCCTGCTTACGATCCCCGGATACAAGAAGCATGGGTGACGTGCCCAACGTCTCGCAACTGGGGCATCCACTACTGTATAGCGATTCTTCCTTATCTGATGCGTCTCGTACAGTGTGTGAGGCGTTACCGGGATACAAGATTTCTTGGGAATCTTCTCAATGTAAGTTTATACCACACATATTATCCGTTGCTGACAGATGTCCACCTAAAAAATAGGCTGGGAAATATGGCTCTGGAATGGTGTCCTTACTGTGTTACCACTATTGGGTTTATTCTGGTTTAGATTCCTTTCTCGCTGATTACAATCTGTGCTCAACTTAGTCTTCAGGAACTCCACGGCAAGGATCGTCTTTCGTGTTCTTTTGTTTCACGGAGTCTTTGAGTTCCTTGTATGCTTGTGCTTGGGTAATAGAATTACCATGTTCCAGGATGGTTGCTCATTGTTGTTGCCGTCTAGGACTTGATCGTGGATTGGTCCTTGTTCAGGAGTCACACCCATTATCCCCTGCTCAGACCAGATCTAATTTACACATCTCAAATAGCGGTTTGTCTTCATCGGTATACATGTACCCCTTACTAATACTTTCTCCCAGTCATACTATTTTGCGATAGTGCGTTTTCAACTTCTAGCTTATTCGTTTTCGGTTTTCACTCTGGTTGGAAGATTACTAATATTCTCGTCCGCTTCATCTGGGTGATATATATCCCTCCTGGGGGGATTTCATTCATTTTACGCTCGGTCATAGCAGGGTTGTTGGAGCTCCTTCGGAGGGTGCAATGGAACTTCTGTAAGTCTTGGACTCACATTTAACTAACATCAGCCTACTCACTATATTCTCTAGACCGCTTGGAGAGCGAACACTTGGGAAATATGGATCAGTACCGGGTAACGCGCGAGGTGCCACTGCCTTATACACTCGAGTATTTGCCCGACTTGTCCGACGACGACGACGACGACGGTGGCATGTGACATGTTAATTGTTTGGTGTTTGGCATCATATTAAGTGGTAGTACTCAGTCCTAGATCCAGGTGTCCCAAATGTTTGGCTTTACGACCTTAAATGGGAGGATCCTGTAAGGGTTACATAATAGTTTGGGTTTAAATACAATAAGGGCATCAAACTCCCACATTTGCTAGTCACTAGCCCCAAGAAGTACTATAAAATATCTCATAATATTGGGACCCAAAGTTTCTTATGTACCATGAGATTTATGCATCTTTTGTGACTACATGTATGTGATATGATATGACTGCTGGTGCTAGGGGTTCATATACAGTGACTCAAAAAACTGTCTGGAGACTTGCCACTTCTTCATAGAATTGATTATAATTCAGCCCCCATTTATCCATAAATCATGAGAAAATAGGGGTAGATAGCCAGTGGTCATGTGATAATGTATGCAAAATATGGTTATGATTGTGTGACCTGATACTGCACAGTTAATTCAATAATGAACACTACTCCTCTGTGGCTATGTTGAATGATGCAGTGGCTGTGCTAAATTTCAACAAATTAACATACAGTGGCTCAAAAAAGTGTCCCAATGTTGGGTCATTTTGCAAAGATCTCTTATTTGTGACTGGACTACTGAGAATCAGTTCATAGGCCTGCAGAGTGTCTGAAAGTACTTGGTCTTGGCATTCCAAAACTGTTTTTGTCATATGATTTGGTTTCCATGGTGACAAGATATGATCATTTCAAAATGACAGCTCATTGGGACACTTTTTTGAGCAGTGATTCTAAATTATAGTTTTAGTATTTAGTGTGTCCTCCCTTTGCCTTTATCACTGCTTCTAGTCTCCTAGGCATGCTTTCTATTAGTCCCTGACACTGCTCCACCTCTATCTTGTTCCACTCCACTTCAATCCTCTCCCAAAGCTCCCAAACCCCCTTTGCTGGTGCTTTATAGCTATTGAGCTTCTTTTTCAGGATTTCCCATAAATGTTCAATGGGATTAAGGTCTGGAGACTGTGCGGGCCAGTCTAGTACCTTGATATCTTGAGAGTCAAGCCAGTTCTGGACCCTTTTGGAGGAGTGCTTGGGGTCATTATCTTGTTGAAAGATAGTGTTCTCCCTGGGAATACCAGAATACTCCATGCTGGGAAGCAGATTCCCCTCCAGAATAGAAACATACTGCTCAGCATCCATCCTCCCCTCAACCTCTGCAAGTATCCCCACTCCATTCCAACCCATACAACCCCATACCATCAAGGAACCCCCTCCAAACTTCACTGTCCCTTGCACTTCTTTATCCCACAAAGGCTCACCTGCCATTTTCCACACATACTTCCTTCCATCTGACCCAATCCTATTAATCTTGGTCTCATCTGACCAAATAACTCTTGTCCAGTCCTCCACAGTCCAGTTTTGATGCTTGAGTGCAAAGGCTAGTCTCCTTCTTCTATGCTTGATAGACAAGAGTGGCTTCTTCTTCTTGACTATGGCCTTCATAGATGCAGCCTTAAGGACATTCCAAACTGTTTGTGGAGAGATAGGATGGGAGAGAGCAGAGTTGATAAGATGAGTAGCTTGGACAGCATTTTCTGCTCTTCCAGTAGTAATACTGGATATAATCCTTCTTCTATCAGTAGAGGAGAGCTTGGAAGGACATCCTAGTTTAGTGTTTTCCTTCTCTGGTTGGACTTCTCTGATGACCCTGGCCACAGTAGACTTCCCTAGACCAGTTTTAGAGGCTATTTTGTGACTAGAGAGACCAGATTCAGCGAGAGAAAGGATATTTGCTCTAACAGAGTCAGGAATAGGCTTCATGGTATGGTAGGGAAGCCAGATTGATGGGCATACTATTTATACTGATCAGAATGATGTAATTTACATAAATACACAGGGCTGAAGCACAGAATCCATCAGAAGCTGTCAAATTCCAGTGCTGTTACTAAATGATTATTTACAAAATCTAGGGTCAAAAGTGTCCCAATGAGCTGTCATTTTGAAATGATCATATCTTGTCACCATGGAAACCAAATCATATGACAAAAACAGTTTTGGAATGCCAAGACCAAGTACTTTCAGACACTCTGCAGGCCCATGAACTGATTCTCAGTAGTCCAGTCACAAATAAGAGATCTTTGCAAAGTGACCCAACATTGGGACACTTTTTTGAGCCACTGTAACCTTGGTATGATTATACATAAAGTAGGTTCAACTACTGCACATTATGCCCCCATTCCTCATGGAGCCCATCCCATCTGATACTCATCTGGCTGGGCTGTCTATGCTTCAGGATGGCCAGTCTTGTCAAAATTGCTTCCAAACTTCATATTGGTCATTCTACTGTCTCAGAAATAGTGTGTTCCCAGCCCAGTTTGGCCTGACATCAGCAAAACAAACCCCCTTTATACAGGTCTGTGCAGACTTGTACAGACCTACCCCAGATTGTTTTGGTACTACAGATTCCAACCACTCACACATGTTGAAGTTGACCAATAATTGAATTATATTATCATAAAGCTACCTTAAATTACATGTCAAGGTCCAGGGATATACATATGTATGTATTCTAAATGGTCACATTTTACCATTAATAGGGAGAGGGTACTCACCATAAGGATGGTGGTAGCAAAGCAGGGTGGATGAGCATAAGGTGAGGGAGGGACAACAACAACAACAACAATGAGGAGAGATGGTGATGGTAGTGGAAAGAGTTGTAGTGTTGGAGTGAGCTGGGTTTATATATCTTTTGTCTGCTTACCTCAGCAACTTTTGAAGCCAGCTGTGTGGGTTGTATGGTGCACCTCTACAAATTTCAAACTCTGATTGAAACTCTGCCTGCACATCATGTGCAGACTTTGAAGTTGACTGCCACTAGTAGCTACCACAGCCCAGTCTAGAATTCTACCATACAGAGTAATTGTACAGCCATGATGTCATAATGAAAATTGTAGCCTATGATCATGGGACCATGGGAATATGCTTACCTTAGTAACATCTCCTTTTTTGGGTGAGATATTTGCAAAGTTCTTGTGGAGTCCCAGTTTGCAAAAACAAGTGGCTGTACAGTTATGATGTCATAACAAAAGTTGTAGTGTGTGATGTCATGATCATGTCAGTATGATTATATCATCAATATGTCTATTTTTGGATGAGATATGAGCAAATGAAAGATTACATCTGTGGTGTCTGTGGGTCTGTGGGGTCTGTACTTGGTCTGTGGAAAACCTGTACCATCTGTGGGTCTGTGCCTCTGTACCAAACCCAGGGTTTTGCTGATGTAGGGTAAAGCCTGAATGCATGGATATGACACATACATACATAGTGGGATTGCTGATCTCATGCCAACCCCATCATTCTCTGGTTTATATAGGCCCAGTATCCTAGGTAGTGTTAAAAGGGTTGAGGGTAGAACTTTCATAGGCTCAAAACTGCATGCCAACCTGTTCTTGACCTAGGCTATCTCTACTCATAGAGTCCAGGACCCTATCCTTTGGGGCAAGTGACTGTCAACATTATGTAGGTGTGAGCACCATGAAAATGGATGTACCTCAAATGTAGGCAGTCATTATCATTTGGTGTGTATTACAGCTGTGTGTGAAAACCTTGAGAATATTTCAAGAGTGAATGGAAGTTGCACCAGAAAAGAAAAGGTAGGCAGCTGTATAGTACAGTATGTGAGTATGGGCACTACTGTTTGATCCTTGCTTTGCTTAGGTTGAGATGAAATGGGGGAAGAAGTGACTGGTGTGCATATGGCTGCCTGGTTCAGTCTATGAACATGTGCTTGTATTGGATGTTGTGTTTGATTGCATATTCTTTTGTGTCTTCATATGCTTTGTTGAGTCCTAGTGGTTTTGAATTGAAGATTTTTCATTGGGAGAGGCAATAAAACCATAAAAAGCCTCTTGGCACATGTGACAACCAACTCAGCCAACACAAATCCTGCACTATTCACCTTCATTCTTAGACATCATTGTTTTGTCTTTCTTGTTGTCTATTGCTATGGCATTGACTTGGAGTCTGCCTTGGGAATTTTCCTCCTTACAAACCCATGGTGTGATGGGGGAATGGCAAAAACATCAATGTGGTGAACATTTGGGTCTGTCATGATAGGAATGCACATACATGTGGTTCATACTTAAGCCTACTCACACACCATCACACAATGATTTCCTTCATGTGCATGACCATAGAGCACAGCATACAGCAGGCATGGAAAGACAATGGGGGGAAGGGCATTTGCTCTGTCACATCACCACCAAAGAGTTATCTTCCACCACATCAGCAAAACCCTGGGTTTGGTACAGAGGCACAGACCCACATGTTGGAGTTTTGTGCTGTTGCCTACAATGAGTCCTACTTACATAATATACCATACTCCTTGGCTTCATCTTTTTTCCTACACACCTCAGACTTTGTCCTGACTCAAAGACTGAGTTTACACTCTTAAGTTGACTTACTGTCTCCCACTCTGCAAACACCCTCCAAAAGGTTATGAGCCCTTCCCATGAGGAACTATAGTCAAGAGTACACCAGTCTATCTAAGCCTACAGAATGTCTGACCCTTCTGCTTTGACTGCAGTCCCTACTCAGGCATCAGCATCTACAGCACCCATCTCCACACCTACTACTGTCTCATCAGTGAAAACCAAACAGGCCTTGAGTTGCCTCTATGACATTCCATCACTAGAAGATGATGGCTTGAACTTCCACACATGGAAGGTCAGGATATGCATGATACTCAATGCATGAGACCTGTGGGATGTTGTCAGAGGAAGCACAACTACTGTGCCTGACCCTACAAATGATCCCATAGACCATGCTGACTGGATGATCAAAGACAAGGAAGCACACACCCAGATAATACTCATGTTGAAGGATGAACCCCTTACCAGAGTTCTCCATGCACCAATGGTAGCAGAAATCTGGACAAAGTTGTGACAGTGGTATGAAGGACATGGCAAGCAGACCATTGCCTATCTCATAGGTGAGCTCTTCCATGGTACACTCTTGGCAGACAGTCCAATGCAAAACCAGCTAAACACTATGTGGCAAAAAGCACACATACTAAAGTCACTTGGTCAACCTCTCGATGACTCCCTCATAGCCATTGCTATGTTAGTCTCCTTACCACCTTCCTATGCAACACTCCATACCATCTTGATGTCTTTGAACAACAAGCTTTCAATTGACTCTGTGATATCCCAAGTGCTAGTTGAGGAGAAGTCACAACAACTTGCCTCCAGTGGGCCAAGTGCACTCATCACATGCACATCTGGACATCCAAAGTCAAACATGAAAGATGAGAAGAGGAAACTGAAATGCAGATACTGTAAAAAGAAAGGTCACAGCAAAGATGAATGTCACAAGAAGAAAGCTGATGAGGCTGGATCAAACTTGGCATCTGAACACAAGGGAGAATCAGGAGATAAGGAGAAAGACAAACATTTGGCAAATGTTGCTCACATATCCTCCATGCACAATGCACTGCTCCACCTCTTCATAGCTCAAACACACAACCACATCTCTCACATGCACTGGATACTAGATTCCAGAGCCTCTGTACACATGTGCTATCAATACAGTTGGCTCACCACCTTCAAGCAGCTCATACCTACACAGCCAATCACAGTTGGGAATGGAAACACTGTGTCTGCAGTTGGAGTTGGCCAAATAGTCCTTGATACAGAACTGGGGAATGAGAGAGAAGGCCATGTCATCCTACATGACATCTACTACATGCTGAACCTTACCTTGAACTTGCTCTCAATTGCATGCCTTACTAGCCAAGGAATAAAGACCACCTTTGAATGGGACAAGTGCAGCCTAACTGCTGGACTGACAACTGTTGGAGTAGCTCATCAGCACAACACTCTATACAAGCTTGCCACCAGAACATTCACTGAAAAATTGGCCATGCACACATTGTATAGCCCCACCACATCTCACATACAATGTTCAAGCATAGCATGCCAACCAAATTATGGAGGGAGACCACCAAATGGGACAAACCTGTCTACATCCTATTCTGATGACTCACATGTACTAAATCAACCCTACTCAGCTATGAGCAAAGAACTGTGAACTGGATCTTGGATGCACTACTGGCTAAATGACAAGATGCCTGGCCTGACGAATTGAGGTCTTTCCTGGGCTGAAATCAACACTGGTGAAAGTCCTGGGTCCCACATCACCAAAGGTAGCAAAGCATACAACTTGACAGAGTTACAGTGAGTGAAAAAACGTGTGCAATGTTTGGCTGTTTTGTACTAAGTCCAGTGTAGCGCCATGAGGCGTGGGAATCATGCTTAGCCTTGGTGAGGTGGGTGGTAGTACTCGCTCTTGGCTACAAAATGGTCCCAGGGTCACGTGATTTGGTGCAGTAGTCATTGAGATATGTCCATTATAAAACAGCTACACCATTGCACACGTTTATTCACTTTTGGGCTGGAAGTAAAATCTGAGTCAAATGAAGAGATAATTGTGGTTGTTTGGTCCTACAAACAAAGATACACATATAAACATTGTGTCCGAGTTTGAACAAGTTCACACGCTTCTTTATTTCCAACCTTTACCACCATGAGATCCATCTCCTCCACCCAAAGGAATACTATCCTCACTATGCTTGATTCTGGTCATTCTCCTTCCTCTATTGCCTCCAGTACTGGCCTACATCACTCTACCATCTCTAGACTTCGTTCCAAGGAGCGTTCCAGCCTACAGAAGTCCACTGGAGGTCATCCATCCAAGCTTTCCCCTGCTAATGTCCACCATGCCATCCACCTCATCTCAACTCAGAAGGCAGACAATGCTGTGCAGGTGACCAAAACTCTCACCAATGTCATCAACCAGCCCCTCCACCCAAATACTGTTCACCAGCACCTGAAGAAGACTGGTATGAAGGCTGTGGTAAAGCAAAAATGACCTATCCTCTCTGCCAAGCATTGCAAGGCAAGGTTGGACTTTGCCTATGCCCATAAAGATTGGACTTTGGAGGACTGGAAGAGGGTGGTATGGTCTGATGAGACTAAAATTAATCGCCTGGGGTCAGATGGGTGCAAATGGGCATGGAAAAAGCCAGGGGAGAAGCTGAATGATAGGCTAGTAGAGGGGACACTGAAGTTTGGAGGAGGGTCTCTCATGATGTGGGGCTGTATGACCTGGGAGGGTGTTGGGTATGGCACCAAGATTGATGGTAGGATGGACAGAGACCTCTACCTCCAAATTTTGAAGGATGAACTACAAGATTCCCTTGAGTATTATGGTCTCCATCCTCCTGACATCATCTTCCAGCAGGACAATGACCCCAAGCACACCTGCAAACAGGTCAAGGAGTGGCTAGAGGAGCAGGATTTTAGGACTATGGTATGGCCTGCACAGTCCCCTGACCTCAACCCCATAGAACATGCCTGGGGTTACCTCAAGAGGAGGCTTGCAGAGTATGAGCATCCTCCCAAGGGAATACTGGAGTTGTGGGAGAGGACTCAGGTGGAGTGGAACAATATACCAGCTGAAGAGTGTCAGAAGTTGATTGAAAGCATGCCTAGGAGGGTGGAGGCAGTGATTAAAGCAAAAGGAGGCTATACCAAGTACTGATATTCCCCAAATACCCCTCACTTTTCAAAAGTGAATAAACGTGTGCAATGGTGTAGCTGTTTTATAATGGACATATCTCAATGACTACTGCACCAAATCATGTGACCCTGGGACCATTTTGTAGCCAAGAGCGAGTACTACCACCCACCTCACCAAGGCTAAGCAGGATTCCCATGCCTCATGGCGCTACACTGGACTTAGTACAAAACAGCCAAACATTGCACACGTTTTTTCACTCACTGTAAATGCTGTCAAGACTGGTTCTCAACGGTCTCCGAGGGGGTCCAAGGGCAGAGGAAAGCTAGGGTGAAAGTCCGGGTAGTCGAAGTTTAGCATACAACTTAGTACACTAGTTCCTGCCAAGTCCCAGAGGTCAGAACTATCCAGAGACTGTCTGGAGTTGAGTGAGATCAATGAGTATCTTATTTGATATTCGAACTGATGTGCTACGACGTATGTACAAGGCTTTTATAGTACAGAGGAAAGTCCAATGCAATGTCCGGGGTGTAGCAACTACTGGAATGCAGTACGGATGAATAACAATATTAGTGAGCTATTAGTAAGGTAAGTCGATAGTTGCCGGGTAGCCAGATGGTATGGGGATTAGTAAGACATACGGGTATGGTAGTATAGCGAGTCACTCAGAAGCGCGAGAGAAACATACTAAATATGGAAACAGAAATAGAAATAGATTGTAAGTCAAACCAAAGACGGAATGGAGTTTCACGACGGGAGCCCATAGGGCTAGAACAACACCTCAGATGGTCGGACTGTGGTCTGGACCTTGCGTGTGCATCATGGATGTGACAGTATCCCCCTCTTAGGGCCGAGCCCTCGAGGCACTTGTTGTGCTCAAGTGTCGCTTCGGAGTTTCGAAGTCCGCATTGTCGGAGTCTGAAAAACCTCACAGTAAAAAGAGCTCAACAGGGTTTTGTCAAAGTCCAGATGCCCATTCCCAACCTTCTAAATGCTATGGCCCCCCCTTCCCAACTCAAACCTTCCCTTAACCCCACAGGCATTGCCTGGGAAGTCCTCAACAATGAACTGCTCCAAGAATATCTGGACAACCCACTGACCATGAAAATGGCGAAGTTTGACGAGCAACAACATTGTCAGTGTGCTGCCATGCAGGCAGTAATTGAGGAAGAAGAACGCCGGCAAGCTGAGGAGGTCCGGAAAGCGAAGGAGGCCGAGGAATGTCGAAAGGCCAGGGAGTGTAGGAAAGCCGAGGAGAGGAAACTCCGTGAGTTGGAAGCAGAGAAAAAATGACTCGAGGAGGAGATGCATTGGGCACAGCAGGCAGAGAGCTCAACGGTGCATAACAATACTTATCATTCTAAAAACCATACTGACAAGTCCGTAACCAGTCTCAGCATGTCGCGTCGGTTGGTGGACGACCCGCAGAGCAGGCTAAGGCTTGCTCTGCCTGTATCAAGGCCGGGGAACTGTGCATGCCGGGTACCGGACGTAGCAAGTCGTGCGTCCGGTGCCAGAAGACGAAGGGCAAGTGCGACTTGAACCTGAAGGCGCCGGAATCTGAGAAGCCGGCATCAACTGCGATGTCTCCCCGAGGTGGAGAAAAAAGGAAGTGGAGGAAGTCTGCTCACTTCGGAGAGCTGGCCGACGATGAAGACCTGGACGATATGCCAGATGTCGAGGTCATCACGAAGCCCCATCCCTCCTGTGTGCAGGCTCCGCATCAAGACCCTTTGGCAGAGGTCTTAGACAGGTGGCTCGGAGAGATCGTCAAGGCGATCGAGAAGAACACGGCTGCTGTCGAGATGATGTTGAGAGAGGTCCGGGACCTATCTGGAGTTTTGGAGGAGTCCTTCGAAGTTCTGAAGACCGCCACAACCACTCTTGTCAACCGGGTGATGAACGACAATGACATTTAGTCGTTACTTTTCTTAGTTTATCTGTGTCTGTAGTGTACTTCGAGTTTCCTGTCCCCCCCCTCCTCTCTTTTCTTTTTTTTTTTTCTTTTCTTCCTTTTTCTTTTTGAAATATATTTTCCGTTGTTGTCAAGACCGGTTCTCAACGGTCTCCGAGGGGGTCTGAGGGCAGAGGAAAGCTAGGGCAAAAGTCCGGGTAGTCGGAGTTTAGCGTACAACTTAGTACACTAGTTTCCTGCCGAGTCCCAGAGGTTGGAACTATCCAGAGACTGTCTGGAGTTGAGTGAGATCAATGAGTATCTTATTTGATATTCGAACTGATGTGCTACGACGTATGTACAAAGCTTTTATAGTACAGAGAAAAGTCTAATGCAATGTCCGGGATGTAGCGACTACCGGAACGCAGTACGGATGAATAACAATATTAGTGAGCCGTTAGTAAGGTAAGTCGGTAGTCGCCGGATAGCCGGATGGTACGGGGATTAGTAAGACATATGGGTACGGTAGTGTAGCGAGTCACTTAGAAGCGTGAGAGAAACATACTAAATATGGAAACAGAAACAGAAACAGATCGTAAGTCAAATCAAAGATGGAATGGAGTTTCACGACGGAAACCCGTAGGGCTAGAATGACAACTCAGATGGTCGGACTGCGGTCCGGACCTTACGCGCACATCACGGATGTGACAGTATCCCCCTCTTAGGGCCAAGCCCTCGAGGCACTTGTTGTGTTCAAGCGTTGCTTCGGAGTTTCGAAGTCCGCATTGTCGGAGTCCGAAAAACCTCATGGTAAAAAGAGCTCGACGGGGTTTCGTCAAAGTCCAGACGCCCATTCCTAAAACTCCTAAACGCTATGGCTCCCACTCAACGACTTAAGTCTTCCCTCAACCCCGCGGGCATCGCCTGGGAAGTCCTCGATGACGAACTACTCCAAGAATATCCGGACGACCTGCTGATTATGAAGATGGCTAAGTTCGACGAGCGACAACGTCGCCAGCGTGCTGCCATGCAGGCAGCAATTGAAGAAGAAGAACGCTGGAAAGCCGAAGAGGTCCGGAAAGCGAAGGAGGCCGAAGATCGTCAGAAAGCCGAGGAGCGTAGAAAGGCTGAGGAGGCTGCTCAGAGAAAAGCAGCCGAGGAGAGAAAACTCCGTGAGTTGGAAGCGGAGAAGAAACGACTCGAGGAGGAGACGCGTCGGGTGCAGCAGGCGGAGGGTTCATCGGTGCATAACAACATTTATCGTTCTAAAAATCCATACTGACAAGTCCATACCAGTCTCAGCGCGTCGCATCGGTCAGCGGAAAGTCCGCAGAGCAGGCGAAAGCTTGCTCTGCCTGTATCAAGGCCGGTGAACCGTGTGTGCCGGGTACCGGGTGCAGCAAGTTGTGCGTCCGGTGCCAGAAAACGAAGGGCAAGTGCGACTTGAACCCGAAGGCGCCGGAGTCCGAGAAGCTGGCATCGACGGTGACGTCTCCCCGGGGTGGAGAAAAGAGAAAATGGAGAAAGTCTGCCCATTTCGGAGAGCCGGCCGATGACGAAGACCTGGACGATATGCCGGATGTCGAGGTTGTCACGAAGCCTCGCCCACCCCGTGGACAAGCTCCGCGTCAAGATCTGCTGGCGGAGGTCCTGGACCGTCGACTCGGAGAAATTGTCGATGCGATCCAGAGGAACACCGCGGCAGTGGAGTCCATGTCGAAGGAGGTCCAGGACTTGTCCGGGGTTCTGGAGGAGTCCTTCGAGGTTCTCAAGACCGCGACGACCAGCCTTGTCAACCGGGCGATGAATGACGACGACATTTAGTCGTTACTTTAGTTTATCCGTGTCTGTATCGTACTTCGGATTTTCCTGTCCCCCCCCCTCCTCTTTCCCTTTTTTTTTTTTTGAAATATATTTTCCGTTGTCCGTCTTAGAATCGAGTGAGCGTGAGTTTTCATAGCGTAGACGGAGTAAACTCCGAAAAGACCACTTATTTCCAGAGTGGGACGGCGCTCAACGGACCGACCTTGTGGGGGTACACTTTGTGGAAATCTGCGACCAAGTCAGGGGCGTTGCTTAACTCGGTAGCTATGAGCCAGGACGTTTCCTCGTCCGTGCCTTCGTAGCCAGCCCACTTGACTAGATACTGCAGCGGACATCGCCTACGGTAGTCCAGTTTAGAGTCTAGGATTTGTTCTATTTCATACTCTGGTTCTCTGTCGATTTCAACGGGTGGAGGTGGAGGTTGGACACGGTTGGGGATGGTATTCGGAGTTGCTGGTTCTAGTTGCGAGACGTGGAACACGGGGTGTACGGACTTCATAGCGTCAGGTAGTCGGATAGTGAAGGATAACGATCCAACACGAGCGATAATGGGGTAGGGTCCCAGATTCTTTTCGGAGAGTTTCTTCGAGGGTCGAGTGGACCTGAAGTACTTAGCTTTGACGTATACCAAATCTCCAATCTGGAAGTCCGGAGGCGGAGATCTTTTAGCATCTGCTGGACCTTGGTATCTCTGCTGAGCTTCCTTCATCTCTTCTTGTAGGAACGTATGCAAGGAGTCCAAGTCCACTGTGTAGTCTCTAGCTCGAGAAGATGTCAACTCTCTTTCTGGGTGTACGGTAACATTAGGATGATAACCCTTATTGGCAAAGAATGGTGAAACTCCGGTTGTAGCACTGGGAGCATTGTTGTACGCAAACTCCGCGAGTGGTAGCAACTCGGACCAGTTGTCCTGTTGGTAATTACAGTAAACCCATAGGTACTGCTCCAACGTCTGGTTAGTCCGTTCGGTTTGACCATCGCCTTCAGGGTGATATCCAGAGGTGAAATGGAGCTTCATATCCAGTGCTTTGCCCAGCGACCGGAAGAAGTGAGACACGAATTCCATGCCTCTGTCGGAGGTTACGTGTGAGGGAACTCCGTGCTTGGAGAAGACATGGAGTAGGAACAATCTAGCGAGTTGTGGAGAGGTGATTGTATCTTCGGTGGGGATGAATATAGCTTGTTTCGAGAGACGGTCTACGACGACCAGTATAGCGGTATGGTTTCCGGAGTTTGGTAGTTGTTCGATGAAATCCATCGAGATGGAATTCCAAGGTCTCTCTGGTATTGGTAGTTGCTTCAACATACCGTACGGTTTGTGTCTCGGGGTTTTAGCACGTGCACAGGCAGTGCAAGACTTGACGTAGTCTTTGATAAAAGTCCGAGCATTTGGCCAGACGTACTCACGATGGACGAGTTCGAGTGTTCTGTTTTGTCCGAAATGACCGGCCAAGGGGTGGTCATGCTTGTAACGGAGTACGTGAAGCCTGAGGTCATTTGCTTTGGGGACATATATACGGTCATCCAGACGTAAAAGTCCGGATTCATCCACCCACCAACGGGGGTTAGATGGGTCAGAGAGGTGGAGTTGGCCGAGTGGGTCGGACGCTAAGGCGGACTTGATGTCTTCATGGAGTTTCTCAACGTCCATGATTATACTAGCACGCAGTACTGGGCTTTCTAGGTAGGTTGCCCATAACGAATTGGATAGTTGTTCGGTGGTGAACACCGGTCAGAGGTTCTGTGGGTTAGCTTGGGCGTAGCCCCTATCCCCCTCTTTGGGATAGACGTCCCATCGTCTAGTCAAGGCGTCGGGCTTTGCTCCGAGCTTACCGGGGCGGAAACGAATGACCATATTGAACTGAGAAAGGTACTCAGACCAACATGCTTGGCGCCTGGTGAGCACTTTCGAGGTAGAGAAATACTCGAGATTCTTGTGGTTGGTAACGACGTCAATGGTGTGTGCAGGGCCTTCAAGGTAATGGCGCCAGGTCTGGAAGGCTTCATGAATAGCCAACAGCTCCTTGTCATGTGTGTCGTAGTTTAACTCCGGGGTGGTCAAAGTCCGGGAGTAAAACGCTACCGGTCGTACCTCACCATCCGGGCAGGTGACGGACAGAATGCCAGCGACAGCATAGTCCGAAGCATCCGTTTCGACCGTGATGGGAAGTCTGGGCTTGAAGTGAGTCAATATTGGAGCCGTGGAGAAAGCTTCTTTGAGAAGATTAAAGGACCGGCGACAATCCTCGGAGAAATTCCAAGGTGCCCCCTTCCGTGTGAGACGTGTTAGTGGGACCACGATGTCTGAGTAATTGAAGATGAAACGACAGTAGAAGTTTGCAAAGCCGAGGAAGGACTGGATGTCCTTCACCTTGCGAGGTTCTGGCCAGTCACGGACGGCCTTTACCTTATCCTCGGACATTGACAATCTGTCGGGGGATAAGAAGAAACCAAGGTATTCCATGGACTTGGAGTGGAACTCACATTTCTCTGGTTTGGCATACAAGCCATGCTCCTGGAGCCTGCGGAGTACCTCACGGACATGTTTTTTGTGGTTTTCCATATTATCAGAATAAATAAGGATGTTGTCTAGGTAGACAACGACGCATACATCCAGTAGGTCCGCAAAGACGGAGTTGACGAAGCGTTGGAACGCTGCAGGGGCATTGGTAAGTCCGAATGGCATCACGAGCCACTCGTAAGATCCGTAACAGGTTCTGAAAGCCGTCTTCCATTCATCTCCTTCGGCGATCCGCACCAAGTGGTAGGCGTGGCGCAGGTCGATCTTAGTATATACCTTAGCCCGACTAGGCGAGTCGAGTAAGTCCGAAATGAGAGGTAACGGGTAACGGTCCTTCTTGGTGATCTTGTTGAGGCCCCTAAAGTCAACACAGAGACAAAGTGATCCGTCCTTCTTTTTGACAAAAAGGACAGGTGCGGCATATGGGGATGATGTTGGGCGAATAAAGCCGGTAGTGAGATTTTCGTCGATGAAGGTCCGGAGAGCGGCAAGCTCAACGGATGAAAGCGAGTAGAGGGTTCCCAACGGCGGAGTAGTTCCTTCCTCCAATTCTATCTTGAGGTTGAACTCCCGGTGAGGCGCAAGTGTAGCTGCCTTGGCCTTGCTGAACACATCAGCGAAGTCGTGATAGTCCAGGGGTACCGATGACAAGTCCGGGGTATCCTGTACGGTGGCAGCCCGGAGTTTGGTAATATCCTGAGGTCGAACCTGGAGGGAGAACTGGGTTGAGCCATCTAGCTTGCAGGCATGGACGAAGGCCGCTGCATTGACAAGGGAGATGTTAGGTGCTTGGGTGCTGGGTGGAGAGGAGTTATCGACCGACTCGGGAAGGGTGATTTCCGGAGAGCCCAGGGGGGCGTCTACAGGGTTTCTCGGAATTGACTCTGAGTCAGAGGGCGACATCGGTGCTGGCAAACGAGATGTAAGGTTTCGGAACTTAATACTGCTCAGTACCCAATCAATCAACGGATTGTAGTGGGTGAGCCAGTTATGTCTGAGAACAATCTTACACTCAGAATCCAACAGAGTTACATAAAAGATCATGTCGGTGATATCTCCGGAGGGGAAACGGACTGAGAGGTTTGAGGCTTTAGTGATTGATGTCGTTGTCACACCGTCAAACAGACGGAGGACGAGAGGTGGGACGGAGTAGGTTGAAAGACCGTGGTTATTGACGAAAGTAGAATCTACAAAACAGTGGGTCGAGCCCGAATCTATTAATGCTGGAAAGTCCGGAATATTATACGAGTCGAGGGTGACAGAAGGTTTTAATGAATTCGGATTTAAAAGAGCGGATGCGTTGAGGCGTGCCTCCGAGGGTGCACAGTCGGTAACAACGCAACTCCCAGGCTGTGCGGAGTTCTGAGAGTTGCACTCTATTTTTTTGCCTCGGAGGAGGCAGTCGGTTTGGCTTCCGACTCAGTAACCGTGGTTGCGCGAGCCTTAGCTGCACGAGATGTAGATTTAGGGCACTCTTTGGCCTTGTGCCCGGGGTTCCCGCAGAACATACACAGGTTCTGCTCAAAACATTTCTTCTGCTCGGCAGGTGTCAACTTGCCGTCTTTACCGAGCTTGTTGGATAACGTGGACGGTGCTCCGGAGTTCTGATTGTTCGGAGGCTTGGGGTTCGAAGTAGACGGAGTTTGCTGGTTACCACCAGGCTGGGGGTTGGCGTTACCAGACTTCTGCTTGTCCCCCTTGTTCGAGTTGGCCTTACCTCCGGAGTTGTTTCCGGAGTTGTTGCCGGAGGACTTTGCTTGACGAGAGACTTCGTCCTTGCGCTCCCAGTAGCGCGCGTCAATTTCTTGGGCTAGCGCACGCAACCCATACAGAGTAGTGGGTTTCCCAACCCTACTGATTTCGTCTTTGATGCGATCTGGGAGTCCGGTATAGAACAGGTGGCGGAGAGCGCCATCTCCGTAACCTCGGACTTGTGACGCCAATCTGTTGAAGTCGACCACATAACGGTTTACACGATGTGTCTCTTTCATGTGGAGGTGGTCGAGCTGGTGTTCAGCGTCTGCGACCGGGTCGTGTGGTCCAAAGGTTGTCTGGAGATCCGCTACAAAGTCCAGCCAGCTGTCCATCCAGAGTGGACGGTCTGCTGGATCTCCGGAGTTTAAAAGGTCTGGCTCGAACCACTCGAGAGCCATTCCTTTGAGATAAGATTGGGCAAACGTGACTTTGTTCCTGTCCAGGCGGAAGGCCTTGGGACGATCTTGAAAGCACAGTTCACATTGGACTAAGAATGTCCAGAGTTTCTTTGGGTCGGTTCCGTCGAAGGTGTCCGGCTCCCAGACCTTAGCGCGTGAGGACGAGGTGTCGTCGGAGCGACGGGTAGAACGCGACAGACGGTCGACGGCTGTTGCCAGATTTTGCAAGACTGCCAGTTGGGGGTCTAGCTGTTCTGGGGCGTCGACGAAAGGGTTTCCTTTGTTGTCGTCGTCATCGTTGTCGTCATCTCCGGGACCATCGTCTCCTGGACCGTCATCTCCGGGGTCATCGCCTCCGAAGAGGTCTGGGGTTGGTCGCACCGTGGATGAGGAACGTCTGTTAGAGGAGCCGGTTCTAGGAGTCGGGGTGGCAAGGGGTTCACCCCTGGCGGAGAAACTTCGAAATTGGCTGACCGACGGTGGAGGATGTCGGCGGCTTGCTAACGTGATACGTGCACTTGATTCATGCATATCGTCAACCGCAGCTTGTTCCGAAGCTTCAACAGCCATGGAGCGGGAGTGGAGTCGGGTAGTCATAGTCATTGGTATAGGGGGTTTCGTGGACTCGTGCGAGGATTTGAGTTCGAATATACTGTCAAGACCGGTTCTCAACGGTCTCCGAGGGGGTCCAAGGGCAGAGGAAAGCTAGGGCGAAAGTCCGGGTAGTCGGAGTTTAGCGTACAACTTAGTACACTAGTTTCCTGCCGAGTCCCAGAGGTCAGAACTATCCAGAGACTGTCTGGAGTTGAGTGAGATCGATGAGTATCTTATTTGATATTCGAACTGATGTGCTACGACGTATGTACAAAGCTTTTATAGTACAGAGAAAAGTCTAATGCAATGTCCGGGATGTAGCGACTACCAGAACGCAGTACGGATGAATAACAATATTAGTGAGCCGTTAGTAAGGTAAGTCAGTAGTCGCCGGATAGCCGGATGGTACGGGGATTAGTAAGACATACGGGTACGGTAGTGTAGCGAGTCACTTAGAAGTGCGAGAGAAACATACTAAATATGGAAACAGAAACAGAAACAGATCGTAAGTCAAATCAAAGACGGAACGGAGTTTCACGACAGAAACCTGTAGGGCTAGAATGACAACTCAGATGGTCGGACTGCGGTCCAGACCTTATGCGCACGTCACGGATGTGACAGTTGTCTGTCTTAGAGTCGAGTGAGTGTGAGTCTTCATAGCATAGACAGAGTAAACTCTGAAAAGACCACTTATTTCCGGAGTGGGACAGCGCTCAACGGACCGACCTTGTGGGGGTACACTCTGTGGAAATCCGCAACTAAGTCAGGGGCGTTGCTTAACTCGGTAGCTATGAGCCAGGATGTTTCCTCGTCCGTGCCTTCGTAGCCAGCCCACTTGACTAGATACTGCAGTGGACATCACCTACGGTAGTCCACTTTAGAGTCTAGGATTTGTTCTATTTCATACTCTGGTTCTCCGTCAATTTCAATGGGTGGAGGTGGAGGTTGGACACGGTTGGGGATAGTGTTTGGAGTTGCCGGTTCTAGTTGCAAGATGTGGAACACTGGGTGTATGGACTTCATAGTGTCAGGTAGTCGGATAGTGAAGGATAATGATCCAACACGAGCGATGATGGGGTACGTGCCTAGGTTCTTTTCCGAGAGTTTCTTTGAAGGTCGTGTGGACCTGAAGTACTTTGCTTTGATGTATACCAAATCTCCAATCTGAAAGTCCAGAGGTGGAGATCTCTTAGCATCTGCTGGACCTTGGTATCTCTGCTGAGCTTCCTTCATTTCTTCTCATAGAAATGTATGCAGGGAGTCTAAGTCCACTGTGTAGTCTCTAGCTCGAGAAGATGTTAACTCTCTTTCTGGGTGTACAGTAACATTGGGATGATAACCCTTATTGGCGAAGAATGGTGAAACTCCAGTTGTAGCACTGGGAGTGTTGTTGTACGCAAACTCTGCGAGTGGTAGCAACTCGGACCAGTTGTCCTGTTGGTAACTACAGTAGACCCATAGGTACTGCTCCAATGTCTGGTTAGTTCATTCGGTTTGACTGTCACCTTCAGGGTGATATCCAGAAGTGAAATGGAGCTTCATATCCAGTGCTTTGCCTAGCAACCAGAAGAAGTGAGATACGAACTCCATACCTCTGTTGGAGGTTATGTGTGAGGGAACTCTGTGCTTGGAGAAGATGTGGAGTAGGAATAGTTTAGCAAGTTGTGGAGAGGTGATTGTATCTTCGGTGGGGATGAATACAGCTTGTTTCGAGAGATGGTCTACAATGACCAGTATAGCGGTATGGTTTCTGGAGTTTGGTAGTTGTTTGATGAAATCCATCGGGATGGAGTTCCAAGGTCTCTCCGGTATCAGTAACTGTTTCAACATACCGTATGGTTTGTGTCTCGGGGTTTTAGCACGTGCACAGGCAGTGCAAGACTTGATGTAGTCTTTGATATAAGTCCGAGCATTTGGCCAGATGTACTCACGATGGACAAGTTTGAGTGTTCTGTTTTGTCCGAAGTGACCAGCCAAGGGGTGGTCATGCTTGTAACAGAGTACATGAAGCCTGAGGTTGTTCGAGTCAGGAACATATATGCAATCATGCAGACGTAAAAGTCCGGATTCATCTACCCGCCAATGAGGGTTAGATGGGTCGGAGAGGTGGAGTTGACCGAGTGGGTCAGACGTCAAGGCGGTCTTAATGTCTTCATGGAGTTTCTCAACGTCCATGATTATACTAGCACGCAGTACCAGGCTTTCTAAGTAGGTCGCCTGTAACGAACTGGATAGCTGCTCGGTGGTAAACACCGGTCGGAGGTTCTGTGGGTTAGCTTGGGCATAGCCCCTATCCCCCTCTTTGGGGTAGACGTCCCATCGTCTAGTCAAGGTGTCGGGCTTTGCTCCAAGCTTACCAGGGTGGAAACGAATGACCATATTGAATTGAGAGAGGTACTCAGACCAATGTGCTTGGCGCCTGGTGAGCACTTTCGAGGTGGAGAAATATTCGAGATTCTTGTGGTCGGTAACGACGTCAATGGGGTGTGTGGGGCCTTCGAGGTAATGGCACCAGGTCCGGAAGGCTTCATGGATTGCCAACAGCTCCTTGTCGTGTGTGTCGTAGTTCAACTCCAGGGTGGTCAAAGTCCAGGAGTAGAAAGCTACCAGTTGTACCTCACCATCCAGGCAAGTGACGGACAGAATGCTGGCAATGGCATAGTCCAAAGCATCCGTTTTGACCGTGATGGGAAGTCTGGGCTGGAAGTGAGTTAATATTGGAGCCATGGAGAAAGCTTCCTTGAGACGATTAAAGGACTGGTGACAATCCTCAGAGAAATTCCAAGGTGCCCCCTTCTGTGTGAGATGTGTCAGTGGGACCATGATGTCCAAGTAATTGAAGATGAAATGATGGTAGAAGTTTGCAAAGCCGAGGAAGGACTGAATGTCCTTCACCCTGCGAGGTTCAGGCCAGTCACGGACGGCCTTTACCTTATCCTCGGACATTGACAAACTGTCGGGGGATAAAAAGAAACTGAGGTATTCCATGGACTTGGAGTGGAATTCGCATTTCTCTGGTTTGGCATACAAGTCATGCTCCCGGAGTCTGTGGAGTACCTCATGGACATGTTTTTTATGGTTTTCGATGTTATCAGAATAGATAAGGATGTCATCTAGGTAGACAATGATGCATACATCCAGTAGGTCCGCAAAGACGGAGTTGATGAAGCATTGGAACGCTGCAGGGGCATTGGTAAGTCTGAATGGCATCACGAGCCACTCATAAGATCCGTAGCAGGTTCTGAAAGCTGTCTTCCATTCATCACCTTTGGTGATCCACACCAGGTGGTAAGTGTGGCACAGATCGATTTTAGTGTATACCTTAGCCTGACTAGGCGAGTCGAGTAAGTCCGAAATGAGAGGTATGTTGGAGATAGAATCTCCCCTGTTGATATTGACTTAGGTGCGAGGTTGTGATGATTACATAAGCGCTTAGAGCGCACATTTAGAGTACACTTTTAGTACTGTTCCCTCAGTAGTTGAGTCACTACTGAGGCTGCCTACAGCCTTTTTCAACAGGTTATGAGCCCCGCCTAGGGCGGAAAATTTTCATTGTAGGCAACTCGCGGTCGACTACTCAAACACGCTACGAAATATCTCTACTACACTCGAAAGTAATAGGAGAACATTCTATGGACCTACCCGAGCTCGCAGAAGATGGCTGCAACTGGCAAACCTACGGCAGTTGGGTGCTGAAGGCTATCTCAGAAGACGGCTTAATGGGTCACCTAGATGGGTCTGAAACACGACCCACAACTCCGAAGTTACTACAGGAATATGGTGCCGGATGGACACCACGAACCAACGAGGAACGAGATGTCGTCACGGCCTGGAAAACCGCTGACAACGTGTGGCATCAACGGGCTGCCATGGCCCACCAATTTATCATCTACGGCTTACCCGACTCTATCCTAATGCTCTGTATGCATTTAGATACCCCTCGCGAGGCATTTGCTTACCTCGAATATCGCTATGGCCAAATTCCGAGACCGGAGATCCAGAAGACTGTTGACGAAGCTGTACAACAGCATGACATGCCATCTGAGCAATACATGACTGGGGAAAGTGCTCAGAGCACTTGTGACAGCGACAATGGACCTGAGAACTTACCTGGTGGTCACGAAGACCCTGCGGACAGCCCGAACGACTGCGCCGAGACCAAATCTAGGTACTTGACACCTGAGACTGAGGTCGTAGACGCGCGACATGTGGAACCTTACCTACTGGAGGTTGAGGTTGGGGACACAGGTGGAATGTGGCCAGACGAATGCGCGAACGCACTCGAAGCACCTGATGAGTGTAGTCAGCGTGCTAGCAACAAGGTCGAGGAGGGCAACAACTTACTGGAGTTGAGCTCTGAGGCTCTCGAATCTCAAGGGGACCTACCAGACACTACAAGTGAACGCGCCGAGACCCAGACTGGGCACAGGAAGCCCGAGACTGAGGTTGTAGACACGCAGCAAGTGGTGAATGTCCTACCCATGGTTGAGGTGGGGACTACAGGTCGAACACGACACGACAAACATGTGAACGAACATGAAGCACCTGACGAGGGCAGTCAGCGTGCAGACAACAAAGTCGAGGAGAGCCGAGACTTACCAAAGTCAAGCTCCGAAGTTCTCGAGCCTGCAGGTAACCCTACCAGACAGGCAGGTAAATGTTCTATGGAAGATGTGCTACAGACGCCTATCGAAGACTATCAGCATGCCCGGACGAACGGCGAGACGATCGCTAACGTACCGGATCTACCCAGCACACCCACCGAACTTCCTATCCCATGCATCAAACGCCCTACACTACAGAATAGGTCATTGGCACGAAAGCGTAGTGCTATGACTACAGAGTTCGACTTATCCTACGCAAGGAGAAGTGGCAAGTGGCGAGAGACGAAGTGTCTCGAACTTGACTGCAAGCGGGCATCGAGACACCCACAGCGAACTCACCGAGGGCACTCCGCATGCAAAACCCCACCTGACGAGGCTCGGGGGATGGGGGTACTTAGCTCTCCTCGAGCAGGTTGGGGGGACAGCACAATGGCTGGGTTGACAGTGACGAAGCTAGAGAGAAGAGTGGTTAGCACCAAAACAGCAAAGATTCAAGCCTACATACCACATTTGGAGACACACCCAAAGGAGCCTGATAAGGCTGAGGATACCAGTGGTGGAGGTGATGATGCAGCTAGCAAGGACATCCTCGACTCACGCGGAGTCGAGAAAACATCGCTAGCTAACAGCGGAAGTCAGCAGGGAGAGCGAAAGACGAGATGGCGGAACGGCTCACCTGCACCACCAAAAACGCCTCCCAACGGCTTCATACACCCTTCTAAGACCTTTGCAGACCGACGCTGTCACAGCAGGATCAAAATGGACCTGCAAAACCTCAGTACAGGGCAAGAAATGGAACGGTGGCAGGGCAGCTCACCTGTACCACCTGCGCCACCTCCAACCGGCACCTACTATGGCCATAAATCCTCCAAGGGCCTCCGACGTCGTGCAAGATTCAAGTCGAATGCTGAAAACGAGTCGCGGCAGGCCGAACGATCCATGGCTGTACGAAACCAGCCTACATGGGACAACTTACAGGGTAAGGAGGATGCCAGTGGTCGTGGGCATGATGATGCACCTACGAGTGGACACACCGACTCGCATGGAGTCGAAGAATCACCGCTAACTGACGGTGGAGGTCAGTATAGCGAATACGAGGCAAAACGACCCAGGCACTCACCTGCACCACCTGCGCCATCTCCAAACGGCATCATGGACATGCCTACACCCTTCACGAACCTACGTCGACGTGGAAGATTCGAACGAATGGCTGAAAACATCAGCAGCATGCATACGAGGCAGCGCGCCTACTATGCACGAGCGGCCTTCGTGCGGCCACTTACACCTCTCTTGGCACCATCGAAACGGCTCATACAGCCTGCGGGAGGGTTATGGATGATGGATACAGTCTATAATGAGATCAGGCGTGCACGACAAGTCGAAACGAGAGGGGGCACATACCGGACAGCTTGCATTCTCATGCAGCTACTTCTGTTTCTCTCAGACCCCTCGAAACAACTCCAGAACATCGGCTACACCTACTGGCGGGAGGGGGTGCCTACTGGATCGACGCGGAACAACGCGAAACGGCAGGGAAACATACCTATGGCCATATGGCGGCCTCGCAGCAGCAGCATGAGGCAAGATATCGAGCACAGGGCCAAGTGGCCAAACGACTTACCTACGCCATTCAAACCCACTCAACACGACCTCTCACATCTACCTGGGACGCTCAGGGACCCGCGCCGACGTGGCAGGATCAAGATGAAAACTGAAAACATCAGTAGATCCGAAACAAGAGGCGGCAAAGCCTCTATACTCACCATTACCATTTCGCCACCTCGCGAGATCGCGAAACTCCTCTGGAACGTTGCTAATACATACTGGCGACATGGAATACCCCCTGGACGGACACGAAACATCAAAAACCCTTTGTTATTCGAAACGGCGGCCTTGCGACAGCGGTACGAGACCAGAGGACGCGCGCACACCAAACGGATTCCCGATATGGCAGTTGCCACAACGCGCAGCACAGCCACGGCCACGACGCGGCACCTCGCACTACACACGGACTCGAAGCTCTTCATTCGCAGAATACACACTCATTTTATTGAAGTATTGGGTATACGTTCTTTTGAGTTATATTTTCTGCGCCTCTACTTATCATACAGTGGAGCTTCAGGGGGTGTGTTGGAGATAGAATCTCCCCTGTTGATATTGACTTAGGTGCGAGGTTGTGATGATTACATAAGCACTTAGAGCGCACATTTAGAGTACACTTTTAGTACTGTTCCCTCAGTAGTTGAGTCACTACTGAGGGTGAGTCTACTTATTATTTAGTAGTTTCCTACTTACTGATTCCCTGTAGCTGCCTACAGGTACATCTAATATATCAGTAGTTGAGTCACTACTGAGGCTGCCTACAGCCTTTTTCAACAAGGTAGAGGGTAACAGTCCTTCTTGGTGATCTTATTGAGGCCCCTAAAGTCAACACAGAGATGAAGTGATCCATCCTTCTTTTTGACAAAAAGGACAGGTGTGGCATACGGGGATGATGTTGGACGAATAAAGCTGGTAGTGAGATTTTCATCGATGAAGGTCCGGAGAGCAGCAAGCTCAATGGATGAAAGCGAGTAGAGGGTTCCCAATGGTGGAGTAGTTCCTTCCTCCAATTCTATCTTGAGGTCAAACTCCCAGTGAGGTGCAAGTGTAGCTGCCTTGGCCTTGCTGAACACATCAGCGAAGTCATGATAGTCCAGGGGTACCGATGACAAGTCTGGGGTATCCTGTATGGTGGCAGCCTGGAGTTTGGTAATATCCTGAGGTCAAACCTGGAGGGAGAACTGGGTTGAGCCATCTAGCTTGCAGGCACGGATGAAGGCCGCTGCATTGACAAGGGAGATGTTAGGTGCTCGGGTGCTGGGTGGAGAGGAGTTATCGACCAACTTGGGAAGGGTGATTTCCGGAGAGCCCAGGGGGGCGTCTACAGGGTTTCTTGGAATTGACTCTGAGTCAGAGGGTGACATTGGCACCAGCAAACGAGATGTAAGGTTTCGGAAGTTAATACTGCTCAGTACCCAATCAATCGACAGATTGTAACGGGTGAGCCAGTTATGTCCGAGAACAATCTTACACTCAGAATCCAACGGAGTTACATAGAAGGTCATGTCGGTGATATCTCCAGAGGGAAAGTGGACTGAGAGGTTTGAGGCTTTACTAATCGATGTTGTTGTCACACTGTCGAACAGACGGAGGACGAGAGGTGGGACGGAGTAGGTTGAAAGACCATGATCATTGACGAAAGTAGAGTCTACAAAACAATGGGTCGAGCCTGAATCTATTAGTGCTGGAAAGTCCGGAATATTATATGAGTCGAGGGTGACAGAAGGTTTTAATGAATTAGGATTCGAAAGAGCGGATGCGTTGAGGTGTGCCTCCAAGGGTGCACAGTTGGTATCAATGCAACTCCCAGGCTGTGTGGAGTTCTGAGAGTTGCACTCTATTTTTTTGCCTCAGCAGAGGCAGTTGGTTTGGCTTCCGACTCAGTAACCGTGGTAGCGCGAGCCTTAGCTGTGCGAGATGTAGACTTAGGGCACTCTTTGGCCTTGTGCCCGGGGTTTCCGCAGAACATACACAAATTCTGCTCAAAATGTCTCTTCTGCTCAGCAGGTGTCAACCTGCCATCTTTACCGAGCTTGTTGGACAGTGTGGATGGTGCTCTGGAGTTCTGATTATTTGGAGGCTTGGGGTTCAAAGTAGATGGAGTTTGTTGGTTACTACCAGGCTGGGGGTTGGCACTACCAGATTTCTGCCTGTCCCCCTTGTTCGAGTTGGCCTTACCTCCAGAGTTATTTCCAGAGTTGTTGCTGGAGGACTTTGCTTGACAAGAGACTTCGTCCTTGCGCTCCCAGTAGCATGTGTCAATTTCTTGGGCTAGCACACGCAACCCATATAGTGTAGTGGGTTTCCCAACCCTACTGATTTCATCTTTGATGCAATCTGGGAGTCCGGTATAGAACAGGTGGTGGAGAGCACCATCTCCATAACCTCAGACTTGTGACACCAATCTGTTAAAGTCGACCACATAATGGTTTACACGATGTGTCTCTTTCATGTGGAGGTGGTCGAGCTGGTGTTCGGCATCTGCAACTGGGTTGTGAGGTCTGAAGGTTGTCTGGAGATCTGCTATGAAATCCAACCAGCTGTCCATCCAAAGTGGACGGTCTGTCGGGTCTCTGGAGTTTAAAAGGTCTGGCTCAAACCACTCGAGAGCCATCCCTTTGAGGTACAACTGAGCAAATGTAACCTTGTTTCTATCAAGACGAAATGCCTTGGGACGATCCTGGAAACATAGTTCACACTGAGCCAGGAACATCCGGAGTTTCTTCAGGTCAGTTCCATCGAAAGTGTCTGGCTCCCGGACTTTGGTGCATGAGGACAAGGTGTCGTCGGAGCGACAGGTTGATCGTGACAGACGGTCAATGGCCATAGCCAAGTTCTGCAAGACCACCAGTTGGGGGTCTAGCTGTTCTGGGGCATCGACGAAAGGGTTGCCATCATCGTTGTCATCATCATCATCATTGTCGTCATCTCTGGGACCATCATCTCCCAGACTGTCATCTCCAGGGTCATCGCCTCTGAAGAGGTCTTGGGTTGGTCGCGCTGTGGATGAGGAACATCTTTTAGAGGAGCCAGTTCTAGGGGTTGGGGTAGTGAGGGGTTCACCCCTGGCGGAGAAACTTCGAAATTGGCTCACCGACGGTGGAGGGCATCGGCGGCTTGTTAATGTGATACGTGCACTAGACTCATGCATATCGTCAATCACAGCTTGTTCTGAAGCTTCAACAGCCATGGAGCGGGAATGGAGTCAGGTAGTCATAGTCATGGTGTGGGGGTTTGGTGGGCTTGTGCAGGGATTTGAGTTCGAATATACTGTCAAGACCGGTTCTCAATGGTCTCTGAGGGGGTCCGAGGGCAGAGGAAAGCTAGGGCGAAAGTCTGGGTAGTCGAAGTTTAGCATACAACTTAGTACACTAGTTCCTGTCGAGTCCCAGAGGTCAGAACTATCCAGAGACTGTCTGGAGTTGAGTGAGATCGATGAGTATCTTATTCGATATTCGAACTGATGTGCTACGATGTATGTACAAGGCTTTTATAGTACAGAGGAAAGTCCAATGCAATGTCTGGGGTGTAGCGACTACCGGAATGCAGTATGGATGAATAACAATATTAGTGAGCTATTAGTAAGGTAAGTTGGTAGTCACCGGATAGCTGGATGGTATGGGGATTAGTAAGACATACGGGTACGGTAGTATAGCGAGTCACTCAGAAGTGCGAGAGAAACATACTAAATATGGAAACAGAAATAGAAATAGATTGTAAGTCAAACCAAAGACGGAACAGAGTTTCACGATGGGAGCCCATAGGGCTAGAACAACACCTCAGATGGTCAGACTGCAGTCCGGACCTTGTGCACACATCACGGATGTGACAAATGCCCACCTTGCATACACAAGGAGCCAGAATGAGAAACAAATTGCATGAGTGCAAAGCAACATAGTTGAACACACTGCCCACAAGCATACCCTGCCTGACAGGCTCTTGGGGTACAACACAACACACACAGCTTGAACCTAAAACCAGCTACAAAATACTTCTACATTTGATACTGAGCCAAACAAGGTCATCACTGGAGAAACATGATCAGTGCCCTGCTCACAAATGATCAGTCACTCCACACACATACCTACACCTGAGCCTCAACTCCCTACTGTTGCAGCATCACTCAAGGACACACAGATTGCAGCAACAAGGGCTCCACACATGCAAATGCATGTACAGGCAAAACCAGGACACCCCAGAACTAGCACCTGGTGTCCTAATCCCAAAAAGCAATACTACAGACTCCATACAAGTGATACAAAGTGCACTACCTAAAAAGACTCAGGATACAACCAGTGAAGCAAAGTCAAAGCATGCAAACTCACCAGTCACCCCTGCAGCTCATCAGCAAAACCACCCCCCTCCATACAGACCTGTGCAGACCACAGACCCACAGACAGGTCCCCCCTTATACAGGTCTGTACACATATCCATATCTGTACAGACCTGTACAGACCTACCCCAGATTGTTTTAGTACTACAGATTCTAACCATTCACACATGTTGTAGTTGACCAATAATTGAATCATATTATCATAAGCTACCTAAATTACATGTCAAGGTACAGGGATATACATATCTATGTATACTAAGTGGTCACTTATTACTATTAGTAGGGAGAGGGTACACACCATGAGGGTGGTGGTAGCAAAGGAGGGTGCTGAGGGAGGGACAGTGATGAAGGTAATGATGATGAGGAGGGATGGTGGTAGTGGAAAGAGATGCAGTGTCAGAGTGAGCTGGGTTTAAATATCCTTTTCTGCTTACCTCAGCAACTTTCGAAGCCAGCTGTGTGGGTTGTGTGGTGCACCTCTATAAATTTAAAACTCAGATTAAAACTCCACCCATGTGTTGTGCACAGACTTCAAAGTTGACTGCCACTAGTAGCTACCACAGCCCAGTCTAGAATTCTACCATACAGAGTAATTGTACAGCCACAATGTCATAACAAAAGTTGTAGCCTATGATCACAGGACCATGGGAATATTTTTACCTTAGTAATATCTCCTTTTTTGGGTGAGATATTTGCAAAGTTCTTGTGGAGTCCCAGTTTGCAAAAATAAAAAGTGGCTGTACAGTTACAGTGGAATACCTCATAATGCATATCCTGAAATTAGCACTATCACCATTGGAAGAGTGCAGCGAACATGTTTTTCATAATTTCGCATTATGCATTATGAGGTAGTCTACTGTATGTTGTCATAATGAAAGTTGTAGTGTATGATGTCATGATCATGTTAGTATGATTATCTCATCAATATGTCTATTTTTGGATGAGATATGGGCAAATCAAAGTTTACATCTGTGGTGTCTGTGGGTCTGTAGGGTCTGTAGGGGTCTGTACTTGGTCTGTGGAAAATCTGTACCATCTGTGGGTCTGTGCCTCTGTACCAAACCCAGAGTTTTGCTGATGCTGCAGACACAGGCAGCATGAGTACAGAAGTGGATCAAACAAGACCTGATCTTAAATCAGGCACTCAAAACATTGAGAAGGGACATTGGGATGTCCATGGTGACCCAAACAGGCCACCCATTGATTATGATCAGCCTCTGATGCCACCCAACAAGCCTCAAAATACAGTCAAACTGTGCATACAAAAGCACTCACCAGTCCAGCCAAATGTTCTCATATGCCTCCTGAAGCTACAAATGAGCTATGAAGCCCACAACAACTGAGCTGTCACCTGAAACTGTCTTATCTGTCAAATCCAGCACCCAAACTCGAAAATTCATTGTTACTCACCAGAAACAACCAAATCCCTCAAAAAAATGACATCAGAGCAATGCCAATGATGGATAGTCCTGGTATGAGAAGCAGCTTGAATGGAGGGGGTGCAGTTATGGAGGTAGAGGGAAAGCAACCCCAGTGTGAGGCTGTGGAGCTGTGTCACAGTGACCAACAACACACTGCTGACAAATCATGCATGTGCAGTAACAAACCTGAGGTACTCAGCAAGGCTGCTCAATGCTCTAATGGGACACCATGGGCCACTGCCATTGCAAAATGCTACATATCTGATAGCTACATGAAGATGGCTTACACAGTATGGTTTATTTCTCAACTGGAGAATTGCTGAGGGGGCATGTTGGAGTTTTGTGCTGTTGCCTACAATGAGTCCTGCTTACATAATATACCATACATGTCAGCTTCATCTTTTTTCCTATACACCTCAGACTTCATCCTGACTTGAAGACTGAGTTTACACTCTTTAGGGCCTGAATGGTAGCAGGTTTGCCACATGGGTGTACAAAACATGTGCAAACCCAGCTTGAGTGGAGTTCAGCGGACTTCCAAGTTAATACTCAGCTGGTAGCAATCAACTTATGTATCATTCTTCATTGATATGGATGACGATGATTGGACTGCCATGGTGTGGGATTGCAAAGTCGAGGATGACAAAGAAAATTCCAGGCATACCCTTTGAAGGAGAGTAATCCTTCAGCAACTCCATATCAACAGATCAGTTAGCACTGCCCTTGCTTTATTAAATGTACTTGCCATCGCAATTTGAGAGGATTCTGCCCAGGTACCCTACCATACATCTGCTCTTTCAGGCCAGGGGTGGATAGAAGAGCTACTTAATGGTGTCGCACAGCATTGATCATGGTTGCTTGTTCAAGGCAACAACCGATGCACAGTGTTTACCTTTCAGTAAAGTAAACCTATAGGCAGGCAATAGGCAAGTCACAGCTTGCGATGGGGCCTCTTGCAGATATATCAGCAGTGATATGTAGATGTACTGACAGGGACAGCCTTGACTACCACTTGATATTCTGGAGGATAAGTCATACTAGTTATTAATGATAGGGGTCTTGCCCAGTCGACTAGCAGAGCAATGCTCTGGAATAAAGGGAGAAGCAAGAGTTTATAGGAGGAATCCTACTTGCTAAGTAGGTAGCTAGGTAGCAAAAGTACAAGGATTCTCTATCGCTATGCTGTGGGTTTATATACCCCACAGGCGATGAGAAGACTACCATATGATTGCCATAAACGCATACTATAACAAACAGGATGGGCTTTGCAAACAAGATCCCTCCACAGGGTATTGAGTCAGAGTGCCCTTGGGACTGCGCCTGAGTCATGGGTGATGCACACCCTACTCAACATGACTCCTCACCATGCTGGACTATTTGCAACAGGCAAATAGGGGATCTCTCAGGCATGATGTGACAAAAGTCACATGCCTGGGAAAGTAAACCCAAACTGTAAGGAAGCCTCTAGATCCCATCAGGATCTAAGAAGTGAGAAAGGTAAAGGTAAAGGTAAAAAGGGAAACGTACATAAGTGAGGCTGTGTCATATACAAGAGTCCATGCACTTGCCCCTAAGGCGTGCAGCAGTGCAATACGAGACATCACTAGGATGTGGGAAGGGGAATGACAACAGACAGCAGGTTTGGGGCAGCAGGAATACATATTTGTAGCTTGAAAAGGAAAAGACTGGAACAGCACATGACATTACCCCCCTCCTTTAACCATGGCGACCCTGCTACAGTTGATCAGTCAAAGTCGTCAAAAAGAAGGTCCAGGTTCACATTGATTATTGGTGGAAGGCTTGGGCTGCTTAATAGGACATCCATGAGGGTCAGTCCATTTGGAGCCTTTTCCGTTATGACAGGACCAGTGACCAAGTCTTCGACAGTCGAGGCAGGTGTGTTTATAAAAGGGGTGGAAAGGGTTAAGGACAACATGTCCTGCGAGTTCAAGGCAAAGTTCGGGGGTGGAACAGATGTGGTAGAAGTCACAATTTGGGAGTGCTTCCATTGTCTTTGTTGCGTTGAATATATCGAACGTCCAGTATTTGCGTTTGTCAAAGACCTTGAGGAGGAAGCTTCTCCACTTTTTGACTCTCTCCCTTTCTGAGACCCACACATCATCACATCTTTCTCTGAGGATCTGGGCCGCAATGTTGAGAAACTTTCTTCCAGCAACCTCTTCTTCCTCTCGATGTCGACATTTGTGAATCCAGCAGGCACCTGGAACAGATCCGCTTTCACTCGTTGACTCCCCTTCTTCAACCATAGTATCACTTGTCTCTTTCCTGTTGCTGCCAGGTACTGGAGATATGTCCATTCGGTCTGGCTGTAAGCTTCGTGATGTCCCTTGACATGGTCCACCTTCAGTGAGGTTCCCAGCACTACCTCCATCTCCCCTATCCTCAGTGGTCGATGAGCTGTAGCCTTCATGAAGGTTCTCTCGTCACGTAGTTGTTTTACCAGCTGGAGGGGTTTCATAGTCGGAGGGAGTGGTGACCTCGAAAGTGACTTGTTTAGGAGTGGGTGGAACATTGTGAAAGTCACGAAAGGACTGGACGAGTCTTGTACCAAACTTGAGATGGACGATATTGAACAGTGACCCTAGCATTGTCTGCATCTGCTCCACATTCTTCATTCCTTCAGCCTCCATGTAAGCAGTTCCTGGTGATTGTTCATTGAGCACAGTGTCACCAGCCTTCAAGATGTTCGCAGTCCAACTGACAGTATCTTCGATGCTTCTGTAGATCTGATGCAGCATCTGTAAGTGTTTGTGGTCACTTCCTGAGTTCCATCCTTCCTGGTCCCACTGCTCAAACCCTTCGAACACCCAAATATAACCTTCGTACTCTTGTGGGTTGCACAGGAGTCCAATGGGTAGTTTGTCCTTTTGGGTTTCATCAGGGGGTGAGGACGAGGTTGTGTTGTTATCGTCTGGGACAAGGGATGGCGACTTGGGGGCAGGTGTGTTACACTGGGCGCAGTACACTGGCTCTGGCACAGGGTAAGGGTGAGCTCTGGGCATTGTAGGTGTAGCCCTTCTCTTTCCCTTTGAGAGGTACCATACATTGAACTGTGAATGGGGGTTTTGTGGCCCATTGGCGTTGGTGTCAAGAATGGATTCAAGGGTGGACTTGTAGACCAATGCAAAGTGGTCTGACATGGATAAACTGGACTGGGATAGTGGAGGTGATGCAGGGGATGTAAAGTCATAGTCAGAGTCGAAGGAGGGTGTGGTGTCGAGTAGGTACTCACGTGACTCAGAGTTATATCCATTGTCATAGTCAAAAGAGGACATTTAGTTTTGGCAACATTTTGAGTGACAGGGGGAATTCTGAGAGTTTGGCAGCTTGAGACACCTCCTTTTATACTCTTCAAGGACTTCTCCTGTGTTAACAAGGTTTCCTTCTGGTTCCCAGGTGTTGTTGGCATGTCCATATCCACTCCACTTGACCAAATAACGTGTCCTTGTACTGCGTCCTGTCTTTACCTCCTTGTGGTTTAAAATAGATTCAATCTCCCATTCAGGGACATCATTGATCATATCAGGTAAAGGTGGGGGTGGTGCAGGACCATACTCTTGGGTTTCCATATACAGGAAGATCCGTGATGTATGAAACATGGGGTGTACTCACCATGTGATTGGTAGTTCAAGCTCCACCATGACATTGTTCACGATCTTCTTTACACAAAAGGGGCCAATGTGTTGTGGGGCAAGCTTTGTTGACTGAATGTCGCGTTTTAGGTCTTTTGCATCGAGCCAAACAAGATCTCCTAGACAAGGAGGCACATATGAGAGGGGATCAGGACCTGCTTTTGCCATTTGTTCAGCAGTTTTCTTATGGGTGATGAGTGCAGCATCACAGGCATGTGTGAGGTCTTCGAGTCACTCTTCTATGCCGGGGGCCTTTGAAGCATGGACTGCTGGATAAGGGTCTGGGTCATATCCATAGAGTAGGGAGAATGGTGTTTGTCCATGGGTCATGTGAATCTGAGAATTATGCATGAACTCGGCCATAGGTAAATGGCTACTCCAGTCATTGGGTTTTTCGGCACAATACATTTGGATGTACATTTTGACCTCTTGGTTGATGCGTTCTGCTTCTTCGTTAGTCTGAGGGTCATATCCTGATGAATAGCAAGGTTTGATGCGCAAGGCCTTGTACAGGTTTTGTGTGAAGGCGCTTATGAACTGGGGACCTCAATCAGAAATTATTGATTCGGGGATTCCAAACCTTGGGTAGATGTGTTGGAGCCAAAGGTCGGTGAGACCTTCGGAGTCAACGGTCTTTTCAGTTGGAACAAACACCACTGCCTTGCTTAGGCCATGGTCTATGATTGTCAAAATGGAGTCGTGGTTCTTGGAGCATGGGAGATCGGTGATAAAGTCCATGGACACTTGCTTGAATGGTAAAGGTGTTGAGCTTTCTATTGGTTGTAGCGGGGGCAGATGGTTTTGTCGAACAACCTTTGAAGCTTGGCAAGTGGGGCATCCATGGACGTACTCTCTGATTTCCTTCCACATCCCTGGCCAAAAGCAGTTTTTGTTTAGCTTGGCCATCATTGCTTTGACACCTGGGTGTCCAGTGGAGGGATGATCGTGAAATTCGGCTAGTGTTTGTTTTCGTGCGCTTGGGGGTACATAGAACCTTCCATTTTTGGTCTTGATTTTTGTTACAGGTTCTTCATTGACATCATTGTCTTCTGTGACCACATAACTCCGATCAGAAGGCGATGAACGCCTAATTTCTTCATACATCTCTTTCGACACTCTTAACACTCCTTTCTCTTGAAGCAGTTTCTTCTGCTGTTGAAACTTTGCTTTTGGGACTTTCACCTTCAAAGGCTGTTCTTGAATTTTGTTGAGGGGTAGTTTCGAGGTCGTTTTGACCAGTGTAGGGATGTTTTTTGTGGTTTCACCCCCCTCTTTTAGCCAAATTGATGGTGGGAGGACCATTGTTTCAACTGGTGTCGCTGCAGTGAAAAGTGGGTTTTGTGACAGCATGTCAGGGACAATCATTCATCGACCAGGGTTATGTTTGAATTTTAGTGGGAAGCCTTGCATGTATGCCAGCCAGTGGGCTTGGCGACCAGTTAGATTTTGTGGTTCCCAATAGTACATTAGGTTTTCGTGGTCAGTATGGATGATTGTGTCTTCCACTGGGCATAGCAGATAGTGCTTCCAGGTCTTCAGGGCGCATACAACTGCCATCATCTCCAAATCATATACTTGATAATTTTGTTCAGTGCCTTGGAGCGATTGTGAAAGGTATGCGATTGGGTGTAATTCATTATCTTTGAATTTTTGGCAAAGTATCACTCCTGTGCTGAGCTTTGAAGTGTCTGTATAGACTTCGAATGGTTTGTTGAAGTTGGGGAGATGAAGTACAGGTGCCTGGCTCATTAGCATTTTTAATTTTTGGAACAAATACTCTTTGTCCTCTTTCCAGTGCCAGGGCTCGTCTTTCTTCGTCAGCACATGTAAGGGTTTTGCGACCATAGCAAAGGACAGGATAAACTGTTGGTAGAAGTTGCAGAAGCCAAGGAATTGGCGGACATCATGGACATTGCTTGGGGTTTTCCAAGTGTGAATAGCATCGACCTTGATAGGGGCCATTTCATATTGTCTGCATTTGATGGTGAACCCTAGGAAGTCAATTTCTTCTGCTTCAAAAATGCACTTCGATAGTTTTAACCGTAGGTTTTCCTCTTTCGCTATCTCCAAAAACTCCTTCACATTCTTCTTCAGGCCTTCACATGTTTTGGCATGAACTGTCACATCATCCAGATATATGACGGCCTTTTTGTCGATCCTTAATTGACTGAATTTTCCATCCATATATCATTGGAATGTAGGGGGCATGTTGTTTTGGCCAAAGAACATTACGGTGGGTTTGTACACCCTGTGGGGTGTGACGAAAGACCCTAATAACGCGTCTTCTTCTTTCTCTACTCGGATATTGGTGAAGCCCCAGTGAATGTCAAATTTTGCAAAGTATTTTGATTTGACCAGCTCATCAAGGATTGGTTTTACAAGGGGAAGGGGGTAGTGGTCTGGGACAGTGAACGAGTTGAGCTGTCGATAATCTTGTATTAGCCACTTCTTTCCATCCTTCTTTCCTATGAAAAAGACTGGCACTGGGGGGACTTTAAGGATGTTGGCATTTTGAATCTTCTCTACCTTTCTGGTTCTGAGGTTTTCCTCGAGAAACTCGTCAAGAAGGTTCATTTTGTCATGCGACAGTGGATATATTTTTGCCAGCTTGAAAGTCTTTAGATCCTTACTTGTATCAAGCTTGATAGTGTGGTTGTAGCCAGGTTGATGGGGAGGAAGAGGACAATCTTTGGAAAACACTTCGGAGTAGTTTGAATACTCTGGTGGAAGGACCACCTCATCGTGTTTTATGTTGGCCTCGAGTTCCATCAATATTGAAGTTCGGTTTATTGAGATGGATACCTCTGGGGTTCCCCATCCGACGATACAGTGTTTGACCCAATCTATTACTGGCTGGGCTTGTTGGAGCCAAGGCATTCTGAGTAGGAGGCTTTCGTTTTTGAGGTCCATGACATACACATGAAGTTTGAAAGTTTGACCGTGGACTCTTCTGGTGAAGAGTGCTATCGAATCGATGACTTGTTTTGTCGAGCCTTCAAAGCTTTGGGGCAACCATGGATGTTTGATTTTTCGCGTTTTTAGGCCATGCCTTTCAACTGCTTCTCTACTGATAGCATTGCACTTGGCTCTGCTGTCAATTGCAGTTCTTACTGCTTGATCATTTCGCTCTACCAAGTATAATGTGCCAGCGATCGCATTGACAGACAGATATTCATTGTACGCTGCTAGGGACATTAACTCGGGAGCTGAAAATGATCTGAAACTACACCTCTCCTTGGTTGCAGTCTTTCCAAGAGAGGCCTTTAAAAATCCTCCTTCTTTTCAGAGGCGAGTGCCCTTTTGAGTTCCTTGAACTCGCATGCACTATACTTCGACTTCACTTCTTGTAGGACAGACATCTTGGGAGAGTCTTTCTTGGGTGAAGGACAGTCATGAGCTATGTGACCTTGCTTTCCACAGCTGTAGCACAATCCGGCAAAGTTCGATGAATGGACTTCTTGAAACCTAGGGGGTTTCTGCTTTTGGGGTGGCCTATATGGAGGTGGCTTCTTGTGCCGATCTACATCCATGGCCCAAGGATTGTTCTTCTTGGAAGTGTTGTTCTTTCCTTCGTCTTGATACATATGTAGGACAGTTCGATCTTCTTTTGTGAGGCAACTGTTGTATACTCCCAACGAGGCTTTTGCAGTTTGCGCGTCGAGAGTGGTGTCTATCCATTGCTGGACAGTAGTGGGGATTTTACTGGACCGAAGGATCCATTTGGTAGTGTGGGGGTTTAGCCCTTTTCTGAAATAGACTCCAGCTTGTCGATCATCGTGGGAGATGTTGGCTTGGGTAATAAGATCCAAGAACTTCCTGATATACTCGCTTAGGGGCTTGTCATTTTGTTTGATCTCGGCCATCTTCAGAAGAGCTAGAGCTTCTGTGTCACTGACTTTGAATATTTGTTCCATTCATTCAATGAACATGGTCCATGTGTCTAGGATGTAGATGTCGCCAGCTTGAGTGGTGCATTCTTTTAAGTAGTTTTCGGCGAAGTGGATGGATGAGCCTTGGCTCATGAACAAAAGGGCGAATCCGATTTTTCTTTCATCAGTACAATAGATGTGGCAATTGAGATTGAGGTAGTTGTTGACAGAGGCAATCCAGGCTTCGTATTTGCCGCTTGTTCCATCGAAGGGGGGAGGTTTGCCGAGACCTAACTCCTTTCCTCCTTCGGCTATTCTTCCTTCTTGTCGGTCGGTGGAACCACCTGGGATAGTGTATGATGGGAACACAAGACCTTGATGTCCTGTGAGGGCTTCATACCAGGTGATGAGTTCCTTTACATTTCTGACAGTTTTGCTTTTGAAGGGATCTGTTGTTTGGGCAAATTGCTGGAACTGTTCTGTGAGTTTTGCTATAGACTCTTGTTCACTGACTCCTGCCATTCCGAGATCTACTGATGTTGATGCTGACTCAGGGGCTGTATGAGTCTCTTCTTTGTCAATCTTCTTCCTGGCTAAGGGTTCTGGTTCTTGGATTTGATGGAAGGACGAGGGTAACAAGGTTACTTGTTGAGGCTCTTGGGATTCTCTCCCTTTGCCTTTACTGGGTGATACCAGAGTGTTTGCTTCAGGATCAGCTTTGGTTGGACTTGTAGAATATGGCTGAAATCTTTGAGATGGCATTTTCTCAATCTTTTCAGGCGCAGCAGAAGATGTCAATGTATGCGGGGGAACTACTGGAGGCTTTCTGGGCCGGAACTTTGATGATCCCGTGTTGGAAGACACTTTTGCTTTAGTTTTGTTGCCACAAGACTTGAAGGACCTCCTCTATCTTGGGTACAAGTCAAGATGTTACTTCAAGAGACCTTTTCAGGGATTCCTAGTGGTACCTCAGCCTACACAGGGGGTGTAGCTTTCACCACCTAGTACTCTTCTGAATCTAGGCTTTACTCCTTGAATAACTGACACTTGCTAACAGGAATGTGATGGGGGAATACAATGACAAGAGGGTGTCGTTGTAGGAAGGGTTGTGATTTGTGGGGGTTTGTCGCAAGAACAATACCTGGCAGATGGTGTGATGCTTTCTGCTATGACCTTATGGGAGCAGGGATCACATTCGCAGATATGTGACGTGAGGGTACTTTTGCTTTTGTCATGCGGCATTGATCATGGTTGCTTGTTCAAGGCAACGACCGATGCACGCTGTTTACCTTTCAGTAAAGTAAACCTATAGGCAGGCAATAGGCAAGTCGTGGCTTGTGATGGGGCCTCTTGCAGATATATCAGCAGTGATATGTAGATGTACTGACAGGGACAGCCTTGACTACCACTTGATATTCTGGAGGATAAGTCATACTAGTTATTAATGATAGGGGTCTTGCCCAGTCGACTAGCAGAGCAATGCTCTGGAATAAAGGGAGAAGCAAGAGTTTATAGGAGGAATCCTACTTGCTAAGTAGGTAGCTAGGTAGCAAAAGTACAAGGATTCTCTATCACTATGCTGTGGGTTTATATACCCCACAGGCGATGAGAAGACTACTGTACAATTGCCATAAACGCATACTATAACAAACAGGATGGGCTTTGCAAACAAGATCCCTCCACAGGGTATTGAGTCAGAGTGCCCTTGGGACTGTGCCCAAGTCATGGGTGATGCACACCCTACTCAACATGACTCCTCACTGTGCTGGACTATTTGCAACAGGCAAATAGGGGATCTCTCAGGCACGATGCGACAAAAGTCATGTGCCTGGGAAAGTAAACCCAAACTGTAAGGAAGCCTCTAGATCCCATCGGGATCTAAGAAGCGAGAAAGGTAAAGGTAAAGGTAAAAAGGGAAACATACATAAGTGAGGCTGTGTCATATACAAGAGTCCATGCACTTGCCCCTAAGGCAGGCAGCAGTGCAATACAAGACATCACTAGGATGTGGGAAGGGGAATGACAACAGACAGCAGGTTCAGGGCAGCGGGAATATGTATTCATAGCTTGAAAAGGAAAAGACTGGAATGGCACATGACAAATGGACACCCTGAGCAGATCAGAACCAAGCTTGGCATTCACAAGCATGTTTTTCTTAGGCTGATATCTATCCTTTGAGAAGGTCTCTTTCAGGATTCAAGGAATGTCATGTTAGAGGAGCAACTCGTGATTTTTTTGTATGCAATGGTGACAGGATTGTCAGCTTGTCATGTTGGTGAGCACTTCCAACATTTGACAGATACTATATCATGGTGAGTGCACAGTAATCCAAGTCTTTTGTGCATCTATGCTGATAACATCTTGCTCTCTCCAGGTATGTATTTTAAACAAATGATCAATGCTTTTTCAGGAGGCCTCATCTACAGCACCTACATCTGCCTTCCCAGAGCCAATTCACTGACACCCAGCCATATTGCCAATAACCCCAATTTTTTTTTCCTTTTTTCAAGGACACCATAGGTGCTATTGACAGTACACATATTGTATGTATGCCATCAGCAAGTGAACAGGATCTTATGCACAACTGGAAGGGATTCTTGTCTCAAAATTGCCTCATTGTGTGCTTGTTTGATAGTCTTATTACATACATTCTTGGAGGGTGGGAGGGTTCGGCAGCTGATGCCATGGTTTACCACAATGCTCATTTACAGGACCTTGCAATCCCCAACAATTGCTATTATCTCACTGACACAGGGTTTCCATTGACTCTGCAGCTGCTTGTACCATACCATGGTCAATGCTATCATCTAGCTGAGTGGGGCCAATTGAACCTATCATGAGTACCATACTCTATGATGTGATCCTCACTCATTCTCTACAGGCCCAAGAATAGAAAGGAACTATTTAACCTTTGCCACACCATGCTTCAAAATGACATCAAGTGTAACTTCAGCATTATAAAGTGATGCTTTCACACCCTCATTCTCCCACCCAAGTACAACATGGGAGTCCAGTCTTGGCTACCCACCACCATGTGCTGCATCCACAATATCATCTGCCTCCATGATCCAGATGACGTTGATATTCTGGACCCCAATATTGATGAAGAAGATGACAGGCTGTTCTTAGCACCTGAGGAAGGTGAAATCAGATGTCTGCAAGATACTCCATTGACTGCTGACTCCCACAGGCAGATGAATGCCTTGCATGACATGATTGCAGCACAGATGTGGGACAACTACTGTAGTGAGCATGTGAGATGCAGTATGCCTCTGATCATTGAACAGCTGGATTAACCTGTGACACTTGGACCTCATAGTTTTTTTTCATATATTTACACTGATGTACTTGACTGGTCATTGTTTATTTATTTATTTAAATATGCTGATGTACTTGACTGCTTGATGCAATCATATTCACCCCTTGTCCATGATTCATGCAAATTTGGGATACCATTTTGACTGCAGCAAGAATACAAAGTGTATGGTATGGATATCTACTCCAAGTCTGCATATTCAGGGATATTGACACCACCTCTGAACTTCTGAGAGATGTGCAATATTCCTATAACCCACAGCCATGGCAGTATTCTCCTCAAACAGCATTTGTAAGCAAGCCAGGTTCTTCAGTGAAAGATTCTTCTCGAGAGTGTACATCAACGTACATATATCATTGAATTTTGCTCCACTTTTTGCACAGGGCTTGTATCATCAAGTGTGGCAAGCATTCTGTGGTTGATGTCATTTAAATTGCTCATGATACCTTGTACCACATCTTCAATGGTGCCATACTGAGTGTACTGCTTCCATGAAGTAGAACTTCCCACAATGCTGGAGGCTACTGTGGACATAGCATCTGCACCACCAGTGGTGTCACTCTTGCACTTTCTGCCATGAGATGACAAGCTAGATGAGGGATTAATAGAAGTACTGACTGACATGATAGCAGAGGATGGCAGTGAGATGGGGATAGATGAAGGGGAAGAAATGGGGACAGGTAGAGTTACAGGTGTAGCTTGAGGGTTCACAGTGGGCCACACCCTTTGAGCTGTCTGTGGGGTTTGAGTTTCACAAGAGGACCTGGGTTGATATGGCACAAAAGTAAACTGTGCAGCAGGTGGTGCACATGATGGCTGATGCTGCACAATGGGCTGAAGGAATGACAGGTGATGTTGTATGCATGGTTGTGTGGATACCAGCACAGGCTGTGCAACAGGGCTGGAAAGTGGAAAAGACATGGACATAGAGTCCTGTGATGACTGGGTGAAGAGGCAAGTGTTAGTGGCATGATGTGCATTGGTCCCCCTCACCTTGTCAGGAGGGACAAATTGATGCATACATTCCCAGTATCTGAAGCCCTTGCTTTGGAATTGTATGGCTTCTGGTCGAGTCTATTGAACAGTTAAAAATGAATTGTGTCTGGAGTGAAGGACAGATGCACCTTGACAAGTTCATCCATAACAAGCTGACCTGCCTCCATTACAACATTGGCCCCTTTCTATGCTGAATATGCAAGTCCTGACCCCCCTGCAACAGTTGAAGCAGCATAGTACTCCTGTTTCAGCTGTGTATGATATGAGCAGTACTGAATACAAGGATAAACTGTTGAATGTACACTTTCCCACTTGTCATGGCAGTTTTTGGCTGTTTTACAGTGGCCATTGGGTTGGATGAGTAAGTGGGGCAATAAGTCATTGAAGTGTCCTTCTTGAAAGACTATACAGTTGCCTGCCCTGGATCACCTTTCCTCCACAAAATTGAGAAGTGCCAAAATATCTATGTCAGTCCATGTGGCCCTCAACTTCAGAGACTCAGAACCTGAGGTAGTGGATGGGGCCTTTCCTTTTGATGCAGAACCTCTACCTGCCATCCTGTTGCAAAGTCAAGAGGAGCAGCAAGTTGGAGATGGGATAAAAGCTCACTTGCAGGAAGCCTCATGATGGATTTGTCTTTGACATGGCATTCTTACAGGTGAGGTGTGTAATGACATCATTGGGCAAATGTGCAGCACTAGATATTGGCTAATGCCACAATCTCCAAACTTCTGAAGGTCTGCAAGTATGAACTCTGCTCAAGCTAGGTTTGCACATGCTTTGTACAACCATGTGGCAAACCTGCTACCATTTGGGCCCCTTAGTTCAACTTACCATCTCCAACTCTGTGAACACCCTCCAAAACCACAGATGGTACAGATTTTCCACAGACCAAGTACAGACCCCTACAGACCCTACAGACTCTACAGACCCCACAGACCCACAGACACCACAGATGTAATCTTTCATTTGCTCATATCTCATCCAAAAATAGACATATTGATGATATAATCATACTGACATGATCATGACATCACACACTACAACTTTCATCATGACATCATAACTACTCAGCCACTTTTTTAATTTTGGCAAACTGGGACTCCATGAGAATTTTGCAAATATCTCACCCAAAAAAGGAGATATTACTAAGGTAAGCATACTCCCATGGTCCTGTGATCATAGGCTACCACTTTAATTATGACATCATGGCTGTACAATAACTCTGTATGGTAGAATTCTAGACTGGGCTGTTGTTGCTTTTTTATTTATTTATTTTATTTCTGAATTTAAGTGTGTGAGGGCAAGGAGCCCTATGTTGCACTATACAAACAAGTACTTTGCTACTGAAATGAGAAGAAGAAAAATGGGCCAAACATGGTTCTGTACTAACAGTGGCTTCAGTCACTAGTCATGCTAAGCCAAACTAGAGTGAAAGGGTTAGTAACCTAAGGCTGTAGTGGAGGGAGTGATGAAAGATATTAAAAGTGGAGAAAAGAGAGGGGAGGGGTTTGGACTGGTTAAGAGCAGCCAGCCTTTGGGGGATGAGCTGTAGGTACAAATAAATTGTGCAGGAATGTGAATGTGGCTGTGACCAAGCTGTGCTTGGCTGTGGTGGCAATGGCCAGTGATCCATCTCAGCACACACCTAAGTAGAGTGGGGAGGCACCTTCAAACTTCAGTTTGATGGCTTCTATCATGGTCAAAGGGAGGGGTTCAGTGGATAGTGGATCAGGCCCAAAGAGTTGGTTTATAAACAGGCTGGATAGCCCTGGGGTTTGTAGAACAGTGACCAGCCAGGATGGGGGCTTATTGTCAATGACGGACTTGCCATTAGAGTCAAGTTTGTAGAGGATGGGAGGGGGGTTGGTGGGGGGATTGCTGTCATGCTCTTGTTTAGAGCTGGCCTCTGAAGTGTCATCAGAATGGGTGGAGTGGCAGGTGCAGCATGTCTCATGTGTTGCAATGTATTTATAGAATTTTCATGAAGGGAACAGACCTCTGCATGGAGTTCAGACATAGGGTCAGCATGGTGGTGAGTGGGTGCCTGCTGGGGTTGCCTGATGGTTTGGGTAGAAGGTAAGGATGACTTGGGGGAGGGTGGGGGCACCTTGGCTGGCAGTGAAGCCTTCAGCTGTGACTGAGGGCAGATATACATGTTGTTCCAGTATAGACAAAGCCAACCCTGGTTCACATCAGTAAATGGGATTTTGGTCAGAACCAGTCACAAACCAGTCAGCAATAAGTCCTGACCAATTGCCAGTTCCCTGATGCACCTTGCTGGTCTCAACATCTGTAGTGATGGGATTTACTGAGGTAGGTCTTGAATGAGTGAAAAACTGCAACCATCCATTGGACAGCCCTGGGAGCAGCCTTTTCACAGACTACATCAGCAAGATGGCAAAAGTTCTGATGGTCTGGGAAGGTCTGATGGTCTGAAAAGTTCTGAAAAGTTCTGGAAAAGTCTGAAAAGCTCTGATATCAGAAATTTCAGACTGTCAGATCTTCTCAGACTTTTTCAGACCATCAGAACTGCCATCAGATTTTTTGCCATCTTGCTGATGCATTGGGGTGGTTGGGCCCTGATAAGATTTCCCTGCAGTGGGGGCATCCTTGACCATCCAGGTTCAGACTGGTGGGTGGGCTGTGAAGTGCCATAGAAAAAACTTGGGAGTACTGGGGGCATGAAGCAAGCTCTAAAAGACCCTCTGGGAAAGGAGTGATACTGTTTACCTACATTAGAGAAGCAGATGGGGCAGGGAGCTGTCATTGAGCACTGATGTCTGCCTGTTGGTACTTTCCCACAAGGGGGTGGTGGTGGTTGACAGATGAGAGGCATGGCTGTGGTAGCTATTAGTGGCAGTCAGCTTTGAAGTCTACATGTGATGTGTGGGTGGAGTTTCAATCAGAGTTTGAAATTTGTAGAGGTGCACCATACAACCCACACAGCTGGCTTCAAAAGTTGCTGAAGTAAGCAAACAAAAGATATATAAGCCCAGCTCACTCTGACACCACAACTCTTTCCACTACCACCACCATCCTTCCTTGTTGTTGTTGTTGTTATTGTTGTCCCTCCCTCACCTTATGCTCATCCACCCTGCTTTGCTACCACCATCCTTATGGTGAGTACCCTCTCCCTATTAATGGTAAAATGTGACCACTTAGAATACATACATGGTCACAGCACACTACAGTATGTCACAGTGCAGCCACAGCATGACAGTGTGACAGTCACCCAGGACTCAGTGTCCACAGCCACAAGAACTGGCTGACAGTGACCCACAGTGGCACAGTATGTCATAACCATGCCTCCATTCTAGCTGTCCTGCATCATGGCTTACCATCCCAACCCTACTAGACCCACCCTCCACATCACTGAGCTGCCTCCACTCCACTCTGACACTGCCCACTCACTCTATCACCTGTCTGACACATTCCCATCTCATTCATTGTTGGACCCCATTGGCATCAGTTGGCATCAGTCAGCACCACCATGTGACCACTACCACTACCTCTCAGTCAGGTGATGTCCCCTTGGGTCTTAGCAGTGTAAAGTTGATTAATGGAAGGTGGGAGGAGACACCTAGGAGGTCTCCTGTTGGAAGAGGGTCTCAGTTTGACCCAGGAGGCTTGAGTTGCCTGGTAGAGAATCAAAGAGTGTGGTGAAAGACTGAAAAATGTGCCCTAAAAGTCCAAATGAAGGTCAAGATAATGTCAAATGAGCATCTAGAGGTGGAGAAAAGATATTCTGAGTCTTCTGCATCTGTACTTCCATCTGTTCTCATCTGGTAATGCATCTGTTCTTTTTCTATGTAAGTATGTACAGTGTACTCTAAGTGTGTGTGCAGGCTTACATAAGCCACAATGCATGCATACATAACTTCAAAATACTAAGTAAAAGATAAAATAAAAGTATAGGAATGAAAACATAAGTAAAAACAATGAAACAAAAGAAATATCTTAGTAGGGAGTATACTCTCCCTACAGTGGGGCAACTTCCTTTTGGGTCAGTGGACTGGTCTAGGCACAGCACAGCTACCATGCTGTATGGCACACCACAGGGTTGCTGCTGTATTAGGCTTTTGGCCTACCTTCTGATTGGCCATTGGTGGGCACTCTGAAACTGTCCCATTCCATACTTTTCCTGTTAGATGCCTTTCCCTTATCCTGACCCTTGACTCCATTGTCTATACTTACACTCTGACTGAAGTTTTCTGACATGCCTGTTCCTTGAGTATGTTAGTTCCAACATTCCAATACTGTACTGCCTTGATGGTGCATGTACCATATATAAGCTCACCATGCTCAGTGGTGGTCCCCCAGTATGAATACCACCTTAGTTCACCTCTGTGGTCCTTGACTGGCCCCTCTGGCTTCTGTCAGAATACCTCCAACTTCTCTTATTCTCCAAAATCCAAGGGCTGGGCTCTGTCATATCCATGTATTTGGGTTCTACCCTGGCACTACTGATATGCACTCCTCTGGTAGATGACTGTCTTCTGGTAGTAGTGTGTGCATGCTCCAGACTGGTGTCTGGCCTCAGATACTCTGGTCCATGCCTTCATTCTTGTTTTGGACTGGTAACCACTCCATTCCTTTGTTTAGGTAATTTGCTTTGTATTTGTCAGACCTGTGTCTGCCACCAGTAGGCTGGTCTGTTGGAATATAAACTGCCCCCTAGGTAGTACATTCCTTAGGTGCGAAGGTTAGTCACTTACATAAGCAGAAAAGCGGACTACAGTAGAGTAAATTTTCCTCTAGTCTCCTCAGTAGCTTGGTGTTACTGAGGAGTAAGTCACTCTTTTATATTTAGCTTTACATTTACTGATGACCTGTAGAGTAACTATCTGACAGGTATATACCAATATAGTAGCTTGGTGTTACTGAGGAAGTAACTATCTGACATGGTCCCCAGACTAGTCCCTTAGTCACTCACTTACTAACACTTGTACATATGTAGCCTTAGCTGTTGTTACCAAGACTGCTGGAACTCCAGTAGTCTCTCTTCTGGACCAGTAGTATAAGTACCCATTAGGTTTGTACTGTAGCCCCAGTCAGATAATCATCTTAACACCTGAGCTACTGTGTTGCACTAAGTCTCCTTGTCACCTGAGGCTTAGGAATGAGCCCCACTCTCTTCCCCAGAGCTCAGACTCCACTCCCCCTATGGTTCTGATCACACCTGGACTTGTCCAAGGATGCAGCACACAAGCTGAGGCCAACTGGGTAGTGTCTCCTTCCAGCCTGACTCATGTTCCCATGAAACACATGCTCCCTGGAACTCCAGTCCTTGAACCCTGGCCTCATGACCCCACCCAGAACCTCCAGACCTTTGAACTCTGGCTTACTCTGAACTTGGGAACCATGTTTAACAGGCTCATGCAAGGGGGCAGCACACAAGCTGAACCTGACACCCTCTCCCAAACCTCCTTTGCAACCATCAGCCACCCTTTGGCCATTGTCACTCTCAGTTGGCCTTCATTGGCCAACTGTCAGTCAATGTCAGCCTAGCTTCATACACATCCCATGGCCTCTGTGAGAATCAGAGATTGTTGGAGTAGGCCTGGACTTAACAGTATATTCATACTCACACTCATATGAGTCCTCCTCTGTCTCTATTACTAAAACAACACAATGCAGACTTGGGCATGAACCCAGAGAGGGACCACCAAAAGACTTGCACTAGTGTTTGCAAATCCACAATGTATAATACCTTTGGTCATTGAACAGTTCCACTCATTCTCTGCCTGATGTCAGAACCAACACAAAAGTGCTTCTCAGGCTGGGCCCTCCAAACCCCAGTGATTCATATTCTACATGCCACCACCACATGGTGGAGACCCATCTGATCCCAACCACCCCAACTTCCCTGATGGTGGATTTGATGGCAGGGGCAGTGGTGATGGGGGTATCCATGAAGATTTGGCTGAGCCACCTGAAGATCCCTCCTTGCCCTAACTAGGGCCATTCATGCATTCACTTGCTCTAGCCAGCACTCTGGAGACTCCACTCCAAAAACTAAGGTTCATGAGCCTGACACCTTTGATGGCTCTGACTCAAAGAAACACTGAAAGTTCTTGGTCCAATGTGAGCTAAACTTCCAAGACCACCTGAAAGCTTTCTGAACCAACTGTGCCAAGGTCACTGTCATGACCTGTAATGGATTGAAGATTTGCCCCTATCTTTCATCTTATCTAATGGCTGATCAGATAACCAATTAGATCACCTTTGGTGCTTCTTCACAGGGTCACATTCCTAACCCTTATCCAGCACAGATCCCATATCATGATAACAGATCCCTTCTTCCCCTTTCACATTTGAGAGCTATTTATACTTATGTTCTAGAACCAGGTCTAGTCCCCTCTCACATCACTATGTCATTTTACTGATGTCATCATGATGTCACTATGACATCATGCCCCTTACCCTAGCCTTGAGGTTTCCTCATGGCCTCTTGCTTAGTGAGTATATAAGTAGGGACAACCATGTATCTAGTTCCTTAGTTCTATTCATTTTCATATGTATCTGGGCATTTATCCCTCTTGTCTTGACTCTGGTGATCATTGCCCAGCTGGGTGCTATCTCTCTGTCTGCTGACTACTGAGTGGTTCCTCCTCTTCTTCTGTCATCTTCTTTGTTGGTTGTTGGTTGCTTCTTCAGTGTCCCTCATCTTAGGTCATATTCAGTTGACTAGTCTTACCTGACTTGTCACTCAATCAGGACTCATAACATGACTCATTGAGTGATGAGCATTCACTCATTATACACTCTTGGGTACCCCCAACCCAGTCATCCTGTTGCCTCTCCAACCAGACTTGAGGTTGATGCCTTGAAGCAGGTTCACTGCAAGCATTTCACAATGTTTCTCCAGAAAATATGGTGAAAAAATACAGGAAAGAGATACTCTTTTATTTTAGATGTTGGGAAAGAAAAAATGCAGAAAATATGTTCTATTTTCTGCCAGAAAACATGAATTGATGCTAATGCCCATTAGAGTAGAAGCTAATGGTCATTACCATCAATCTATATTTCTGCACAGAGAAGATAACATTATATTTGGATTTTTTCTGACACATCATCCAAAATAAAAGAGTACCTCTTCTCTCTATTTTTTCAACATGTTTTCCAAAGAAAAATTGTGAAATGCTTGCAGTGGTTGCTGTTGGCACTGGTATCTCCTTGATGTTGTTGTCAGCCCCTTCCTCATCATCATCACCCCCACTGTCATGCACCAAAGGTGTTTGGTGACATGAGCATGGAGTCTAGCCCAAATAAAGGAGATCAAAGAACATGGCCTAATGCAAAAAAATGACTGGTACATCTAGCAGTCATCCTTAACACAAGAACAATCCTTAATGCTAGGGGAGAAACTGTTCAAGTGCTGGTTGAACCTTTTTAGTGCTTGTGTATGGCATTACAGTTTTTTGAATATCTGGGTCATTTCTAAAGATATTGACATCAGTCTCATGCTCACTGATAGTCCTTGATCATGCCATCCTTCCTTCCAAATTTGGTAACAGCCCTTGCCCTCCATGGTTTTCTACAGCTTTCTGCCAACAGATGCCCATTTTGCTAATCCCATCACAATGGCTGCCTCATTGACAATCTCTTTGCTTGAGTCCTGTGCTAGGGAGCATAAACTACTTATACCTCCCAGGACTTCCCACCAGCTTCCATCCTGAGGCATCCTTTCATCCCTTCCTCATCCACTCCCTCCCAATCCATCTCTTTGGGACAGTGCATTCTCCTTGTCAGTGTGACATCCAGGAGAACATTCTTTGGCTGTCTTGAGTCTGTTGTCAGACTTGGAATGTCTTATGTGGTTGTATTGGTCTCTCCAGTTGAAGAGGCTTTTGGACTGAAAATACTGGCCAGACCAGGGATCGAACCTGGGTCTTCCCACTAGTGCTGGGGTGCCTTACCACTAGGCCACCTGGCCATCCCTTACTAGCCTAGAGTGTGGATTCTCATTCCAACAGAGGCATATGGATTTTTCATTCCCACTCCCAGCAATGTCTACCTCTCCCTCTCATTTTTCATTCTTCCAAGGTTGCCACAGATCCAGTACCAGTTACTGGCATCTAGGCTATCTGATCACATTCATGATGATTTCAAGATGTGTTAAGTCTGGGTCTACTCCAATGATCTCCAATGCTCACAGAGGCCAGGGGACATGTCCAGAGGTTGACCAACATTGATTGATGATTGGCTGATGTGGGCCAATGAAGAGCAACAAGGGCTGAAGGGTGGCCAATGGTCACAACAGAGGTTTGGGAGAGGGTGTTGGGTTCAGCTCATGTGCTGCCCCCTTGTATGAGCCTGGCCCTTGGATTTTGGAGGTAGAGGAAGGTTGGAGGTAATCCAACAGAAGATAGAGGGGCCAGTCAAAGATTGCAGAGGAGGAGAACTAAATTGATATTTGTGCTGAGGGAATGCTGCTGAGTGCAGCAGGCTTATATACAGTACACATGCCTTCAAGGCAGTACAGTATTGGAATGTCAGAACTAACATACAGAGTAAGGTAAATTTTCAAGGTACTGAGATGTCAGAAAACTTTGGGTGGAGTGTAAGTACAGACAGCAGAGGTGAGGGATGGGATAAAGACAAAGCACATAAAAGGGAAAGTACAGAATGGAGTTACATCAGAGCACTCACCAACAGCCAATCAAGAAATAGGCTGAAAGCCTAAAGTGGAAGTGACCCTGTGCCATACCATACAGTGTAGTAGCTGCTCCATGACCAGACTGGACTGTTGACCTGAAAGGAAGTTGGCTTATTGATAATCTTTGTCATACTGACTGCTATGTTTACCAATTGCTTACTGTCCTTACCAAGCCTTACTGATCATCACCAATCCTTTACCAATCCCTTACTGACCCTTTACCAATCACTGACAGAGTGTTGCCTTGCATTTGCTGAAAGCTACACTCTATTCTTGTATATAAACCCCATAGTACCAGACATCAGCTTAGCATAGCTCAGAATATATGTCATACTCATACTTCCAGGAGACTATCCTCCTGCAATATATCTTTGTCTCCCATCACTTTTGAAGCCCCTTGATCATCATCTTCAGTCTTCCAGTGGTTGAGACTCCCTTAAGGGTCTATCCACTGATCTTCCTTTGCCCCAAGTCATCCTCAGGCTCACAGGAGCCTATTATCTTCATCTCCCTTTGTCTCCCAGCCTCCTCTTTGTCCAGACTGCCCACCTCCCTCTGCACTAGCTGCATGGAATGTTGGAGCATATAAATCTCCCCTGTATTGCAGGTCCCAGGTGTGATGTTTGGGTGCTTACATAATCACCTTAGAGCAGACTTGGCAGTACATTTCATAGAGTTCCCTCAGTAGTTCACAGATTACTGAGGGTAAGCACACATACATTTCACAGTTTATTACTTACTGACATCCTGTAGTAGCCTACAGGTACAGTACTCTACTCAGTAGCTCACAGTCTACTGAGGTAGCCTACAGGTATATTTCAAGAGGTTATGAGCCCCAATGGCACTGGAAACTGGTCCCTGCTGGGAGCACACACAAGAGCCTGCCCTAGACTGGGTGTGAGTGGCATGCTGACCAATGGGTGAGTCAGCAGCACTACACCAGTGCTGGGGAGTGAGTGTGGCTTCAGAGGGAAGTGTTGGAATGAGAATCCACACTCTAGGCTAGTAAGGGATGGCTGGGTGGCCTAGTGGTAAGGCACCCCAGTGCTAGTGGGAAGACCCAGGTTCAATCCCTGGTCTGGCCAGTATTTTCAGTCCAAGAGGTTATGAGCCCCACCTAGCATGGAAAATTTTCCTTGTAGGCATAACCTGGTCAAGACTACTCAACCTTGCTATGAAACAACTCTACTACTTGAAACTAATTGGAAAGTATACTATGGAACCTGAGCTTGCAGTAGATGGCTGCAACTGGCACACCTATGGTAGTTGGGTGCTGAAGGCCCTCTCAGAAGATGACTTAATGGGTTACCTAGATGGGTCTGAAACACAACCTACATATCCAAGATTACTACAGGGAGATGGTGATGGTTGGACACCACAAACTGATGAGGAATGAGAAGCTGTCATGGTCTGGAGAACCACTGATGATGCATGGCAACAGTGGGCTGCTATGGCCCATTACCTTATTATTTCTGGCATACCTGACTCTATCCTAATGCTTGTTATGCATTTGGGAACTCCTCACAAGACTTTTGCCTACCTTGAGAATTGCTATGGTCAAATTCCGAGACCAGAGATCCAGAAGGTTGCTGACAAAGCTGTACAACAGCATGACATGCCATACAAGCAGTGTGAAGCTGAAAATGGAGACAACAAACCAGTAAACTTGCATGGAGGGGAGGAGGACTCCCTAGACATCCCAAGCAACAGTGCTGAGACCACAGATGGGCATGCAAGGCCCAAGGTTGAGGTTGCAGATGCACAACAGGCTGGCAATGACCTGCAGTTGGTTGTGGATAGGGCTATGGACTCAGAATGGCCAGAAGAATGTGTGGGCATGCTTGAAGCACCTGGCAAGGGCAGTCAGCATGCAAGTGACAAGGTTGTGGAGAGTGGAGACATACCTGAGTCAAGCTCTAAGGCTCTTGACCCTGTGGATAGCACTCTTGACATCAGCAAACCCCCCCCTCTATACAGGTCTGTACACATATCCATATCTGTACAGACCTGTACAGACCTACCCCAGATTGTTTCAGTACTACAGATTCTCACCACTCACATATGTTGTAGTTGACCAATAATTGAATCATATTTATTATCATAAGCTACCTAAATTACATGTCAAGGTACAAGGATATACATATCTATCTATACTAAGTGGTCACTTATTACTATTAGTAGGGAGAGGGTACCCACCATAAGGGTGGTGGTAGCAAAGGAGGGTGGTGAGGGAGGGACAATGATGAAGATGATGGTGAGGAAGAGGGATGGTGGTGGTAGTGGAAAGAGATGCGATGTTGGAGTGAGCTGGGTTTAAATATCCTTTTCTGCTTACCTCAGCAACTTTTGAAGCCAGCCATGTGGGTTGTGTGGTGCACCTCTACAAATTTCAAACTCAGATTCAAACTCCACCAAAATGAAAGTTGTAGCCTATGATCACAGGACCATGGGAATATTTTTACCTTAGTAATATCTCCTTTTTTGGGTGAGATATTTGCAAAGTTCTTGTGTAGTCCTGGTTTGCAAAAATAAAAAAGTGGCTGTACAGTTATGATGTCATAACAAAAGTTGTAGTGTATGATGTCATGATCATGTCAGTATGACTATCTCATCAATATGTCTATTTTTGGATGAGATATGGGCAAATCAAAGCTTACATCTGCAGTGTCTGTAGGTCTGTGGAGTCTGTAGAGTCTGTAGGGTTTGTAGGGGTCTGTATTTGGTCTGTGGAAAATCTGTACCATCTGTGGGTCTGTGCCTCTGTACCAAACCCAGGGTTTTGCTGATGTTGGATGAGCTGGTGGACATCCTATCAAATGCATACCACAGACATGTCTTGAATATGATCAGCACACCCAGAAAAATGACAAGATTATCCTCAACATACCTGATCCACCTGATGCACAAAGTGAACATCCTTTATTAGGGAGTCATGTGCCAACACAAACCCATGGTGCTACAAGCACAAAATTCTTTTTACCAGTGTTGGGAATGGCTCCAAGGGAGCCAGACAGGGTGGAGAGAGACAGTAGGGATGGTGATGCACCTAGCAGCAGATATGTTAACTCATGTGCAGTCAAGGAATCACTGCTAGCTGACAAGAAAAGTCAGCATGATGAGTGCAAAGCAAAAAGGCTGAGGTGCTCACCTGCACCACCCACACCATGTCCAAATGGTACTGGGCATCTTCCTGGGCCATACTGGATACCCCATCAACATGGAAGACTCAAGATGAGAGCTGTAAATTTTGGCAACACATGAACAAGGCAAAATGCCTACCATATTCAGGCAGCCCACATACAGCCTCCCCAACTCCTCTTCATGCCCTCAAAACTGTTCATACACCCTGTGGGAGGGTTTTGGACAATGAAGATAGGCTATAACAAGGTCAGGCATGCAAGACAAGTCAAAATGAGAGGAAATATGCACTGGACAGCTTGCATTCTCATGTGGCTGCTTCAACCATTCTCAAACTCCTCCAAATGACTCCAGAACATCACTGATACCTACTGGCAACATGGCATGCCTTCTGGATCAATGTGGAATGATGAAATGTAGGGAGAGTATGCTCCCTACTAGGGTTTTTTTATTTTTTTTATTTCATTGTTTTTACTTATGCTTTCAGTCATATACTGTTATTTTATCTTTTACTTAGTATCTTTTGTTGGAGTTTTGTAACTTCTGAGTACAGCAAGCACCACTTACATAATATGTCATACTTGTAGCTTCATCTTTTTTCCTTTACACCTCAGACTTCATCCTAACTCAATGACTGAGGTAATGTTGCTTCTTCTCTACTATAGCCTATTTTTCACTTATCCCTTGGGTAGTTTGTGCTCTAGGTTAGTTAATAGACAATAGACTTTGTCCTAACTTGAAGACTGAGTTCACACTCTAGACTCAAGGTCTCCCACTCTGTGAACATCCTCCAAAATCTTTGAGTTGTGTATGCATGCATTGTGGCTTATGTAAGCCTGCATGCCCACTTTGAGTACACTGTACACACTTAGAAGAAGAGCAGATGCTTTACCACAGACAAAAAGATGGAATTAAGACAAAGCAGGCTCAGAATATTATTTCTCCATCCCTAGATGCTCTCTAGACATTATCTTGACTCCTCTTGTGGATTTTAGGGCACATTTTCAGTCTTTTCATCAAACTCTTTGACTCTCTTCCAAGCAACTCTGGCCTCCTGGGTTGAACTGTGACCCCCCCTTCCAACAGGAGACCATCTAGGCTTCTCCTCACACTTTCTTTACCAACTTTACAGCAAAACAGCCAACATACCTGCCTGGGAGCAGCAGTATGAGGTGAGATAACAAGTGCAGGGCCAAACAGCCAATGACTTATCTGTGCAGCCAAAACCACCTCAAGATGACTCTGTGCACCCTCCTGGGATGCTCAGGGACCCACACTGACATGATAGGATCAAGACAAGATCTACAAACATCAGTACAGTCCAAATGAGAGGCTTTACCTACCTCAGACTTGCCATTGTCACCTTGCCACCTCACAAGATCTCACAACACCCTCCCAGATGGATGTACAATGTCAACAAACCTTCATTATTCAAAATGGCAGCTTTGTGACAATGGTACAGTCATCAACCACCACTTTAAACACCACTGCCACTTTAAACAGATGGTTGCTGCACACAAAATTTGGTCACACCACACATTCAAATATTGGAAGTATTACCATAGTGCCATGTTGTAGTGTATACAGTGGTTCTGAGTGGGTTTGTTGCATCTGGTAGCTCAATGATGATAATTCTCTCTCTGGAATTGAAGTAAACAAGAGTTTGTTGCAAAGATACACAACCTGTAGCCATCAAAATCTATGAAGTAGGTGTACATTGGTCTACCTTAGATGGCTCCATAATTTATCATGGGGATCAAGTGCTACCCATCATGCCAGCACAGTGCCAGTTGAGGATGTCTTGAGAGCACATTGGCATGCATTATCATCTCGGTTAACCCAGATATACATACCATAAGAGGAGTGGGTCAGTCTGTCAGTTGGAGGCAGGACCAAAGACTAGGTAGCAGCAGTAAAAGCCAAGTCCACCCTCAAATTATTAGTATGGTAGGCTGTCTGAAGTCCATCAAAAAGAAAAAAACACCTAAATGCCATGGATAAGGAAGAGGGCCTAGCCTATGCCATCAAGCTCCACCATGAAGACCAGGAGAAGCCAGAAAAAGATTGCAAAAGTTTGTGGGTATTGTGTCAGGAAGCTGAGGATGAGATGACAAGGAGACACAAGAGTGTTCATATCAACCATGTCACCCTCAAGAATCACATTGCTGGAGGGAGGAGCTGCCAGCAGGCCAATATGGAGAACTACAGCTGGCTTACCCCTGAAGAAGAAGAAAACATGGTTGCATTTTGCATTGAACTTGCTGCTTGAGGCTTCCCACTCACTCACAAAAGCCTGAAACTTCATGTTAATGCTCTTTTACAAGCTTGGTTGGGGTCAGCCTTCCCCAAAGATGGAGTTGGAACAAACTGGACCTCACACTCTCTTCAATGGCATCATGGATGCCTTTGCACATACTGGAGCTCTTCCCTGGACTCAGAACATGGACAGGCAGTGAATGAGAATACTCACAAAGCATGGTGTACCCTACTCAAGCACACCCTTGATGAAAATCATATCAAGGAAGACTGCATCTGGGCTGCAGACAAGACAGGCTTCCAGCCAGGAGTTGGCCAGAAACAATGGGTCATTGGGCCTACAAAACAGAAGATGCAGTATCAGCAATGCGATGGGAATAAGGAGACCATTACTGTGATGGTTACCATTTGTGCAGATGGGAGCACCATCCCAGCAACATGTATCTACAAGGGCCAGTCTTTTTCAACTAATTGGCATCAGGATAATACCCTGCATGCTTCATCAGTACAGTCTTGAAAAATGGGTTGCAGAAACTGACCTCTATGTAGTGTTGCACATTCTGACAAGGGTTGGACTGACAGTACAATTGGGCAGCTGTGGATCGAAGATTTTGATCAGAAGACATGCAACAATGCAAATGGCCATGCCTGCCTCCTCCTTGTTGACAGACACAACTCACATTATACCAAAGAGTTCCTGGACTATGCAAAGGAACACAATATTCACATTCTCTGCTATCCCACACATATGACCCACATTTACCAAGGACTTGATGTTGTAATCTTCAGTCCACTGAAGAAATGCTGGTCAGAAGAACAGGATCAGTTCAAGAGTTCTACTGGACAATGCATCACAAAACAAACCTTCATCTCAGTCTATGGAAAAGCTCACCAGAAGGTCTTGACCCCAACCCTTCTCCACACTGCCTTCACTAAGACAGGAGTGTGGCCATTCAATCCCAATATCATGACAAAAGAAATGATGGCACCAAATCTGGCTACTTCATCACAAGGCTGTCTACCACTCCCACAACCAAGCCCTATCCATGCCATATCACCACTTCTCTGCCAGTACCAGAAATTTGAAGGTGCTCACTGTACACCTGCTGTGCCATTCTCACTGCCAGACATTGCTTCCCTTAATGATGAGGATCCATTCTCCACTGGCACCAGGGTTCAGGGGCCTCAGCCAGGTCCTTAACTGGCACACTGCAGCTCAAGAGACAGTCAATACCCTTGCATCAACATTTGCCTCATTTCTTGTTGAGAATGCACCACTCACTCCACTGCATTGTCTTCTGGAATATACACCAATGACTATATCACCAACATGGAAGTGAAGGCATGACCTACTGGAGGAAGAACCTCAGAATGAAAGAGAACATGCTTATCAAGATGCATTGCATGACTCATACAACCATGAGGCAACCTACAAACATGCATTATTGGGCATGCAGTCAACTGTTGTGCTCCAATCAATGTATTGTAACCAGCTGGCTTTCTGGGCAACTTGCAGCACAGGAAGAAAGGCAGAAAAAGCATAAAACAGGCAAACTCAATGCAGATGGGCTTCCAAAACTGCTCACTGGAGATGCATTCTGGGCCTGTGTTGATGAACATGAAGCAGCAGCCAAAAAGGACAAAGCCAAGCAAGAAAATTGGCAGAAACCAAAGGAAGCACAATCTGAGCTCATGGCAGCTTGGAAAGAAATGGACAATTCACAGAAACAGAGAAACAAGGAGTGGAGAGAGGCTTATCATGATGAACCACACCTTTGGCAAGTGGAAAGGGCTCCTGTGAAGCAGGAGGGACATCATAAGCTCTTGGAAAAAGCCAAAACTTGGCAAGCTTGAAGCAGCAGCCCCCAAACCAGCAGGTGAGAGTGCAGATGGTAGTGCAGCAGATGGGCACAATGGTGGGAATGAGGAAGAGAGTGATGAGGACACACAGACCAATGGTGGCAGTGATGATGACCAATAATGCATGGTCATGCTTAGATACACCTGGATACTGCTGCTATACCATTTTAGTCACTGTTTAATGTGGAGGGGGAACATAATAAGTCCAAAATTCTTGCAGGCTAGTTTACCACTTATTTCTCATAATTACTTGCCATTAAACTCTTTGTTCTCTATGAGTTCTTACATGATATTCTTTTCCCTACTATTCTGATCTGAACTATTTGTAGTGTTGTAGCTTCTACACATCAGAAAGATGGCAAAAGTTCTGATGGTCTGGGAAGGTCTGATGGTCTGAAAAGGTCTGAAAAGTTCTGAAAAAGTCTGAAAAGTTCTGATATCAGAAATTCTCAGGAAATTTCAGACTGTCAGATCTTCTCAGACTTTTTCAGACCATCAGAACTGCCATCAGATTGTTTCAGACCATCAGATTTTTTGCCATCTTGCTGATGCAGTGCTTACAGTTTTGGTGTTTAAAGTGGTGGTTGATGACTGTATGAGGCCAGAGGACATGCACACACCAAATGGATTCCCAATATGGCAGTTGCCACAATGTGCAGCACAGCCACAGCCATGATGCAGCACCTCACACCATGCAAGGACTCGAGGCTGCATCTGCAGCAATTATATCCATTTTATTTGAATATTTGGTATACTATTTCTTTTGAGTTCTATATCTTTCACCCCTACCTAATCATACAGTGGAGTTTAAGGGGGTGTGTTGGAGAATATAAATCTCCCCTGTATTGCAGGTCCTAGGTGTGATGTTTGGGTGCTTACATAATCACCTCAGAGCAGACTTAGCAGTACATTTCATAGAGTTCCCTCAGTAGCTCACAGTCTACTGAGGGTAGGCACACATACATTTCACAGTTTATTACTTACTGACATCCTGTAGTAGCCTACAGGTATATCTCAAGATGGAACCCCTCCCCCTTCACTTTTACAGGTCCCTCAAGCAGAATACTGCTGAGGAAAACTGCCACTCACATCTTTGTCTTTGTGTTGGGTTTTTGGTTGTTTTTGCCATTGATCCCCACATTAACTCACACTGCTCTGGAACTCAACTATGACACCCATAGCAAGGAGCTACTGGCAATCTTTGAGGCCTTCTGCCACTGGTGACACTATCTTGAATGCCCTGCCATGCCTGTTGATGTGGTCACTGACCACAAAAACCTTGAATATTTTGCCACCTCCAAGGTCTTGACCTGCTGACAGGCCTGCTGGTCTGAGTACCTCTCCCAATTCAACCTCCCTATCCATTTCTGACCTGGCTGCTTAGGGCCAAGCCTGATGCACTCACCTGCTGGTGGGACATCTACCCAAAAGGGGGGGATAGGGACTATGCTCAAGTCAATCCACACAATCTTCACCACATGTTCACCCAAGAACAGTTCACATCATCCCTCCATATCACCCACCTCATGGCCCCCATATTGCAAGCTGCCATGATCTTTGATGTCAAGAAGCTCCACTCCAACATCATCTCTGCCCTACCCACCAACCCTGCATTGGCTGCTCACCTCCCAACCCTGTCTGCTCCACAATGGTCCATTGACCCCAATGGCCTTCTCTGCCTCAATGGCCACATCTTCATCCCTGATGTAGATGACCTCTGCCTCAGAGTACTTCAGTTCAAGCATGATCATCCACTTGCTGGCCACTTTGGGAAAAACTGCATGTACCCTTGAGCTCATCTGCTGTGACTACATATGGCCCAACCTCCATACTGATGTCAAGAAGTATGTCAGTTCATGTACTGCCTGCAGCTGTAGTGAAGCTCAATGACACTGCCCATACAGCCTACTGAAGCAACTCCCTGTCCCCAAAAGACCTTGGAACTCCATCTCAATAGACTTCATCAAGCACCTCCCCACCTCTGATGGCTACTCCACCATCCTTGTTATCATGGACTGCCTGTCCAAGCAAGCAGTGTTCATCCCAACACATGACTCTGTCACCTCTGCTGAACTAGCTAATTTGTTCCTACCCCACATCTTCTACAAGCACAGTGTACCTGCTCATGTCACCTCTGACAGAGGTCCCAAGTTCATATCCCACTGCTTTCACTCCCTAGTTAAGGCCTTTGACATGTGCCTTCACTTTGCTTCAGGCTACCACCCTGAAGGTGATGGCCAAACTGAGCATACAAACCAAACCCTCAAGCAGTATGTACCTCTGTGTCTACTGCAACTACCAGCAAGACAATTGAGCTGAACTAATACTGCTGGTTGAGTTCACATTCAACAATGTGCCTAGTGCTACTACAGGAGTCTCACCCTTCTTCACTAACAAGGGCTACCATCCCAACCTGTCAGTCACCACCAACCATGACTTCACCTCTGCAAGGGCTTGCAACTATGTTATGGACCATATATAGTAATTGTACAGCCACAATGTCATAATAAGAGTTGTAGCCTATGATCACAGGACCATGGGAATATGCTTACCCTAGTAATATCTCTTTTTTCAGGTGAGATATTTTTGCAAAGTTCTCATGGAGTCACAGTTTGCAAAAAAGTGGCTGTACAGTTATGATGTCATAATGAAAGTTGTAGTGTGTGATGTCATGATCATGTCAGTATGATTATATCAACAATATGTCTATTTTTGGATGAGATATGGGCAAATGAAAGATTATGTCCATGGTGTCTGTGGGTCTGTATGGGTCTGTAAAGTCTGTAGGGTCTGTACTTGCTCTGTGGAAAATCTGTACCATCTGTGGGTCTGTGCCTCTGTACCAAACCCAGGGTTTTGCAATGGCAAAAGAAATATGAGGCAAGAATGACTTGAGAAAGCCCCACTTTCTGCAGCTTTGTTCCAAGTGACAACCTATGTCATATAACAACCCAATATGGAAACTACTTGGGAGGTGGCCAAAAAGTGCCTTGATTAGGGCAAGTGTATAGTGTTGCTTTTCCCCAGCTGAAAGTCATATTTGCAGGTAAATGACATGACTGTGAAGGTAGGCATCTGGGGAATTCAATGAACATCACATGAGGTGACATGGGTGTGACCTACTGTAAGATGGTTCTGAGTTGTGTTGGAGAATCAAGTGTGGGGTTAGACCATGGGCCTCAATTGGCAGGCCAGCATGTGAACTTCAATCAAACTTCAAATTTCAAATCCTATTTCAGCACACTGTTAGCATACAACCCAGAAGAAAATTGAAAAACAACTCACCACATAATTAACTCTGAGTTGTGGTTAATAGACTAATCAGATTACTGCTCCATTAGGGCAATATCTGCAGAAGTGCTAGGGCAAATGCAACAAAAAATATACTGCTGGAAGGGTCTCATCGAGTAGTCCTAGACCTGCAATTTGTGAGAGATTAGGTGCAGTGGCTCACAAGAAAATGCACACACAGGTTCAGAGGTTCAGGGAAAAGGTGAGTTTACCAAGCAAAACAGCCCCCTTGTGGTGGGCTCCAGATATAAAGTCAAATAGAGAGAGACCTGGGGGATATACAGAGGTCTCCTAACAGTAAGGAGGTGGTCAGCCTGACCCAGGAAGCTAGAGGTGCTTGGTGTGAGCTGGACAGTGTGAAAATGAGTCAAAACATGTCTTTGAAGCCAAACAAAGGTCAAGATATCATCTAACAAGCATCTAGCAGTGGAGAAATAGTATTCTGAGTCTCTGCATTTCTAATTCCATCTATCTGCATCTGGTAACTCATCATCAGTTGAGCCCAGTCCACCACAGAAATTCTAGTACCAAATTAAGTAACTATTGCACAGCCACTAAAGCACTGGCTTGAAGGCTTGGCCTAGCTTTTGAGGGCTTGGCTTGGGCTTTGCCTAACCCCAGGCCAGGCCCTTAGGTCAGCCTGTGGAGGCTTTTGGCCCAGCCTAGGCTTGGCTTGGCTCAGCCCAGGGCTTGAGGCTGGGCTGAGTAAATTGCCAAACAGCTCTGACATCAAAGACTGCAATCTGTCTCTATATCAGCAAAACCCTGGGTTTGGTACAGAGGCATGGACCCACAGATGGTACAGATTTTCCACAGAGCAAGTACAGACCCCTACAGACCCTACAGACTCTACAGACCCCACAGACCCACAGACACCACAGATGTAATCTTTCATTTGCTCATATCTCATCCAAAAATAGACATATTGATGATATAGTTATACTGACATGATCATGACATCACACACTACAACTTTCATTATGACATCATAACTGTACACTCACTTTTTTTTTGCAAACTGTGACTCCACAAGAACTTTGCAAATATCTCACCCAAAAAAGGAGATATTACTAAGGTAAGCATATTCCCATGGTCCTGTGATGATAGGCTATGACTGTCATTATGGCATCATGGCTGTACAATTACTCTATATGGTAGAATTTTAGACTGGGCTGTGGTAGCTACTAGCAGCAGTCAACTTTGAAGTCTGCACATGACATGCAGTCAGGGTTTCAATTGGAGTTTGAAATTTATACAAAATGTATATAAACTTGCTCACTCCAACACCACAACTCTCTCCCCTACCACCACCATCCCTCCTCATTGTCATTGTCATCCCTCCCTCAACTTATGCTGATCTACCCCTGCTTTGCTACCACCATCCTGATGGTGAGTTCCCTCTCCTTATCAATGGTAAAATATGCCCAGTTAAAATACATATGTACATCAGCAAGATGGTAAAAGTTCTGTTGGTCTGGGAAGATCTGATGGTCTGAAAAGTTCTGAAAAAGTCTGAAAAGTTCTGCAAAAGTCTGAAAAGTTCTGATATCAGAAATTCTCAGAAAATTTCAGACTGTCAGGATCTTCTCAGACTTTTTCAGACCATCAGAACTGCCATCAGATTTTTTCAGACCATCAGATTTTTTGCCATCTTGCTGATGTATGTCCCTGTACACACATACTTTAAAGTAGTTCTATGATAATATAATTCAATTATTGGTCAACTTCAACATGTTCGAGTGGTTGGAATCTGTAGTACTGAGACATTCTAGGGTAGGTCTGTACAGACCTGTATGTGTTGGAGATTGAATCACCCCTGTTTGATACAGACTTAGGTGCGAGTATTTACTGATTACATAAGCACTTAGAGTGCACTTAGCACTACAGTTTTCACACTGTTCCCTCAGTAGTTGAGTCACTACTGAGGGTGAGTTCACTGTTATTTAGTTGTTCTTTACTTACTGACACCTTGTAGCTGCCTATGGGTATATTGAATATAACAGTAGTTGAGTCACTACTGAGGCTGCCTACAGCCCTTTTCTACTAGTGTTGCCATGGCTCAGCTTGAATGCCCAAGCTGCAAGGGATTGAACAATTTAGTCAGCAAAAAAACTATCTCAGAATGTAGCCTGATGTGTCCTGATGACAAATCAAAAAGAATTGTATCAATACCTTGCAAACTGAGCTTGCAAATCCTCATGGCTCAGGCATTTAGGCCAAGCCATGGCAACACTATTTTCTACAGTATGGAGGGGGGTGGTTTTGATGATGTAGGATTCTGGCTGGAAATTTGATGATGTAGGATTCTGGCTGGAAATTTGATGATGTCTGCACTGCTCTTGGTGTTTCACTATTGGCCTGGATCACAAAATTCCCTGAACCAGATCTGAGAATATATTACCAGATATGGTATCTGTTGGGTGTCTCTGCACTGCCAGAGGTATCCTGATCTGCTGTGTTTCAGGCTTGAATATCTGGCAAGGTTAGGAAATGTGAATTACCAGTATGAACCAAAATTGATGATAGTCCAGATGCCCACTATCTACCAAACACTCCAGATTGTATGTCAGATAATTTAGTCTACAGGTGGTCAGTAAATTTAAAGGCTAAATATAAAAAGGTGACTTACTCCTCAGCAACTCCAAGCTACTGAGGAGGGAAGGCAGAAAATTTGCTCTACAGTATGTATGCATTTTTGCTTTTGTAAGCAACACATCATCACACCTAAGTATAATATTACTAGGGGCAGTTTATACTGTACTTCAACATTATAAGCCCACTGCACTCAGTGGTGGTTCTCCAGTATGAATATCACCTTACAGTGACTCCAAAAACCCTTTCCATAATCACCCTTGCAGCAGTGCATGAAGTGTATTGCCCCCCCACACATAGAAATTCACACTAGCCTTTGGTGGAATCATAAATAGTACATACTCTTGGCTACAATATTTCCCCCTAAACCATGTGATTTCATTGATGTGGTCCAGAGATATGGGCATTTTAAGACAGCAAGTCCATGGAAAGGGTTTTTTCACTTTTGAGTTGGTAGCTAGGATCTTATTCAAAACACTCTATATTTGCTATCATTCATTGATACAAACAAAGATACACATGCAAACAATATATCTGAGTTTAAAAAAGTTCACTCACTGCTTTGTTTTCAACCACCATTATGGTCAGATCCCTCTCTCCCCTACTCAACAAAGCACCATCCTCTCCTTGCTTGATTCTGGCCATTCTGGTGAAGCTATTGTGAAGAAAATTGGTGTTAGCCCCTCTGCTGTATCCAAACTTTGCTCTAAGAGGTATTCTCCCCTTCCTAAGGCCATTGGAGGGCATCCTTCCAAGCTTTCTCCTGCCAATATTTACTGTGCCCAACATCTTATCACCTCTGGCAAGGCTGAAAATGCAGTTCAAGTGACCAAATCCCTTTCAAATATCATTGACCAGCCTCTCTCTGCCAATACTGTTTGTCTTCACCTGAAAAAATCTGGTATGAAGGCTGTAGTCAAGACCAAATGTCCTATTCTCTCTGCTAGACATCACAAAGCTTGCTTGGATTTTGTTTAACCAACAAGGACTGGACTATAAAGGACTGGAAGAGGTTTGTATGGTCTGATGAGACTAAAATCAATCACCTAGGGTCAGATGGATGCAAGTGGGCTTGGAAAAAGGCAGGTGAGGGGCTCAATGATAGGCTGGTACAGGTAACTCTCAAGTTTGGAGGGGGCTCCTTGATGATGTGGGGTTCCATGACTTGGGAGGGTGTTGGCTATGCTACCAAGATTCATGGCAGGATGGATGGGGAGCTTTACCTTCAGATTTTGAAGGATGAGCTTCAACAAACATTGGAGCATTATGGTCTCAATCCATCTGATATGATCTTTCAGCAAGACAATGACCCCAAGCATACTTGCAAAAAGGTTAGAGATCAGTTAGAAGAGTAGGAATTTGGGACCATGGTATGGCCTGCACAATCTCCTGTCCTTAACCCCATTGAACATCTCTGGGGTTGCCTGAAAAGAAGGCTTGCAAGGCATGAAACCCCCCTCCATAATGGGATTCATGAGCTGTTGGAGAGAGTTCAGGTGGAGTGGGAGGGGATACCAGTGGAGGAGTATCAGAAACTAATTGAAAGTATGCCTAGAAGGGTTGAGGCAGTGCTTAGAGCAGAAGGTGGATATACCAAGTACTGATAATTTCCAAATACCCTTGTAAATTCAAAAGTGAAAAAACCCTTTCCATGGACTTGCTATCTTAATATGCCCATATCTCTGGACCATGTGAAGGAAATCACATGGCTTAGTGGGAAATATTGTAGCCAAGAGTATGTAGTATTTATGACTCCACCAAAGCCTAGTGTGAATTTCTATGTGTGGGGCAGTACACTTCATGCACTGCTGGAAGGGTGATTATGGAAAGGGTTTTTGGAGTCACTGTATCTACATCAGCAAAACCCTGGGTTTGATATGGAGGCACGGACCCACAGATGGTACAGATTTTCCACAGACCAAGTACAGATCCTTACAGACCCCTACAGACCCTACAGACTCTACAGACCTCACAGACACCACAGTTGTAAACTTTGATTTGCCCATATCTCATCCAAAAATAGACATATTGATGAGATAATCATACTGACATGATCATGACATCATACACTACAACTTTCATTATGACATCATAACTGTCCAGCCACTTTTTTATTTTTGCAAACTGGGACTCCACAAGAACTTTGCAAATATCTCACCCAAAAAAGGAGATATTACTAAGGTAAAAATATTCCCACGGTCCTGTGATCATAGGCTACAACTTTCATTATGACATCGTGGCTGTACAATTACTCTGTATGGTAGAATCCTAGACTGGGCTGTGGTAGCTACTAGTGGCAGTCAAGTTTGAAGTCTGCACATGACACAGGGTGGAGTTTGAATCTGAGTTTGAAATTTGTAGAGGTGTGCCACACACCCCACACAGCTGGCTTTGAAAGTTGCTGAGGTAAGCAGAAAAGGATATTTAAACCCAGCTCACTCCAACACTGCATCTCTTTCCACTACCACCACCATCCCTCTTCCTCACCATCATCTTTGTTGTTGTCCCTCCCTCACCACCCTCCTTTCCTACCACCACCCTTATGGTGAGTACCCTCTCCCTACTAATAGTAATAAGTGACCACTTAGTATACATAGATATGTATGGAGCAGCTTTATTAATAGTATGTAGTATAATTTGGTCAAATGAGTTTATGGGGTATGCCTTATTCTGCCCCAAATATTTATTTTTTAAATGATAATAATTTTGTATATCCCTGTACCTTGACATGTAATATAGATGGCATATGATAATATGATTCAATTATTGGTCAACTACAACATGTGTGAGTGGTTAGAATCTGTAGTACTGAAACAATCTGGGGTAGGTCTGTACAGGGGGGGACCTGTCTGTGGGTCTGTGGTCTGTACAGGTCTGTATGTATAGAGGGGGGTGGTTTTGCTGATGTACCCCAGTCATAAGAACTGACAATACAATACTGCTCATTCATTTCTGTCCTTTTTTGGTTTTTTTTACAGACTTTTACTTACTGTTGGGAATCTTGAGGTTCCTCAGACATTCTCATCACCACTATATTATCCATATGACACGTATCTGTGGATGGTTGTTTGTTTTTGGCTACTTTTGGTTTTGCTCCTCCTGGGTGTCCATGGCATGCATGTCTATGCTCATACATTATCATCACTGTGGGTGTGGTTGAGTGTTTCGTTCCTACACCAGTGTGTGTCATTGTCTCAACACTGATTGCAATGTTGCATGGTGATGTCATAGGGTGCTGCACCTGCTGTTATTGGATTTTCACATTGTTATATATGTTCTTCTCCTAGCTTTTTGCAGGTTGATCTCCTGGCCCTGCCCATGTCAGCCACCATGGTATTCAGTTTTTTTGCACTCGCCAATGGGGATCGTGTGAAGACCTTTAGGGCTGGTTCATCTACCATGACATATCACTGTGTCTATGAGACTACTATTCAGTGTACTTCCAGTGTTGTTTTTCCCACCATGCTTCACATGTACAGCCCCTTCAATGACATGGCACTCCCTGACAACACAGTGGCCTTCATGTCTGCCAAGGTGTGCATACCTGCGACTATCCCATGTGACCCCATGCTTCTCGAGGGTATTTGTGTCATGGCTGTCCCAGGTGATCCCATTTCTGACAGCTATGAATCCAGCATCCCCAATTTTCCCCATCTGATGGTCGTTGGCTTGGGATCTGTAACTTCTCCTGCAAGGACCCTTGCAGATGGCATGTCCAAAGCATTTGACATTGTGTCCAGTGATTATGTATGGGATATGAGAATGACTTCTACTGTGTGGTGTGTTGTACCCCATCCCTTTTTCTGTGGTATCGACATATACATCTTACAGTTGCATATTCGACTCTGCATGTCTGTGGTGGAGCAAGACTCCAGTCCCAAATCAGAATACAGTCATTTTTTACATTGGTCACTTTTCCGATGCTGCATCGACTGGGGGACTTCAGGTGGAGTTGGAGAGTATCACTCTGAACATCGGTGTGGAGTCCAGGTCCAGCATTGGTACCTTGGTCTCCCCCATTTCCAAGAAACACAAGTTTATGGCCATTGCTCCTAAAGAAGGGTATGCCTGTCTCTTCTGTGAGCTTTCATGTTCTTACATGCCTTGAAGAGATCAGACACTTTCTCAGGTTGGAAAGAGTGATGAAGCACCTCCCTCTTCCCCCACTGCATCACCCATCAATGATCAGTGTGAGGCTGCATCTTCTACTACTGCAACACATCAAAGCCCAAAGTCGATGTCACACTCAGTCACACCCCAGAATGAATCTACTATCAAAGGTATGGCTGGTACTTCTGCGATGAGGGGTAGGGCAAGGCAAGACAGTCATAATTTCATAGTTGACCACATAGTCATACATGAATTGGTCCTCATACTGCACCAGCATATCTATCTTTGAAAATTGTATGGTCATTTGGAGTGTGGCATAAGTGATGATGTCTTTGGATGTGTGTACATGTTTTGCATGGTCTTATACATTGTCTGTGCCCTACCACCTGCCAGACTGGTCGACTGTCTATCATGTTGTCTCTTGTCATGTTTGGATTTTTCTGTGTCTCTGGGGGCTGTTGAGTACCCTCCCTCAAGGCAGGATCAACCTCCAACAGTGGTTATACATGTTACAACGCTACTATTCATGCCTCCATGGGGGGTTCCTTGCAAACTCAGATCATCGTGGGGTTTTCACTCAATGACACTGTCATTTCCGACCATACCGTAGTCTTTGTAGTGGGCAAGGCTTATCTACCCTCTGTTGCTGCCTGCAAACAGGCTCTCATGGAAGCGACATTCTTTATTCCCCTGCCTGGGGACCCCTCGTGTGACGCATATGAATTCATTCTTCCCCAATGGACAGCACCCTTCATCATCAGTCTCGGTTGCATGACATCGTCCTTCGCTACACCCACAGATGGCCGAAACAACTCAGCATCCATGGTATGTTCGGACTATGTGTGGGATGGCAAAATGTCTTCAAAATTAATGTACATCCTTCTGCAGCTATTTCCTTTCTATCTCACTCAGATTAATGTTAGATGTAGTTTCGACGATGACCTTCTTCCCACCTATTGCATTTCATCATTTCCCTGTAATTCTCTCATTCAGTTCTTTGGCCTTATCAAAGATGTGGCATCCAGAGGTGGAATGACTGTTGACATCAAGAGTATCATGACAGATGTGGACCAGATGTCAAGTCTTGGGAAGTGCAAACATACAACAGTGACAGATAGGTGTGTGATTCAATTATTTGGTGGTCGCAATTCTCCCACCCCTAATCCTGAACTCAGTTCTTCCTTTGCTGCAACATGTTCCTCCCATGCTACAGCTGCCTGAAATATGTGTAGTCATGTTACACACCCGTCCCCCTGTATTGCCCACCCCCTTTGAGATATAAGGTTGGAAGTGCAGCATACTGCTGATAGTCAGGACATTGACATTAGTTCCTCCGAAGATGAAGTATGTTTTTTCTTGCCATAAAAGTGTTTCTATGGTTTTCAGTTGTAGTAGTACACATGTCTGGTATGTTGGCATCATGTTCAACAATCCCCCATGAATCGATGTTTTGATCTCCAACAAATGACATTTGCAAATAAACATACTTTGGCATACAGTGTATGTCGATCAACCCTGCATCTGCAGCCTTCATATGAAAACACATTTGTGTCTGATGGTGACATCGATGGGTGCTCATCTCCCCTGATTGATCTTGCACCCTGATCGACAGCTATTTTCATCTATGACAACTCATACTCCCCCTGATACAGGCTTTTGGTATACACCTGCAATGGTACATCATCAGTGACCCCCCAACCTGGGTTTTCAGTTGTAGTACACATATCTGGTATGTCCACATCAAGTTCAACAATCTCCCATGAATCGATATTTTGATCATATGTACAGTGGTGATGTCCAGCAAACAACACCTCCAGCATACAATGTATGTCGATCAATCTCACATCTGCAGCTTTTGTAGATGACATTGCAATGCATGTCGTCGTGGCACATGAGTTCTTCTCCATCTACACAACTTACATGGGGAGGCATTCACAACAGACGACAACATGAATGCCCTCATTGTCACATTCCCCTACTTACAGGGGAGCGTCTGGGTTTCTGCTGTGGTCCAAATGGGTCTCAACTTCAGGATGTCCCAGCACTCCTGCTGCTTCCACCACAGATTCAGAACCTTATGCCACATCCTCAGTGTTGGAGATTGAATCACCCCTGTGTGATACTTAGCTTTGGTGCACTTTTTGGTTGATTACATAAGCACTTAGAGCGCACACTTAAGAGTACATTTTGGTACTATTCCCTCAGTAGTTGAGTCACTACTGAGGGTAAGTTCATACATTCTTTACAGTAAACTACTTACTGATCTCCTGTAGCTGCCTACAGGTATATCTAATATATCAGTAGTTGAGTCACTACTGAGGCTGCCTACAGCCATTTTCTACACTCAGATCTCCTCCCTATCACAAATCCTCAACCTCATTTTCTCATTTGCATCCCTCGAGACAATGCACCCATTCCCTGACAAGGTAACACTACCTGCATTCTTAGCCATCCAAGGACATGTTTACCACTGCATATGTCCTTGCCCACAACAACTCCACAGTATGATGGCTGCTATTTGACGGCTTCATGCAGAATGTCCCTCACACACAGTGGGCTGCCACACTACCCAACAGTTGGATTGAGTCTGTGTGTCGAGTGCTTTCCCTTGTCAATCCTTTCATCAGTGCCTTACATCATTTCTGCTCATTTTCAGAAGAATATCCATCTGTGGCACTGATCCTCAAAGACATGGGTGTGGATGAGGTCACTGCACTAATGTCACTGGATAACACCTCATCTTCTCAGAACAAAGCATGCTGTCTCATTATCAGTTGCCAGTCCAGTCACATGCAGTATGTCCCAACCATTAGTCGACTTTGGGAACCTTTGTCATATCCACTTTTATTCCCACATGGTACCCTAGGCTGGGGCCTCATACATTCCTCCAACACATTAGGTGGCAACTCTACTACCAATGCAGAATATGGCCAAGCTATGGCACAGCTATGGCATTACCATGCATGTATACTGCATGAGCCAAGGTTCCAGATCTTTGGCTGTCTCATGAATGAGTATGTTGTAGACATGTTCAGCTGCAACCTGGAAACCTGTTTAAACTTCATTTGTCATAATCAAGAACATATCTGTCATGAGGATGCACAACTCATGGACTCAGAGGATCTTCCTCCATCAGAGAATATTTACCTCCCAGCCTCCTTTCTTGGATCTCGACAATGGGCTGTGGGACAAATAGCAGATTCACTTGCGGTGGCTGCTGCACTGGGAAATCCCACCTTTTTCATTATGATGACATGTAACAGTGCATGGCCCGAAATTGTATTGCAACTTCAAAGTGACCAGACATTCTCTGACATTCCCATCACTGTTGCCCATGTATTCAAATGCAAATTATGCCTTCTCCTACAGACACTTCAGTCTATGTTCCTTGATGTGGGGAAGGTATTATACTGTATACATTGCATCGAGTTCCAGAAGTGGGGTCTTCCCCATGCACATATATTAATAAAATATTCCACTAACTGCAAAACGCCACTTGATATCGACTCCATGGTCAGTGTGGAAGTCCTCAATAATCCTTCAGATGCGCAACTTGTATACACATTCATGATGCATAATCACCCCTCTCCTGACCGGCCACCATCGCAATACTGTCAGTTAGTGAAAGCAGATGGATCCTGAACCTGCTGCTTCGGCTATCCACACCCTCTACAACCTACTACAACTATTGATGCAGATGGTTGCATACACTATCGATGACGATGCAGTAGTGATGAGATGATCGTAGCCCATTGTCTACCACTCTTGTGAAAGTTCAACTACCACCTGAACTTCGAAGTTGCTGGGATGTCTCACATTTTCCAGTATCTATTCAAGTACATTCATAAAGGTATGCAAGGACGTTGGCCCAAACTGCGAAATCCTGAACCACATTAGGACCTGACCATGCCCGCTACAGTCTGTGCACATCTCAGCTGATGACAATGAGGATCCCATCAACGAGATAGAAGACTACTGGAACAATTGATATCTTTCTGCAGGGGAGGCTGTCTGGGGAATCCTCGGTTACCACATCACCCACAAAGAACCTGCCATCACTGCTCTTCCTGTCCACCTACCCACTTCCCACTTGCAGTATCAATATTATGGTGTCTCCAGTCCTTGAAGTACCTTATCCCTCTTACAGCAATATTTCAGAAGACCAGCTGGCAGCTTCTGTGACAATGAGGGAGAAATATGAAGTTTCCAAGACCTCACATACTTGGAGTATTTCATGCTTTTCCATTTGACATCTCAACTGCCAACAACACATTTGTATTTCCAGGAACAGATGAAAACAAGTGGAAGTCCTCAGATGCATGTAGTTCTTTGGAATGCAAAACATCGACATGTCTGCTAATAGAGCCAGTTCATCCATCACAAGGAGAGCTGTTCTATCTACATGCCATATTACAAAACCATCCTGTGCTCTCCTTTGACAATGCATTATCCACCCACCAGCATCACTATACTATGTACCAGGAGGCTGCAGTAGCACTTGGTGTCTTTGGAAAATGTGGCAAGGCACACTATGCTATGGAAGAAGCCACACACATGCTATACACCCCACATCAGCTGTGACATCTTTTTGTCCATCTCCTGGTTAATGATTGCAAACCAAAGCCACTGGACATATGGGAAAAATTCAGACACAATCTCTCGCTAGATGTCCTCACCTCCTACCAAAATGAAGATAACACTGCAGGCAAAGGCCCAACAACCTTGCCACTAATCTGAGCTCCAAACTCACCGCCGACGAAAAATTTGTAAGAGCGCTTCACGAGTATATTGTAGTGACGGGAACTTGTCGTTAGCCTAGAGCCTTCCGACCATCTAACTATGGGGAATGTCTCAAGTTCAAAATAGACAGGATGGGCTTCGACGGAAGACACGAATTTGAAGATTGAACCACAATACCAGTGGCTTAACCCAGACCGTTTGTTTGAATTTGTGGGGCTGTCTCGTAGGACTCCGTATCAGACATAGAACTTGATATTCTATCCACAAAAAATGACCTTCTCGAAATCCTTTGTACTTTAATTTAGCCACTCGACATGTGTGACCCAATACCTACGCTGCATTTGAACCAACTGTGACAGTGGACGGGCGTTGTTCCGAGGACTCGTCGTGACGTACGCTATGAGATCTTTGTTGCATACCCTCAGCTTCATACGTGATGTCCAGGCAATGCCTCGAGCCACGCATCTCATGCGGATAATGACAAACCATCTTCTACCGTACTAAGGCTGATGATAGGCAGAGAAATCGAAGTGCGAGCAACGTTGCCAGGCCTTTGTAAATGTGCTCATTCTCTCTCATCATGCACGCGTCATGACCATCCATCCTACACATTGTTTTCGCAGCGCAATGCTGAGGGCTGATCTGGTATCGCTGCAGCTCATTCGCTGGTCGCTGCCTACATGTGCATGCGAATTATTGGACGATTCTTGCTACCATGCCACTACCCATGCACAATGTATATCAACGTACAATTCTGTCAAATGTAAATTATTTCGGGAATCGGTGCCTCCTCATCCTGCAATTTTTTCCACAAATATTCGATCACGCTCAGAGCGGTTCGACGGATTATTGTGGTGAAAGACAGGCATAAATCCCTGGGGTACAATTGCAAGAGGTGTGCAATGGGTACTTCCATATCAGAGATCAAAAGCAGCCGCTAACCGTATAAAGGCTGTCAGTTATTAAATCCTAACGGCAAAGCAACGACACACCTCATAGACGTTCTGTGCATAGTAGGCTATAAATAACAAGCTACCAATAATCCCAAGTGCAACAAGCACCCGAACCCTCATCTCCAGTAGCGAGCGAATGGCGCCTTTCAGGGCGAGATTCTGTGTCCAAAGATTGAACTTAACGACCCTCAAAGACGTCGAAAGCACTATTCAAATACCATTAATGTGTTTTGTAGAACGTGAGAGCTCCCACCATTATTCTTGCTTTTCCATACCTTGATGTAGGTGTTTTCCGCAGTTTCGGCAGTTGCAGTAGCGATTACAGTACAACTGGGATAGTCAAAAGTCTAGCGCATGCTAGTCAGCGACCCGAAAACACAAATAGATCATGCAACACATGGCGACGGCTTGAACAATGCACCCTGGATCGAAGGTCAAAAATAGCTTCCGCAGATGAGAGATGTTAATATACCTTCATGCTCTAACAACTGAAGGGGCTCCCCTGATGGCATTTCCCATATACGAACGCCTCCATCAGACGAACCACTGACAACAGCAGTACCATCCCGGAGCCAGGACACTTGCATCGGAATGTTTTTTGCTTCCGAGAGAGGTCGGTTCTTGAGACGAATATCAGGGTGAGACTGTCCTAGGGAATATACATCAACACCATCACCCAAATTCGTCAGGGCGATGCATTTCCTGTCAGGTGAGAGAGCAGCATGACCGCTAGCATAATCTTCAAAGAGGCATCTGTAGAATGATATCTTAAGCACTTACACGATTTGGTGACTATGGATCGGATTAATCTGCCAAAGTTGCTCAAAAGAGAGAACATCCCAACAACTAACATGAGAGTTGAACATTCCAATACCTAAGATGCCAGCTCAGAGACACTTACACTACACCATGATTGAGGTAGGCGACGACCAGCTTGGTACCTCGCTCCCTAAATGCGAGTGCTCGACCACGTATCCTCTTGTCAGGTTGCCCAGCCATAAGTGGTAGTTCACTTGGTGGCAGGAAAATCTTGAAAGTAGCACATTCGTATAGAAAATGTCAATATTACCCTTTACTATCATTAATGCAACACACTATGGGAAACCTCTTTCGCGACGTGGATCTCCGAGCCTACAGCAATGGCAACGTAACCACTATATTCATCAACAGCGAGCGCATAAACTGGGGCTTTGGTGCCAGTGAGGACGGAACCAGTCGATTCCTGTGTCTATCAGTAGAATTAGTTTGTTCTTTGATACTATCAGTTGTATCCCTACCTCTGCGTTTTCCCAAATAGCTAGGGTACCGTCCGAACAGCCGATGAGTAAGCGATACAAATGTCGAGGATCCCATGTAAGGCTGAGGATGGCAGAATGAAAGGCGATGCGGGACATCAGAGCGCCGTTGCATGGCTCCCATATAACAAGGCTTCCATCCTCACTTCCACTTGCTAATCGGCTTCCGGTTGGAGAAAAGGCAAGAGAAGTGATTGAATCGGTATGGCCATTTAGACTATGCTCAGGTGTAAATGGGAGAAAGGGTTTCATTTGCTAGGGAGTGGTTGGTGTGGCGTACAAATAGTGGGCAATGCTGGTACGACTTTGAATGAGTATTGAAACCTTATATTCGAATGCACGGCGATTCGGATCGATAAAGCCATCTTTAGATACCGTGTTGAAACCATAAACTATGACTACGCAGAGGGTTCTGTAGTCTAAGCTGAATTCTCATTGATATCATATAGGAGAGTCGTCGGAAACCATTGAAAACCCGCTAAAATGAACACACTTAACGCTAGGGCAAAGAAACAGTCAAGGAGACATCGACGCCGCCATGAAAGTGAACTGTCGCGACCGTCTACCGTAATATTCTCCTTCTGGCACTCATTATCATTAACACACTGAGGGAATAATTATCATCAGACTTTGAGCAGCAATTTTGAAAGGAGTAGCGCTTACCTCAGTCGACCATACTCGAAGAAGTATTTGGTCGCTAGCGCTGGAAGACCCACCAGCGATAAAATGCTTGTCCACTTGAGACGAGTTATACTATACACCTGGATCAGGCATATGTGGAAGGTAGAAAAGAACGTCATGGCATACACTAACAACTTGTACCGCGTGAAGCTCTGCCTGCGATGTCAATGATGCTACCGACATGTGCACTTAGAAGACATACCTGAACCATGGTGTAGCACCTGTGCCAATTGCCCCGAGTTGATGTCCCACAACAATATTTGTCCATTGTCGGTACCAGTAATCGCCACTTTTCCATCTGAGTCGAATTGGACGTGGCATATATAATTTCGCCTTATTTTCAACCGGAGATGCCAAATGTGATGCAGCGACGACATTGGTTGATATGCCAAGCGATATATATCGACACCATCAACAAGGTTCCACACAAGTAATAATTGAGAGGCTTCATGATACGCAGTGCTCCCTCTAAATGCATGTAAAATGACAAAAAGAATCCGAAATGCAGAACATACATGCGCGTCCTCATTTTATGCTGGAATATTTGGTTCCATGGTGCAATCTTCCAGGCAACGCTAAAATCGAATGAAGTAAAATTTCAGCTAACGACGACTGATCAACAAGTCAGGGCCATACACTTCACGTGAATCTAAGAATGCGAACACGATGCAATGACCTTGATCAAAGAAGTGGGCAGATATCGGCAGAGAAGGTAGCCGCGGATGCTGAGGTGGTGGGTGGACTTGGGCTGCGTGGAGGCTCACTGTACCCCGCGTGAACAAGATAACAACGAAATGACCAACAGTGTTCAGCTCACCTCTGCCTTCCTTCGTTATTTGATACAGTGCGATCCTCCCTTGTGTAGTTATAACCAGAAGCTTGTGGGTTTGGTCGAGTTCCATACACTCCACCGCAGAATCAAAGACTGTCTCCATATGGACCCATTCAAAGAGTACCTGCCAATTTTGAGTGATCGTTCTTACTCGTATGCTATCTGACCCACCGATTCAACATTGAAATGCCATATGACAAGTGTCCCATTCGCGCCTGCAGACAATAGATAATAAATGTTGGTGCGAGCATCGTCGTGAAGCCACTTGAGGGAGACTACGGGACCCTGCTTCAGTTTTAAGCGTTTGCGAAGACTTCCATCCTCCAATGACCAGACAGTGACATGCCCGTCGTCACCTTTTTGCTGTCAGTATCACTACCACCATATGCCAACGACTTACTACCGCTAGCAATATGACTCCCATCGCCCATAAACACGATGCAATTAATAGGACTGCGGTGACCTTCAAGAGACCACTTCAGCTTATACTCCATCGACAAATGGCATACAATCGATGTAGAATTAGAGTTCAGAGGCACCAGAGGTCCTCCATTATGCGTGTACATATACCACTTTGGATCTGTTTGGTCATCTATATGGTGCACTCAGAACATGGTTTCCGGTTTGTCGACCCCCTTTTGATATCGGAACAAAAGATAAGTTGAGCACATACAAACGCGAAGCATCAAGCCTTGCGACCAAACTTCAAGCTGCCAGTCTCCAAAAAGTGATGGTGGCTTTGACGAATCACTCAGTATAATAGTCCCAGGGACCTACTCATTGGTACAACTGCTAGAAAGGAGAACCTGACATCGGAGGTAAGGTCGGTGGGACCATGCAGTGAAATGTTTCTTACACTTGAAGCCAGTGTCTTGACGTTCTCCCGTCACCTTTCGGCGACATACTACATGCTGGTCTCTTTGGTTTACTTGCATGTGGATTGGTTATTAGAGACGAGGCCAGTTTTGCTAGTCTTCAAGATGCCGTCGTTCGGTAAGTTTCTATAATTCGGATAAGAAATCATCCTAATCGTGATTCATATAGCCATCGCTTCTCGGCCACCATCGCGTTTGATGCGCAACGTCTCCAAGTCGTGCTTACATCGAACCTGATTTTTGGAGTTGTCGAGCATACATTCATCGAGAGCCAGGCATGAAATGAAATAAGAAATGACACTTGTACTTGTTATGTAGTATAAAAGCCTGGAGACTACTCTAACTAGCCGAGGGAAAACCATTGTCATCGAGTTCGTACTTGTCCAGTCATCCTAAATGCAAAAGATGAGCGTGTTCCAAAATGTCATGATGATAAAGAAAAAACCATGATGATAAAGAAAAAACTCACTGGATTATTAGGCTTCATCGTAAAAGATGTCTGCCCAAATGTCAGGTTTGTTGAGGTGTGGATTGGGGTCAACCTGTTTCATCGGAGGTCCTAAAATATCATTTACCGCGTTAATCATACTCCCGGCGAGGTCGTTTTCGATAGGCTTGCTCTCCACATCGGTTAGACAACCAGCAGTCGGACAAGTATAGTGGACCACATAAATATACTTGTTTTCGAAGAGTTCCTTGAGCTTCGCCGCCGTCACCGGTTTCTGCTTCAAGTGAGCGGGAATGTCTCGCCATTTCAACTGCTTCAGCAGACAGTTATGGAACCATTCTCGGAGGCAGCCATAACAGAAGGAGTGACCGCAGTTAATCAACCTGGTAGGCGTGAAGAATGATTACAGTTCTACACACATACTATAGAGCACCTACGTGAATGGGCGATCAATACATTTCCGACATATACCACACTTGACGACATCAGCGTGTGTGGCTGTGAACTAGCAGACGGAATATAGACGATGAGTACGTGTCTAGCACTATCACGTGTTCTGCGGCACTCACTCGTTCCAGCATCTTGCGCAGATTTTCCTCTGCCCCCTTGGCATCAGCTTGTGCCTTCTCTGCTGTTTCTTTCTCAGCCATCAACTTTTGACTTTCCTGCGCGCGATCAGAATGTGCATTATACAGAATGATTTCGTCTACCTTACGAGTTCGCTTCGCGTCTTCTCCAAGCAAATCCACGATCTGCGACATCTTCTGGATCAACTCCTTGGGATCAAGCTCCTTATCACTGTCAGTGAGGAGGTTTAAACCACGTCGTGCCGATTGACTCTTGCGCGGAGAGCATCTCTGAGCATTAGAACGAATGGGGGCCATGAAGAGCAATTGTATTAGGTGAGGTGATGATACAATGGGGGACGATGGTGACGGTGAGTCGAATCAGCCCAGTGTCGACGCACTTATAGTTGCAGCAGTCCCTCCTTTCGGAATGAGATCTCTCACAATTCGCTCGCTCTCCCACTTGTCGTCGTTGCCTCATTGCGCAGACACGAGACTATTGTGCTGTCATAGCTGAGTTTGTGGTATGAGCACCATGCTTCGATTTTTCACAATCTCAACACGTTGCGATTGTACCACAAAGCATCTATTTTTACTCTTCACAAAGTCACACTCGTGGATCATCGCCGATGTCAAAGCCGTCATTTTCGAAAGGTTTCTTATTGCAAGCGAAGAGGTAGAGTTCACGTAGCCCCATCTTCATTTTTCACCAATTCACACCGGCGGATCATCACCGATGTCATAGCTAATCTTACCTCTTTGTCTCCTGGTCCTCACCCTAGTTCTGGCCAAGGGCGGATCAATCACCGATGTCGTGGAACCTACCTCTTCTCAGAGTCCTCACCCTAGTTCTGGCCAGGGAGGTAATTTTGATCGAAGACACCACTTTCATTCTTCACGAATTCACGCTGGCGGATCATCACCGATGTCATAGCTAACCCTACCTCTTTGTCTCCCACTCCCCACCCTAATTCTAATCGGAGAGCGATACTTCCCCGTGTTTGATGTCCTAGCTGTGCCTTACCCTCGTGGCAAGTTGGATTTCGTCCCCATGCATATCGTAGCACCTCTATGGCTCTCACTGAATTTCTGCAGGGCTTGAATGCTCGTGAGCCGCTTGGAACTTCTGGTGGTCAATGACAACAGTTATCACGATTTTCGGAACACGCTCTGGAGAGCACGTATGTGCAGACATTGGACCGTTTCTTAGGGTAGGTGTGCATATTTAGTTCGATTTCGGCCTACGTCACCAATCACTCAGGGAACTTCTGTCCTTTATTCTTTCACGGGTATGGGCACGGGTGCAGAGGCGTGAACGAATCTCAGAATGTCCCTTTCATACGCTACCTCGATTTATTCGAATCCCAGCCCTCCCTCCTTTGCCTGTGCTGCGCCCCATGGATTCTGAAGGTTGGAGTTGTTAATATTTGTTCCTAGCTTACTCGTTTCATACCGTGCACAGATTCCTCTGGAGAGCTGCATGACGGCCGTTCGGCCCCTAAACGATCCCCGGACGACAAGTGGACACAAGGACATCATATTCCCAAGTCGTCAAAAGCAGATGTAACGTCGGTGGCACCACAAATAGACAAATCGATCATATCAGAAGAACAAGCTGCCCGAACGTCACAGCTGCGACTACTTAGCACCCTCAAGCAAATGATGTGGGGTCAGTCTTCGCAAGGTCCTATTTCGCCGGTGAGAACTCTCCGTTGAGGTGAGATGAGATACATTGAGCCTGACTGGACTGTAGCCTGGACTTCCTGTTGTAGCACCTACGTCCGGTCAACCTCCATCACGTACCGGAACAACGGCCTCATCTAAACGGCCAAAGCGACCTTTAAGACGGCCAAGAGACTCAACCCCAGTCTTGTCTATACAGTCCAGGGATTCGACCCCGGTCGTGTCTATACAGTCAAGAGAGCTAACTCCAGCCAATGAGTGGACACCACCCGTCTCCAGAGAGTGCACGCCCATTTATTCAAGTCACGTCCAGCAGCCATCAACACCGTCGAGCGGTTCTACGATTAGGGCGCCTGTAGCAGCACCCTCCCCTAGCGTACCACGTCCCACTACCATACAAGTATTCGTCTCTTATCAACTATTATCCCGTTCTAATACGATCCCTGTTTATCCAGGAAATATTGGATTCCCAAGCCGTGCATGGCAAAGGGAAACAGAGGGCTATCGAGCCAATTTCACTTCCACAGAGTGAATTTCATCTCCAAGGTCTGGACCTTCCTCCATGGCCATCTATGTCTGAGCCTCCCATGCCACCTCCACAATTCTTTACTGCGTTAAAAAATATGCAGGCATGGCCTCAGTTCCCAGTTCCAAATTCCACTTCCCTAGACACATCGTCATGCCTGTTGCCAGTGGCCTCCATGCCACACACTCTATCCATTCCTGCCCCAATTCCGCGACCTGCTCCGCAGGCTGCACCCACTTCGACTCCCATAATCGATCCGGCAAGTTCTGGACCCAGGACGTCTTCCGATCTTCCACCAGATCAGTCAGGTCCATCCCTCCGTGCTTGGCCTGATGATACTAGCGCACTCAGCGATGTCGTTGCTCCATTGCTATCCTACTTCTCATCAGGAATGGACATGCTATTAGACTCCGTTCAGAAATCGCAGTCAAAATCTCACGAAACCATTATGAAGGAGATTAGTACCATCCGTGAACATCTAAGCACATCCAACCTAGCCTCGAAGGATCAGCCAGGTCTTGGTGGAGAAGGAAGCAGCTACTCATTCCGCCGATCACGGAAAAAAGCTGCCAAATGACGTCATTTTGTTGCGGCTGACCCACGGCTCCCCGTCACCAGCCAGGACGAACAAGAACACTCGGTGTTCTTGGTAAGGTATCGCCTTTATCCTTTATATTTGGTTCTCATTTTCTCGACAGAGATGCATTCGCAAGCATACCCTTATACTACTGAAAATAAGCAGATACAAGTATTTACAAAATGCAAAATGTACCCTCTCGCAGCAACAAGTCGACGAGTATGAGCAAGGCCTTCCAGGGTGCCTCCAAATCACCGCGACCGACTTCATGGTTGACTGTTTGCGTAATCGAGATTCGCCGTTCAACCAGGACGCGGCCACTGTCTTTGCCGAAGACTTTCTTGAGAAGATTACAAGACACTCTTGGTATGCTTCAGCCAAAATCCCAGAACGCTACCACAATCATGAGACGATTCGCACCGCATTCATCGCACATCTTGCTTATGTCAAGTCTCGTTACAGGGAGGTGGTCACTGCTGTGGATGAAGACCCAGACAAAGCAAGACAAGCGACGAATGCTCGTCTACAGAAATCCTCCCGTGGCTCAAGGAAAGTGCGCGTAAGTTCACCTTATCTTCCTTTTTTTTCTGAGCTGAGTCCGTTTTTTCAGCTACTGAAAATGCGTCTCGATGCAATGGCGGACCACCCAACACTTCAACGACACCTCCCTCTTATCAACGACTTAGGCACGCAAGCCATGAGCTCAGATGAATCGGAGGATGAGGTCAGAAGAACCATCTCTTATCCTCGTGTATACCCTGCTTGGCGTAGTGAACAGCTTGCTGCTATTTTATGGCAAGCAGATGATGTGGCAGCAGCCAATGCCACGGTCTCCATTGGTAAACACAAGAAGGCGGGGACTCAGCTCCGACTTCGCCCTCACAGCGGAAAAGTCAACACCGCAGCTGCTGCGCCCCCCAGACTTCCCCGTAACTGCTACAACGCGTCTTGGCTTGCTAACTTGCTTCCACACCAGGTCAAGGCACTCCGAGTCCAAGATAAGGACTATGACTTCGGTAGTAATGGCTCGCCTAGTTCATCCGCTTCACCTAACGCCATGCAGTCTTAATGTACTATACTAAAATCTAGTCTCATTGCCTTTGAAATGTATGATGCTCTCACGACAATTGGCCCATGTCCTCATCTGTCCAAAATCGTTTGAGAGGTATTGGTACACCGCGTCCTCACCCTCAACTTTGCCTTATCAGCACCGGCCTTGTTCTTAAGGTACATTGCAGCAAAATCCTGTGCAGGCCATTGGTCCTGATAGTCATTGAGGACTGGGAATCGAGCTCGAGCCTGTGGAATAATTCCACTTGTCACCCTTTTAGTTGTCACAGAATTGGCCGTGTCAATCTTACTGCATTAAGGAACATTACCACTGCCGCAGGTACTTGGTTTGGAAACGTTAACCGCAAATCGAGGTATTCTTCACATACCTCGTGCAGGCCCTCCTTTTTTCTCTGTAAGCACAGCAACCGTCAATGTGAAATGATCGTGGCTTACCTGCATGCACTTGTACGTCTTCTCGTTCCAATTTAGCACCTGACGCAATGTGTACCCTCCGTGATTTGGTTTTGACAAGGCACCGCATGGCCGAGGAATTAAACCGTTAGGTGATGGCTTCGCCTCTTGTTCCTGTGACAAGCGAGCAGTATCGGAGTCGAATATTCGGCGAAGGGTGACATTGGATGCGCTGGGGCTTGGACTGCGATCTCTGTCAAAGATCCTTCTGAGTGTTATGGGAGGATAGTATGGCCGATAGTCCATTGACGTGCAGGAAATGGTGAGCGGGTCTCCTTCATTGGGCCCCTTTAATGTCAACAGTAACAGATCTTTTCCCGATTGCTTTGTGCAGCCGTGAAGACGTGAAGACATGGCCTTGAAACCTCATGGCTGTGGAGTTTCTCCCAATGCCTTTGTGCTCCACGTAGAGTCTCCCGATTCCGGAGCTTTTCCTGATGCCTTTACGCACCCTGCAGATGTTTGGGGTGTCTTTTGATACGAAATGCTGCCAAGGATCGATAGTGAAACTTATGATGGCGACTGTATATAATGGTGGGTCTCCTACCGCCTGACAATCCGAGTTGCCAAGGTTGCATTGCGCATCATGTCCTCTGCTGTATATCCCATTCCTGATGGACCCCGTAATGTTCTACAGATGTATGTCTTCAGTTTTAAGATATGCGTATCCCGCTATTGACAGATCGATGCAGGACTTGTTCCTTGTGGTGATCTTCACCTCTTATCTTCGCTTTCTCTCTTTCACATGGTCACTTACTTACTACCATTTGATTCCCCTTCTCATTTGCTACTTGCTACTTCTTTTCCCAGCCTTCTAGGCCAATTCCTAGTGTTGTGGCGCATCAGCCACTCTTTGTTTACTGTTGTTTACTTTGAAGCGCACTTAGTGTAGCTGAGTCCAGTGTTGAGACCTTTGGTTGCTCACACTGGACTCTAGGTACTGTGTACCCTCATATCTCTATTTAATCTATGGTTGCTCACACTGGACTCTAGTCTGGTTATTCCCCTAGCTCCCTAGAGCTTTAGGAGTCGATTAGGATCCCCCTAGGGACCCCTTTACTTCTTTGCTGCTCACAGGACTCACAACATACTAGCTACGGAGAATGTCACTCTCACCCAGTTGTGGGCGACGACTCCTGTGCCTACCACTCCACCAGTTTCGGCCTCTGTGATGCTCGTAGCACCGCAACATTGTGGCCATTTCCGTAAGTAACATTCCTCCAGCCCGATTCCTCTTGATCACTGGTTGACTGCACAGCATGGTTCCTCGTCAAGTCACCGATTATCAACTTCGTGCGCTCTTTGCAGCCCACTCCGGTCGAACATGATCTGCGTATGTTCGCGCTGATGTGGGCTGATCGGGTATGAGTTAGTCTATTGCGTTGCTTGGTGCCATCCAACACTACCCATAGGCAAACGCTGTGCAGTTCTCCGTCGAGACCAAAACATTCTTACTCTTCTTCTGCGATTTGGCTATGTTCTGGTGCTTCAAATATATGGTACACTGCCGTGATCAAGTGGACCGCCACCGACACCATGTTCCGGAGCTTAATGCGAAAGTTCTATTGGATGCATTTCTTGACTTCAAGATCCCTATGGAGGTACCGCTGGGGGTCAGAAGTATGGTTCAGGGGTTCGCTTCCTTTGCTACCATCACGTTTAGCTGGGCTGAACTTTCCTTCACAGTGCTGAAGTCTGCGAACAGCATGCAAACTCCTCCCGGTATGATTCTCCCTTTTCACGTTATTCCAATTAACATATCTTAGTAGTCGCAGCCCTGCAAATTACCATGATAAAGGAGTTTCAGCGTCGACTGACCAAGGGGAACTTACAGTGTATGCCTCGTTCACTCCATGCCTGCCGGACGGCATTGACTTATTCTTCGCAGTTCGGTATGCTCTCGACCACAATCACCGGCAAGTGAACACAGTGGTATCCATGAGGATGCTGAGAGAAGGTGAGTACACGTCATGCTCGATCATTTCCAACACGGAAATATCCCTCAACAGGCTCGACATTCCTCAACGTCAGTCGACTGCTACGGATGACTGTCCAGGTGGCATGGGTGAGCGCACTCCGGGACCGACAGTCTCAGACATGCGTCCTGCTGCCCATACCTCTCGATCTCACTCAATTGTTATGGGCGACGATGCAGGCGGCACCAGTGGATCTGTTCAGCCTGCGGTGGATGCTCTCCCTTACCTTTCAGCAGACAGTCCTACTAATCAATGGGCTGATCGTTGTTCTCAGCTACTGGACCCGATCAACTCAGGTGAGGGGGGTACTGCAGATTGCGACTTAACTGTCCATCAGAAGAAGAGGAAATTGATGTAATAGTGCTTTGCCCTACTTCATTATCTACAATCTGTAACGGCTAGTCATGTATGCGTGCCAGAAGAATGGTTAGGCTGGCCACAATTGGTATCATTAGACTATATTCACGTTGATGCATGTCAAACATATGTGGCAGCCTCATGGTTAAGATTCGTGATGAACATCTCAGCGCAGCAAGCACAAAGGAAATACCACCGCACTTATAATAAGCACTACACATAGCATCCCACCTAGCATTCCCCCCCTTTCCCCCTGCATAATGCAAGCCGAGAGACGCATTGCCTGTTTACCGGTATGGATTGTTGGCACTCACTGCTACCCAGTTCTCTCGTTCAAAAGCAATTTCAGGACAATTCTCGGGACGATCTCCTTGAACGAATTCGACTTGTCAGGTGTATTCATGACATGGTATGCTGATAAGATAAATCCCGGTGTGTGCATGAACTAATGGCACTTACCAGTTACTAGAGGAAGTATTCTTGCTCCTTGGACAAGAATGTCAAGGAGATCTAAAGGTGCTGTCTTGTGTGAATGCTGTTCAATTCCCTTAGTGACGTGCCATCAATCCAGGGCCGCGATGGTGTAAGAGTCACGCCAGCTCCAGTTGATATTGCAGACAAATTACTCAAGCTCAAATGCCGTACGGCCATCACCACTTCTATCGTCCTCATAGCTTTCATGTGGATAAGCGTCCAAACCGCCGGGTTCATCTGTGATGGGGTTAACCTGCTGGCTAACATGAGTTGGAAGTCAATGTCGTTTGCTTCATCGATGATTTTTGTCTTGTTACTTACCGTTCTGTGATGGTCTATTATCATCTTGAAGTCCAGGAATTCAGTCAGATTGCATTTACTAGTACTTACTTGACTGAGTCTTGCGATAAGCGACGTGTACACTTTCTTGTAGCACCAATATCCTAAGACAGCGCGGTGCTGAGCGTGTGTATCAAGGATTCAAGACTCCAAGGATACCTGCAAGCAAACCATGAGTCGATCACAAAAACACATTCTGAATCGGAGTCGGTTCTCTCTGCCAAGGAGACAAAAGGCATAATATTGGCCAATGAAGTGCTGTAAAGGATATGGGATACTCATTGCAACGCGCGAAGGATTACACGATTGTACTTACATAACCTAGCCTAATCGTAAGATATTGTAGTCTAAGACCCAAGTTCCACAAGTCGATTTTCCCACCACGAATTCGGAGAGCACCGTAAAGTGGATTCAACTTGAAGTTGCAACTAGTCTTCTGAGGAAGAGAATAAAGTTCTACGCACTACTTCTTGTGAGAACCGACTCAATTATGTTTGTTGGCTCACGAGAAAATCAGGGAAGGCGATGCCATCTGCGAAACATCGATGTAAATGCCAAGTCTACGGTTGTATCAGCGGAGTAGATCCAGACCCTTGGACGCAACTTCCAACCCCTGGTCGCCTATTGCCCCCATCTACAGCCTACCAGCATCGTCGTGATGATAAAATCTGGTGTGCGGCCCAACAATGTGAACGCACGGAACTCGGTCTGCTCGTAGCCACCAATGCACCAGAGACCCATGGTGAAGATGTCGTATTGTCCCGGCCACATCAGAGTGAGTTGGGAAATGCATCTCCTTTTGTTCCCAGCACACCGCTGGAAGTCTCTGACCAAGGTATGTTCATTTATTTCCGGAAATGATGGCAGTCTCACATATTCAAGCGGAATCTACTTCAACTGCTTCGCTTCAATTATTGCAGCAATATCGTGACATGTTCCACTCTTCGGTCTCTGTGAGCAGCAAAGAAGTAAAGGGGTCCCTAGGGGGATCCTAATCGACTCCTAAAGCTCTAGGGAGCTAGGGGAATAACCAGACTAGAGTCCAGTGTGAGCAACCAATAGATTAAATAGAGATATGAGGGTACACAGTACCTAGAGTCCAGTGTGAGCAACCAAAGGTCTCAACACTGGACTCAGCTACACTAAGTGCGCTTCAAAGTAAACAACAGTAAACAAAGAGTGGCTGATGCGCCACAACACTAGAAGTTGGCCTGGAAGGCTGGGAAAAGAAGTAGCAAGTAGCAAATAAGAGGGGGAATCAAATGGTAGTAAGTAAGTGACCATGTGAAAGAGAGAAAGCGAAGATAAGAGGTGAAGATCACCACAAGGAACACTCCCCCCTGATTGCACACCTCTGCCAGCTCAGCTCCCCCCTACTGGTGCAAGTCCCATCATCTTGCAGAACTGCTGCACCTTGACTCGAGCCAGAGGCTTCGTCAACAGATCAGCAGGCATCTGGTCAGTGGGCACAAAGTGGGGTGAAATCACCTCCCTATCCACCATATCTCTGTTCCTTGTGGTGATCTTCACCTCTTATCTTCGCTTTCTCTCTTTCACATGGTCACTTACTTACTACCATTTGATTCCCCTTCTCATTTGCTACTTGCTACTTCATTTCCCAGCCTTCTAGGCCAATTCCTAGTGTTGTGGCACATCAGCCACTCTTTGTTTACTGTTGTTTACTTTGAAGCGCACTTAGTGTAGCTAAGTCCAGTGTTGAGACCTTTGGTTGCTCACACTGGACTCTAGGTACTGTGTACCCTCATATCTCTATTTAATCTATTGGTTGCTCACACTGGACTCTAGTCTGGTTATTCCCCTAGCTCCCTAGAGCTTTAGGAGTCGATTAGGATCCCCCTAGGGACCCCTTTACTTCTTTGCTGCTCACAATCTCGCAGCCAGAACCACCGCAAATCCAGTTGCTTCATCCTCCCATGATGCTCGGGGTGTTTGGCCACTTGGATCGCAGATTGGTTGTCGATGCGCAGTACAGAGGGCTGGGAGACAGCAAAGCCCATCTCCTGAAGCAGTTTTTGCAGCCAGACCACCTCCTTGCCAGCCTCCACAGCAGCAATGTACTCTGCCTCGGTTGAGGACAATGCAACGATGCCCTGCAGCTTAGAACTCCAAGAAATCGCACCAGTACCCATTTTGATGAGATATGCGCCAGTAGAACGACCGGTATCCTTGCAACCACCATGATCTGCATCAGAATAGGTCGAGAATAGCTCAGATGTCGATGGATCAGGAGAATAGGTAAGGGAGAGGCTCGCAGTGCCCTTCAGATAGCGCAGGAGGTGTTTGACTGCAGCCCAGTGAGCTAGACCTGGGTTGGAGTTAAATCGAGCGAGTACACCGACAGTGTATGCGATATCTGGCCTGGTGGTGGTGGCAAGGTACATCAGTGCGCCAACAGCTCCCTGATAATCAAAGGAATGCATCTGGGAAGCTTCCTCTCGTGTCTGAGGGCAGTGATCACGAGTAAGGCGCAATCCTGGGTCCATGGGAGTCGAAACCGGCTTGCAATCAGCCATTCCAAAGCGATCGAGGATGTCGAGACAGTACTGCTGGGAAAGGGTGATGGATCGACGAGGGCGGTCTCGATCGATTTTAATGCCTAGGAGTTGAGTAGTAGGTCCTAAATCGCGCAATTTGAAGTGTTTGCGCAGGGCAGAGATCATGTCCTCGATGGCAGAGAGAGATTTCGATGCAAAGGTCATGTCATCGACAAAGACTGGTAGTATGATGCGCACATCACCTTTGCACAGGATATAGATGGCTGCATCGGAGTAGGTCTGCTGGAAGCCAAGGGACTCGAGCACAGACCGCATTTTTCGGTTCCAGCGATTACCACCCTGCTTGGTCCCATACAGCGCCTTCTGGAGCAGACAGACATATTTTCTGGAGTCCTTCTGGGCAAAACCCTCAGGCTGCTCCATATAAATGTCACAGTCCATCTCCCCATTGAGATAGGCATTGGAGACATCGACACCTTTGTTTACCTAGAAGCGAACTTAGTGTAGCTGAGTCCAGTGCTGAGATCCCTTAGTCACTCACACTGGACTCTAGGTACTGTGTACCCTTTATACCTCACTCAAATCCATAGTCACTCACACTGAACTCTAGTCTGGTATATTCCCTAGCTCCCTAGAGCTTTAGGAGTCAATTAGGTTCCCCTAGGAACCCCTTTTACCCCTCTGCTGCTAACAGAGATTTCGATGCAAAGGTCATGTCATTGACAAAGACTGGTAGTATGATGCGCACATCACCGTTGCACAGAATATGGATGGCTGCATCGGAGTAGGTCTGCTGGAAGCCAAGGGACTCGAGCACAGACCGCATTTTTCGATTCCAGCGATTACCACCCTGCTTGGTCCCATACAGCGCCTTCTGGAGCAGACAAACATACTTCCTGGAGTCTTTCTGGGCAAAACCTTCAGGCTGCTCCATATAAACATCACAGTCCATCTCCCCATTGAGATAGGCATTGGAGACATCCACAGAGCGCAGGTGGAGGTCGTGGAGAGCTGCTAGAGCCAGGACGACTGGAATGGTGGGCATACGAACGGTGGGAGCGAAGATCTCCAGGAAATCGAAGCCAGGTCGCTGGTTATAGACCTTGGCCACCAATCGAGCCTTATACCGGTCGATGGAGCCATCTGCATTGCGCTTCAGCTTAAAGACCCATTTAGAACCAATCACCTTGCGATCCACAGGCCTTTCAACCAAAGACCAGGTCCCATTACTCTCATGGGCAGCTAACTCGTCCAAGGCAGCTTGATGCCACTGTTGAGCATCAGGGCGAAGAGTGGACTCAGCATAGGTCCTAGGTTCTGCAGTAGAAGTCGATAGGGCGAGATCTGCGTCCTCTTCTTCATCATCCACTTCATCCTCCAATTGCTGGGGACTAAGCTGCCACCAACTGCGAGGAGGTTGCCGATTTCGAGCAGGGAGGCGAGCACCGATGCCTACTAGGGTTACAGGGCAAGGTGCAGGTGTTCCTTGTGGTGATCTTCACCTCTTATCTTCGCTTTCTCTCTTTCACATGGTCACTTACTTACTACCATTTGATTCCCTCTCTTATTTGCTACTTGCTACTTCTTTTCCCAGCCTTCTAGGCCAACTCCTAGTGTTGTGGCGCATCAGCCACTCTTTGTTTACTGTTGTTTACTTTGAAGTGCACTTAGTGTAGCTGAGTCCAGTGTTGAGACCTTTGGTTGCTCACACTGGACTCTAGGTACTGTGTACCCTCATATCTCTATTTAATCTATTGGTTGCTCACACTGGACTCTAGTCTGGTTATTCCCCTAGCTCCCTAGAGCTTTAGGAGTCAATTAGGATCCCCCTAGGGACCCCTTTACTTCTTTGCTGCTCACAGCAGGTGGAGGAGAAGCTGGAGGAGTGTGGAGGTCGTCAGCAGCGGGTGCAGGGGCATGATCAGGACCATCAGGAGCGACTGCTGGAGGATCTAGAGGTGCATAAGCGACTGGAGGAGCCACAGCTCCCCCCTGACCCTGTACCGGTGCAGGGGGATCGTCCTCGTCATCAGAATCATGATCAGAGTCGAGATAAATGCCAGTAGAAGTAGGAGCACCAGTGGAGTCAGAGGAAGTGAGCTGGGGCGCACCAGATGTCATGGGAGGTCGCTTGGAGGCCCGAAAATGGCGCTCATCGAAATCAGCTCACTCAGAGATGATGGTGCGCTTGGTGAGGGGATTGTAGAACTTCCAGCCCTTGTAACCATCAGGATAGCCTATAAAGACGGATTTCTGCATATGAGAACCAAGTGCAGGGCGCTGATCCTGCTGCAGGTGAACATAGGCAGTGCATCCCCACACCCTGAGGTGGGAAACATCGGGTTTTCATGTGAGCAGCAAAGAAGTAAAGGGGTCCCTAGGGGGATCCTAATCGACTCCTAAAGCTCTAGGGAGCTAGGGGAATAACCAGACTAGAGTCCAGTGTGAGCAACCATAGATTAAATAGAGATATGAGGGTACACAGTACCTAGAGTCCAGTGTGAGCAACCAAAGGTCTCAACACTGGACTCAGCTACACTAAGTGCGCTTCAAAGTAAACAACAGTAAACAAAGAGTGGCTGATGCGCCACAACACTAGGAATTGGCCTAGAAGGCTGGGAAAAGAAGTAGCAAGTAGCAAATGAGAAGGGGAATCAAATGGTAGTAAGTAAGTGACCATGTGAAAGAGAGAAAGCGAAGATAAGAGGTGAAGATCACCACAAGGAACATTTCAACCATGCCATAGCTCATCAAGCGTAGCACCGTCCACAGCATCAGTAGGGCATCTGTTCCACACATGGACAAGAGCAGCGAGGGCCTCACCCCAGAAAGACTTTGCCAGGCCAGACTCGTCCAACATGGCAGTGATCCGCTCTGCCAGGAGCCTATTTGCGCGTTCTGCAACTCCATTTTGCTGAGGACCAGCTCTAACAGTGTGTTGGTGCTCTATGCCAGCCTGGGTAGTGAAATCGAGCATCGCATTGCTCATATACTCCCCTCCCTTGTCATCTCGAAGAGTTTTGATGCGTCGCTCCGTCTGATTCTTTGCAAAGGCTTTGAATCCCTTGAAGGCATCGAAGACATCAGATTTGGCTCGCAAGGGAATCACAAATCGATATCTGGAGTAATCATCGATGAAAGTGACCCAGTAGCGAAAGCCAGAGAAGGTCCTGTAGGGCACATAGTGCAGATCAGTGTGCACAAGCTCTAGGGGACGAGAGGCGCGCCATTCAGAACTAGGAAAGGGATTGGCATGCATCTTTCCAGCCAAGCATGGTTCACAGATGGGATCGCTACTGGGTCACTTTCATCGATGATTACTCCAGATATCAATTTGTGATTCCCTTGCGAGCCAAATCTGATGTCTTCGATGCCTTCAAGCGATTCAAAGCCTTTGCAGACAATCAGACGGAGCGACGCATCAAAACCCTTCGAGATGACAAGGGAGGGGAGTATAGTGGTGGTGGGTATGACATGCGCTCTGCACGTCACTATTACTCCCCCTAATCCTGTGAGCAGCAAAGAAGTAAAGGGGTCCCTAGGGGGATCCTAATCGACTCCTAAAGCTCTAGGGAGCTAGGGGAATAACCAGACTAGAGTCCAGTGTGAGCAACCAAAGATTAAATAGAGATATGAGGGTACACAGTACCTAGAGTCCCGTGTGAGCAACCAGAGGTCTCAACACTGGACTCAGCTACACTAAGTGCGCTTCAAAGTAAACAACAGTAAACAAAGAGTGGCTGATGTGCCACAACACTAGGAATTGGCCTAGAAAGCTGGGAAAAGAAGTAGCAAGTAGCAAATAAGAGGGGGAATCAAATGGTAGTAAGTAAGTGACCATGTGAAAGAGAGAAAGCGAAGATAAGAGGTGAAGATCACCACAAGGAACAAGAACCACCGCAAATCCAGTTGCATCATCCTCCCATGATGCTCAGGGTGTTTGGCCACTTGGATCGCAGATTGGTTGTCGATGTGCAGTACAGAGGGCTGGGAGACAGCAAAGCCCATCTCCTGAAGCAGTTTGCGAAGCCAGACCACCTCCTTGCCAGCCCCCACTGCAGCAATATACTCTGCCTCAGTTGAGGACAATGCAACGATACCCTGCAGCTTGGAGCTCCATGAAATGGCGCCAGTGCCCATCTTGATGAGATATGCACCAGTAGACCGACCAGTATCCTTGCAACCACCATGATCTGCATCAGAATAGGTCGAGAACAGCTCAGATGTCGAAGGATCAGGAGAGTAGGTGAGGGAGAGGCTCGCAGTGCCCTTGAGATATCGTAGGAGGTGCTTGACAGCTGTCCAGTGGGCCAGGCCAGGGTTGGAATTGAAGCGAGCCAATACACCCACAGTATATGCGATATCTGGTCTAGTGGTGGTGGCAAGGTACATCAGTGCGCCAACAGCTCCCTGATAATCGAAAGAACGCATCTGGGCAGCTTCCTCTCGAGTCTGAGGACAGTGGTCATGAGTTAGGCGCAATCCTGGGTCCATGGGAGTAGAAACTGGCTTGCAATCAGCCATACCAAAGCGATCGAGGATATCGAGGCAGTACTGGCGCAGGGAAAGGGTGATGGAGCGATTGGCATGGTCTCGGTCGATTTTGATGCCTAGGAGCTGAGTAGTAGGGCCTAGGTCGCACAATTTGAAGTGCTTGCACAGTGCTGAGATCATCTCCTCGATTGCAGAGAGAGATTTCGATGCAAAGGTCATATCATCGATGAAGACTGGTAAAATGATGCACACATCACCTTTGCACAGGATATAGATGGCTGCATTGGAGTAGGTCTGCTGGAAGCCAAGGGACTCGAGCACAGACCGCATTTTTCGATTCCAGTGATTACCACCCTGCTTGGTCCCATACAGCGCCTTCTGGAGCAGACAGACATACTTCCTGGAATCCTTCTGTGTGAGCAGCAAAGAAGGAAAGGGGTCCCTAGGGGGGTCCTAATGAACTCCTAGAGCTCTAGGGAGCTAGGGGAATAACCAGACTAGAGTCCAGTGTGAGTGACTATGGGTTTGAGTGAGGTATAAGGGTACACAGTACCTAGAGTCCAGTGTGAGTGACTAAGGGATCTCAGCACTGGACTCAGCTACACTAAGTTCGCTTCTAGGTAAACAAAGGTAAACAAAGAGTGGCTGATGCGCCACAACTGTAGAAATGAGCCTAGAAAGCTGAGAAAAGAAGTAGCAAGTAGCAAATGAGATGGGGAATCGAATGGTAGTAAGTAAGAGCCTATTTAAAAGGAAATTAGTTGAGAAAAGAGGTGAAGATCACCACAAGGAACATTCTGGGCAAAACCCTCAGGCTGCTCCATGTAGACGTCACAGTCCTGTGAATGGCAAAGAAGTAAAGGGGTCCCTAGGGGGGATCCTAATCGACTCCTAAAGCTCTAGGGAGCTAGGGGAATAGCCAGACTAGAGTCCAGTGTGAGCAACCTATAGATTAAATAGAGATATGAGGGTACACAGTACCTAGAGTCCAGTGTGAGCAACCAAAGGTCTCAACACTGGACTCAGCTACACTAAGTGCGCTTCAAAGTAAACAACAGTAAACAAAGAGTGGCTGATGCGCCACAACACTAGGAGTTGGCCTAGAAGGCTGGGAAAAGAAGTAGCAAGTAGCAAATCAGAGGGGGAATCAAATGGTAGTAAGTAAGTGACCATGTGAAAGAGAGAAAGCGAAGATAAGAGGTGAAGATCACCACAAGGAACACTTGCACAGGGGGAACAGATGAGCATGTATGTGGCCTTGCATCTTCACAGCAAATCCCAGAGGGTTTTTTGTTGATCATTACCCTTCCACAATTGTCATTGTCCATCTGTGATTACAAAATGTAGTGAATGAATGTATCTGGGCGGAGAAATGACTTACAATTTTGAGGGCCCAATAGGAGATGTTGCTGTGAGTTAGTGGATAGCAAACACTCACCCCACTTGGAGAGTAGCAGAACACTGGACTGTCTGGTCCTTTGGAGTGTTTCTCACATCTCCAACACTTCTGGAGATCCTCAATGAGTTTCTGGTAATGGTTGGTCCCTTCCAATGTGCCACTAGGAGATGATGATGGCTTCTGTGATGAATGCACAGCCTCAAATGACATTTGAGAAAGTCAAGAGTGTACAAGGAATAAACTTACTGCTTTGGTGCCATTGCCAGCCATTGATGGATTCTTGGCATCTGCAGTACTTACATCTTCAAAAAAAACAAGGACAACTTTCAGCAGGTGAGTTGACAACTTTCCATTGGCAAGATGCTGTGGTATGATGAGGCCATGCATCCATGTCTTGAAAAGGTTGAGTTCCTCTTCTGACTGAATTGATGTAGCACCAAATTTTGCTTTGTCACTATCCAACTGGTAACACAGAGAAACCAACCCCAGAAAGCGATGGAGTTTCTCAGAAATGGCAATATGAAGCTCATCAATGGTTACTGTAGATGATATCTTGAATGGGGAGTTTCCCCCATCTGGTAAATAGACTGCGCACTGGATGTCAAAGGCTGGATGGCAAAGAAGGTCAGCATACATTTATGTTCAAGAAAAGAATATGTACCACACATCTTGGGATCCTAATTTGAGCTTGCTGATTTAGCCACTGCCTTCCCTTTTGACATAGCAGACTTCTTCAAGTTAGTGGGTCTTTGCACTGGTTCGATGGCACTGTGATGCTGCCACTGGCCTGAGCAGATGATGTTGCCATCCTCAGACTCCAAGCTGAGTATATCAGAGTTGTTACAGTTGTCATTGTTGATGTTGATGTCAATTACTTCCTCACCTCCACTTTCAGAAGCCTCTGAGTCCATGCCAGGCCCATGGTTGGACAATGCACCAAAAAACTCCATGGTGCTCTGGAGCACAGCACCAGATGGAATGGGAGCAAGTTCATCATTGTCTTCTTTGGGTATCTGGTCTAAAAAATGGTCATGGGTGGGCTGACCACAAATCTGAGTGGAGCATTGGCATTTGGCCCGGTGAACTGCAGGTCAAATAGCCTCTGAGTTTGCTCATTTCCATGCCTGAGTGCACTTGGGATCATGCTGAGAATCCTGTTTACTCTGCTCTGGACTATGGCTGATGTCTTGAGCACTGGTAGGAAGCTTGCTATTGACCCATTTGTATGGATGACATTCCCGGACAACACAAGTCCTACCAGACTTCATGCACCTCACACATGCTGCTGCATCAGCAGGGAACTCACAGCATATTTTACTGCTGTGGCAGTTTGAGCATGTGCTGTGAGTTGATGTTGGGATCAATGGCAAAAACAACCAAAAACCCAACACAAAGACAAAAATGTAAGTGGTGGTTTTCCTAAGCAGTATCCTGCTTGAAGGACCTGTAAAATCGAAAGGGGAGGGGTTCCATGCAGCTAGTGCAGAGGGAGGGGGACAGTCTGGACAGGGAGGGAGCTGGGAGATGAAGGGAGATGAAGATAATAGGCTCCTGTGAGCCTGAGGACAACTGGGAGCAAAGGAAGATCAGTGGATAGACCCTTAAGGGAGCCTCAACCACTGGAAGACTGAAGATGATGATGGAGGGGCTTCAAAAGCAATGGGAGATGAAGATATATTGCAGGAGGATAGTCTCCTGGAAGTAAGTATGAGAGTGATGTATATTCTCTGGGCTATCTCCACTGATATCTGGAACTACAGGGTTTATATACAAGACCAGAGCATAGCCTCCAACAAATGTGAAGCAACACTCTGTCAGTGATTGGTAAAGGGGTTGGTAAGGGATTGGTGATGATCAGTAAGAGCCAGTTCAGCAACCAAGTCCCATGAAGAATTCAAGTGAAAAACCCATGAAAAAAACTTGACCCACCTCCTGACATAAGCTGCCACAACCCAGCAGGGTTTGAACTGATGAAACTCTGGCCAAGATGCCATGGTGAAGGTGGCATCAGGATCAACACTGCACTTTGGTCCACTGCTCACCTTCCTTCCCTCTCAATCTTCAGCATGGTCCACAAAAAGTCATTGCAATCACCCAACAAGAGTATGCCTACTTGCCAAGCATCTGCACAGCTGGCATCATGGACAGATGCAGATGTCAATATCCTCCTGGACCTGGCCATCACTCACAAGGCATCTGCAGGTGAAGGGATGAACTTCAAGGCCCCCTTCTGGAATGCAGTTTCTGACACTCTCCCCAACCCTTCCAAAGGAGGTCCCAAGACCTCCAAAGTATGTAAGGAGAAATGGAAAAGGGTACATAAACCTTTTGAGTCTAAATAACTGAACGAGAAACTGATATCGCCTGTAGGTGAGAAAGATATTTGAGGTTGTGGATTGCGTCAAAAATACATCCAGGTTTGCATATTCATGTGAGTTAGGGGCTAATATTGGCCTTGAAAACGAGGCCATATGGAATGAATTTGTCAAGGTATGTGCTTACATTATGATGCTAATCATGCCCTCCAAGGGCAAGGGCTTGAATCGCTTCTCTGCGTTAAGCCTCAGTGGAACAAGCTTGACTGATAGCATGGGGTTGAGCTCCTTGAGTGACACCGGGAGTCATGGTGAAAGCACCAACACTGTGGAGGGCTCCTCAGCTCATGGGACATCTACCCTATGTGTTCCTGCTGACATTGAGATGTCTGGGCCATCAATTTCATCTATGGTTAAGTCTACTAATACTCAAGTACAAATGCACTTCCCTCCCACTCCTGTTCCTCCCTACACTGCATCATTCACCCAGTCACCTTCCATTGTTCCAACCCCCATTCAAGCAACTTCTGACTGGCATTTGGACCAATCTTGTGAGCAGCAAAGAAGTAAAGGGGTCCCTAGGGGGATCCTAATCGACTCCTAAAGCTCTAGGGAGCTAGGGGAATAACCAGACTAGAGTCCAGTGTGAGCAACCATAGATTAAATAGAGATATGAGGGTACACAGTACCTAGAGTCCAGTGTGAGCAACCAAAGGTCTCAACACTGGACTCAGCTACACTAAGTGCGCTTCAAAGTAAACAACAGTAAACAAAGAGTGGCTGATGCGCCACAACACTAGGAATTGGCCTAGAAGGCTGGGAAAAGAAGTAGCAAGTAGCAAATGAGAAGGGGAATCAAATGGTAGTAAGTAAGTGACCATGTGAAAGAGAGAAAGCGAAGATAAGAGGTGAAGATCACCACAAGGAACACTCCCCCCTGATTGCACACCTCTGCCAGCTCAGCTCCCCCCTACTGGTGCAAGTCCCATCATCTTGCAGAACTGCTGCACCTTGACTCGAGCCAGAGGCTTCGTCAACAGATCAGCAGGCATCTGGTCAGTGGGCACAAACTGGGGTGAAATCACCTCCCTATCCACCGTATCTCGCAGCCAGAACCACCGCAAATCCAGTTGCTTCATCCTCCCATGATGCTCGGGGTGTTTGGCCACTTGGATCGCAGATTGGTTGTCGATGCGCAGTACAGAGGGCTGGGAGACAGCAAAGCCCATCTCCTGAAGCAGTTTGCGAAGCCAGACCACCTCCTTGCCAGCCTCCACAGCAGCAATGTACTCTGCCTCGGTTGAGGACAATGCCACGATGCCCTGCAGCTTAGAACTCCAAGAGATCGCACCAGTACCCATTTTGATGAGATATGCGCCAGTAGAACGACCGGTATCCTTGCAACCACCATGATCTGCATCAGAATAGGTCGAGAATAGCTCAGATGTCGATGGATCAGGAGAATAGGTAAGGGAGAGGCTTGCAGTGCCCTTCAGATAGCGCAGGAGGTGTTTGACTGCAGCCCAGTGAGCTAGGCCTGGGTTGGAGTTAAATCGAGCGAGTACACCGACAGTGTATGCGATATCTGGCCTGGTGGTGGTGGCAAGGTACATCAGTGCACCAACAGCTCCCTGATAATCAAAGGAACGCATCTGGGAAGCTTCCTCTCGTGTCTGAGGGCAGTGATCACGAGTAAGGCGCAATCCTGGGTCCATGGGAGTCGAAACTGGCTTGCAATCAGCCATTCCAAAGCGATCGAGGATGTCAAGACAGTACTGCTGCTGGGAAAGGGTGATGGATCGACGAGGGCGGTCTCGATCGATTTTAATGCCTAGGAGTTGAGTAGTAGGTCCTAAATCGCGCAATTTGAAGTGTTTGCGCAGGGCAGAGATCATCTCCTCGATTGCAGAGAGAGATTTCGATGCAAAGGTCATGTCATCGACAAAGACTGGTAGTATGATGCGCACATCACCTTTGCACAGAATATAGATGGCTGCATCGGAGTAGGTCTGCTGGAAGCCAAGGGACTCGAGCACAGACCGCATTTTTCGATTCCAGCGATTACCACCCTGCTTGGTGCCATACAGCGCCTTCTGGAGCAGACAGACATACTTCCTGGAGTCCTTCTGGGCAAAACCTTCAGGCTGCTCCATATAAACGTCACAGTCCATCTCCCCATTGAGATAGGCATTGGAGACATCGACAGAGCGCAGGTGGAGGTCGTGGAGAGCTGCTAGAGCCAGAACGACTCGAATGGTGGGCATACGAACGGTGGGAGCGAAGATCTCCAGGAAATCGAAGCCAGGTCGCTGGTTATAGCCCTTGGCCACCAATCGAGCCTTATACCGGTCGATGGAGCCATCTGCATTGCGCTTCAGCTTAAACACCCATTTAGAACCAATCACCTTGCGATCCACAGGCCTTTCGACCAAAGACCAGGTCCCATTACTCTCATGGGCAGCTAACTCGTCCAAGGCAGCTTGATGCCACTGTTGAGCATCAGGGCGAAGAGTGGACTCAGCATAGGTCCTAGGTTCTGCAGTAGACGTCGATAGGGCGAGATCTGCATCCTCTTCTTCATCATCTACTTCATCCTCCAATTGCTGGGGACTAAGCTGCCACCAACTGCGAGGAGGTCGCCGATTTCGAGCAGGGAGGCGAGCACCGATGCCTACTGGGGTTACAGGGCGAGGTGCAGGTGGAGGAGAAGCTGGAGGAGTGTGGAAGTCGTCTGCAGCAGGTGCAGGGGCATGATCAGGACCATCAGGAGCGACTGCTGGAGGATCTAGAGGTGCATAAGCGACTGGAGGGGCCACAGCTCCCCCCTGACCCTGTACCGGTGCAGGGGGATCGTCCTCGTCATCAGAATCATTATCAGAGTCGAGATAAATGCCAGTAGAAGTAGGAGCACCAGTGGAGTCAGAGGAAGTGAGCTGGGGCGCACCAGATGTCATGGGAGGTCGCTTGGAGGCCAGAAAATGGCGCTCATCGAAATCAGCTCGCTCAGAGATGATGGTGCGCTTGGTGAGGGGATTGTAGAACTTCCAGCCCTTGTAACCATCAGGATAGCCTATAAAGACGCATTTCTGCATATGAGAACCAAGTGCAGGGCGCTGATCCTTCTGCAGGTGAACATAGGCAGTGCATCCCCACACCCTGAGGTGGGAAACATCGGGTTTTCGACCATGCCATAGCTCATAAGGCGTAGCACCGTCCACAGCATCAGTAGGGCATCTGTTCCACACATGGACAAGAGCAGCGAGGGCCTCACCCCAGAAAGACTTTGCCAGGCCAGACTCGTCCAACATGGCAGTGATCCGCTCTGCCAGGAGCCTATTTGCGCGTTCTGCAACTCCATTTTGCTGAGGACGAGCTCTAACAGTGTGTTGGCGCTCTATGCCAGCCTGGGTAGTGAAATCGAGCATCGCATTGCTCATATACTCCCCTCCCTTGTCATCTCGAAGGGTTTTGATGCGTCGCTCCGTCTGATTCTCTGCAAAGGCTTTGAATCGCTTGAAGGCATCGAAGACATCAGATTTGGCTCGCAAGGGAATCACAAATCGATATCTGGAGTAATCATCGATGAAAGTGACCCAGTAGCGAAAGCCAGAGAAGGTCCTGTAGGGCACATAGTGCAGATCAGTGTGCACAAGCTCTAGGGGACGAGAGGCGCGCCATTCAGAACTAGGAAAGGGATTGGCATGCATCTTTCCAGCCAAGCATGGTTCACAGATGGGATCAGGGCGAGTCTTGACATCTAGCTTCAGTCCAGTAACCAGGTTGCGCTGTATGAGGGCCTGAACTCCCTCCACATGGTGGTGGGCCAGTCGACGATGCCACAGGCTCAGATCGAGAGGCAGGGTAGTTGCAGGCGAGGCTGAGTGACTGAAAGGAATGGTGGAGCCATCCAGGAGCGCAGTGTTGCTGTCTGAGATGCTGGCGACGAATAGGGGATCCCCAGGAGGGCGAGAGAAGGCCATGCGCACAGAATCGATGTTTACTACGAAGCCAGAGTGGCGAGTTAAATACAGGATGGAGAGGAGATTTGATTTAAGGTCTGGGACATGCAGGACGCATCTAAACTTGACTGCCCTCGCTCCCTTGCCCTCTATCACTGGATGAAAGACCACAGAACTGATCCCAGCTGAGTAGACGATGGTATTGTCAGCTAGGCGGATTGGGACGCATTTTGGGGTATAATTTCGTAGCCAGTGGCGATGTGGGGTCATATGAGAAGTGGCCCCAGTGTCTGCAGTCCAGTGATCATCAGCATCGAGTTTGGAGGGGCAAGGGGATGCAGAGAGGCGAAGACTTGCATTTCCAGCTCCTTCAGGGTGGTCATCGAGCGCAGAGCCGTGTGCAATGGCAGCCTTGGCAGTCGCTGAGGCAGGATCTGAGTTGTTAGGGGTGGCAGGGGAAGTTGTGGAACTAGAGGGCGATTCCTGAGCCTGGTTCGCCTTCCTACCTTTCCCTTTGCGCTTAGAGGCCTTGTGGGCATCCTTGGCTCGCTGTCTGGCGAAGCACATGTGTTCACAGTGCCCAGGTCTCTCGCAGAAGGAGCAGGGGTCGCTTTGGGCACATCCACAGGTCCTAGCACCGCTGGCAGCGAGTGCGGAGTCCCCAGACATGCCAGCCACTTCAGCACGAGGTTTCCTGTTGAGATCTTCGGCCATAAACGCAGACTTGATAGTAGACTTGTCCAAGGACGAGAGTAGGAGCAGGGAAGAGGTAAAATGCGAGTATTCCGAGGGTAGAGCACGAACCATGGCCATACAGACGAGTTCATCGTCCAAGGAGGACAGTGTGAACTGCTGAGGGCGCAACTCTTGGATCTTGAGCATGGCTTGCTCGATCCTAGCTGTCAGGGAGGTCAGGGACTCGTCCTCTCGCTTTCTGATGCTGAAGAACTCGTCATAGGCAGCAAACCGAGTACCAGGGCGCTGTTGGACATAGAGGGTGGCCAGGGCATTCCAGGCAGCAACAGGATCGTCTTGGACAGTCCTAATGTGCACTCTCTGGTCAGCTTCCAAAGCTAGCATGATTTCACCTGCAGCCTTGTCTGCCTTCGCATCCCACTTGTCTTGGTCGTCTCCAGGAGTGTTGGGGCGAGCCTCAGTGCCAGCAACGAGCCTCCAGAGGCCTTTGGAACGAAGGAAGGCCTTCATCTCTTCGCTCCAGGTCGAGTAGTTGGTCCCATTGAGGGGTTTAATGCGAGGGGTTTGTTCAGAGGACATGGTCGATGTGTGGGAAACAAAGATCGATGATGGCGAGCGAAGATAGCGATAGATGACTTCGAGGGTGGTATATATGAACAGAGGAGATCAAGAGGAGTCGAATGATATAGGATTTAGGGCAGATTGATAGGCCAGGAGTCGAGAGAGGGACACCTTGGTCCGTGCACAAATATGTGTTGATGGCGACCGATCGCGTCCGTGAAAATTTTTTTAAAGGATATCGGGCGAAAGCTTTCGATGTGCAGAACTCGGCAAAAGTCGAATCGCGAAGATCGGAGCAGTGGATGATGAGATATGGAGGGTTCGAGTATGAGTATGTGCGCACTGATAGCCCCCTTTAACTTTCCAGTGTTATATCTCGCTTTCTACCCAACAGATCGAGCTGAAACTTGGTGTGGCACGAGCTCTGAACCTTGTGAGTCGAAGCGAGGTGATTTGACAGTCGAAGGACTGATGGGAGAGGCTGGAGAAGCCGATGTTGGGGATTAGGGGTGGAAAAGCGACAGGTGCTGTTGGTCACGATGTGGATGGATTCCGAATTTGAAAATAGGCCGCCTAGGGTTATCAGGGCCGTAGAAATCGATGGTGAAAGTTTGGAGTCGATTGGAGTAGCGGGTGTTGCGATATGGGGCTTAGAGCACGGGGCTCATAACCTGTGAGCAGCAAAGAAGTAAAGGGGTCCCTAGGGGGATCCTAATCGACTCCTAAAGCTCTAGGGAGCTAGGGGAATAACCAGACTAGAGTCCAGTGTGAGCAACCATAGATTAAATAGAGATATGAGGGTACACAGTACCTAGAGTCCAGTGTGAGCAACCAAAGGTCTCAACACTGGACTCAGCTACACTAAGTGCGCTTCAAAGTAAACAACAGTAAACAAAGAGTGGCTGATGTGCCACAACACTAGGAATTGGCCTAGAAGGCTGGGAAAAGAAGTAGCAAGTAGCAAATGAGAAGGGGAATCAAATGGTAGTAAGTAAGTGACCATGTGAAAGAGAGAAAGCGAAGATAAGAGGTGAAGATCACCACAAGGAACAAATCTGCCCACCCTCCTATGACACCATTGTTTTTCACATGCCCCCCTACCCCACCCTCCTGTAATCCATCAGCTATTAGTTCTATCAAACTGTCATCAAGTGTCTCACAGAAACAGAGAGTGGACAATGATGAGAATTCAATGGTATCAGGCTCTTGGGTTTCCAGTTCCTCAGTGTCTCGAAAGTGATGGGCAAAGACCTACTCAAAGATGGACCTGGTACAAGACTTTGGGCAGAAGTTAGAAAGTTTTAAAGGAAACTTCAAGAAGAGTTATGAGAGTGGGGGGGGATCTTCTAGTAGCACTCCAGCAAGGCCCACCATCCCAATCCATCCAATTTTCCAAAAGGCAAGGGATAGGTTCATGGAGGTTGACAGGACTGTTCTGACACCTCCTGACTTCACCCACTTCTTGGCCCTCCTGATAGAAGATGCAGGTATTGCTGATACATATCTCACACTCACAAAGGATCCTGACTGCCTTGTTACTAACTGAACAGCATGGATTCAGATGCACCTTGAGGAATCAAGAAAACTTTCTTAGTTTTACATTTTGTACATGTGCATCATAGCTCTCTGTATGACATTGTTATGAGCATGAATATATTCCAACAATGATGCTGTGAGATCATGACTTACACATGTGTGAATACAATGTAGTTACATGCATGAATATGTAATTATGATCTAACTACCCCTCCATGCCTGTTCTGCAACATAGCTAGCCCACATATTCCCTGCAATTGTATCCCACTTCACTGACATCCATATACAATCTGTGTTAGTAGGAACACTGTCAGCAATGGAACTGGTTGTACTCATATCCTGTGATTCTTGTACCACTTCTGGGGGATCCTCTAAATCCACTGGGTCCCATATGCAAATAATATTGTGGATACAGGCGAGAGCCAGTGGGATATGAGCCTGAACACACATACTGTATTCAGGTGGGACTATGAGGATATGGAAATGACACTTGAGGACACCAATGATGCATTTGATGACATTGTGAGCCTCAGCATGGCGGAGGTTGTATAATTAATTCCTGGGAGTTCTGAGGACTGGGCATACAACAGGTCATTATGGGTTAAATATGACCAGTAGAAACTCACCAGGTTTGTGCATGTCCCCACTCTGCAAGATGATACAGTGAGTGAAAAAACGTGTGCAATGTTTGGCTGTTTTGTACTAAGTCCAGTGTAGCGCCATGAGGCGTGGGAATCATGCTTAGCCTTGGTGAGGTGGGTGGTAGTACTCGCTCTTGGCTACAAAATGGTCTCAGGGTCATGTGATTTGGTGCAGTAGTCCTTGAGATATGTCCATTATAAAACAGCTACACCATTGCACACGTTTATTCACTTTTGGGCTGGAAGTAAAATCTGAGTCAAATGAAGAGATAATTGTGGTTGTTTGGTCCTACAAACAAAGATACACATATAAACATTGTGTCTGAGTTTGAACAAGTTCACATGCTTCTTTATTTCCAACCTTTACCACCATGAGATCCATCTCCTGTTCCTTGTGGTGATCTTCACCTCTTATCTTCGCTTTCTCTCTTTCACATGGTCACTTACTTACTACCATTTGATTCCCCCTCTCATTTGCTACTTGCTACTTCTTTTCCCAGCCTTCTAGGCCAATTCCTAGTGTTGTGGCGCATCAGCCACTCTTTGTTTACTGTTGTTTACTTTGAAGCGGACTTAGTGTAGCTGAGTCCAGTGTTGAGACCTTTGGTTGCTCACACTGGACTCTAGTCTGGTTATTCCCCTAGCTCCCTAGAGCTTTAGGAGTCGATTAGGATCCCCCTAGGGACCCCTTTACTTCTTTGCTGCTCACATCTCCTCCACCCAAAGGAATACTATCCTCACTATGCTTGATTCTGGTCATTCTCCTTCCTCTATTGCCTCCAGTACTGGCCTACATCGCTCTACCATCTCTAGACTTCGTTCCAAGGAGTGTTCCAGCCTGCAGAAGTCCACTGGAGGTCATCCATCCAAGCTTTCCCCTGCTAATGTCCGCCATGCCATCCACCTCATCTCAACTCAGAAGGCAGACAATGCTGTGCAGGTGACCAAAACTCTCACCAATGTCATCAACCAGCTCTCATGATGTGGGGCTGTATGACCTGGGAGGGTGTTGGGTATGGCACCAAGATTGATGGTAGGATGGACAGAGACCTCTACCTCCAAATTTTGAAGGATGAACTACAAGATTCCCTTGAGTATTATGGTCTCCATCCTCCTGACATCATCTTCCAGCAGGACAATGACCCCAAGCACACCTGCAAACAGGTCAAGGAGTGGCTAGAGGAGCAGGATTTTAGGACTATGGTATGGCCTGCACAGTCCCCTGACCTCAACCCCATAGAACATGCCTGGGGTTACCTCAAGAGGAGGCTTGCAGAGTATGAGCATCCTCCCAAGGGAATACTGGAGTTGTGGGAGAGGACTCAGGTGGAGTGGAACAATATACCAGCTGAAGAGTGTCAGAAGTTGATTGAAAGCATGCCTAGGAGGGTGGAGGCAGTGATTAAAGCAAAAGGAGGCTATACCAAGTACTGATATTCCCCAAATACCCCTCACTTTTCAAAAGTGAATAAACATGTGCAATGGTGTAGCTGTTTTATAATGGACATATCTCAATGACTACTGCACCAAATCACGTGACCCTGGGACCATTTTGTAGCCAAGAGCGAGTACTACCACCCACATCACCAAGGCTAAGCAGGATTCCCACGCCTCATGGCGCTACACTGGACTTAGTACAAAACAGCCAAACATTGCACACGTTTTTTCACTCACTGTACCTCTGACCATGATAAGGAACTAACAACTGGGGGCAGCTTGGAAACCCTGCATCGGCAAGGTAATACTTGCCATCAGGGATCATCAGATCATCCAACCACACATCATGATAAATAGACACATCTGCCATTGACCCTTCCCAGCCACTGAGTACATATGTGAAAAGCAAATCAAAGTCACAGCAAACTAGGCAATTCTGGGAGGTAAACCCTTTGCAGTTGCATGATGTGTCCCTTTTGTCCATGGCTGGGTTGCATGTGATATGCATGCTGTCTATTGTGCCGATCATGTCTTCAAAAAAGGGGAAAAATTTGGTGTTATTGTGGATGAATGGGGGCATGGGTGTGCCACTACATGGCAGTCATACATATTTAGAGTAGAGTGTGGGAGAGGTGAATGCAGCGAGCATTCATTTGAAGTACCTATCAATTGTGATCAGTAAAACAAAAGCACTGCTGATACTTTAAATTTCTTACTTTGAAATTGTGCCATTCAACTGCTGGAAATGCTCTCCAACGTGCCTGGTAGTCAGGCCAGTGACACTGATATAAAGAAATATCCCAAGTTGCTCTTATAGCATAATGTACTTTGAGTGGGTGTAGCCAATCTGCTGGAGTTCTTCCACTAGCACTTTGAAGACATACTTGTGGACTCCGAGTTCTGTCTGGATCCTTTTCAGATGACCATTCAAGAGTTTGAGTATCCATCCCCCACCAGTGAGAATAGAAGTATGATATGCGACAGGCACAGTCCTCTCAGTCACGAGTGATATTGCTTCAATAACAGTGGCCCATACAGTGCAGATTATGTCAAATTGTTCATGGAGGAGGGCTTGTCAATCAGTTGTAACAGATGGATTGTTGTCATCATCATGGATATCATCATCACCATCGGTATCAACCATGTCCCAATCAAGGGGCTCTTCATTGATGTCAGATGGTAATCAGAGTGTCAGCCACAATGGATGGATTACAGTAAATGAACCACTTACCATTAGGATCAACCATATCCCATTCCATTGACTCTTTGTTGATATCTGGAGTAGTCCCTGTCATTGTAATACAGCTCTACTACACACACAAGAGTTCCAACAATCCATGTTACATATTTCAAACCCTGCTGGAATGTGGCAGCTTATGTCAGGAGCAGGTTGAGTTTTTTTCATGGGTTTTTCACTCGGATTCTTCATGGGACTTGGTTGCTGAACTGGCTCTAAGGCTTGGTAAGGACAGTAAGTGTTTGGTAACAAAGTGGTAAGCATGACAAAGAATGTCAGTAAGCAATATCAAATAAGTATGAGTCATGGAAGGAATGGATGATTAACATGCCAAGAGAATGAGTCAGGGTATTGGTCACAGCTGAGTAAGGGGTATGACTGAGCAGATCTTGATGTGACAGGTCAAGGCACAGTGATTCCAAATGAAGGATCCTGCCAGGGGCTGAATGTTGGGGGTCTCCACAGGTGTCAGGGCATTGGATTTTGCATTTTTCCCCCTCTTCCTCCTCTGAAAAAGGGTGCTACATCAACAGCTAGTCTTCAGCAGGGTCTAAGGAAGATGGGGGACCATCCTCTCCCATGAGAGCAGGGAGAAGTGCTTCAAAATCATCATGAATGTGATCAGATAGCCTAGATGACAGTAACTGGTACTGAATCTGTCACAACCTTGGAAGAACAAATGAGGAGAGTGAGAGGTAGATGTTGCAGGGGGTGGGAATGAAGGATCCATATGCTTCTTCAACTGGAGAGACTGATACAACCACATAAGACCTTTCAAGTCTGACAACAGACTCAAGACAACCAAAGAATGTCCTCCTGGATGTCATACTGACAAGGAGAACATGCTGTCCCAAAGAGATGGCTTGGGAGGGAGTGGACAAGGAAGGGATGAACCAGGATGCTTCAGGGCAGAAGCTAGTGGGAAGTCCTGGGAGATATAAGTAGTTATGCTCCCTAGCACAGGACATGAGCAAAGAGATTGTCAATGAGGCAGCCATTGTGATGGGATTTAGTGAAATGGGCATCTGTTGGCAGAAATGCTGTAGAAAATCATGGAGGGCATGTTCCTTGTGGTGATCTTCACCTCTTATCTTCGCTTTCTCTCTTTCACATGGTCACTTACTTACTACCATTTGATTCCCCTTCTCATTTGCTACTTGCTACTTCTTTTCCCAGCCTTCTAGGCCAATTCCTAGTGTTGTGGCGCATCAGCCACTCTTTGTTTACTGTTGTTTACTTTGAAGCGCACTTAGTGTAGCTGAGTCCAGTGTTGAGACCTTTGGTTGCTCACACTGGACTCTAGGTACTGTGTACCCTCATATCTCTATTTAATCTATGGTTGCTCACACTGGACTCTAGTCTGGTTATTCCCCTAGCTCCCTAGAGCTTTAGGAGTCGATTAGGATCCCCCTAGGGACCCCTTTACTTCTTTGCTGCTCACAGGTTATGAGCCCCGTGCTCTAAGCCCCATATCGCAACACCCGCTACTCCAATCGACTCCAAACTTTCACCATCGATTTCTACGGCCCTGATAACCCTAGGCGGCCTATTTTCAAATTCGGAATCCATCCACATCGTGACCAACAGCACCTGTCGCTTTTCCACCCCTAATCCCCAACATCGGCTTCTCCAGCCTCTCCCATCAGTCCTTCGACTGTCAAATCACCTCGCTTCGACTCACAAGGTTCAGAGCTCGTGCCACACCAAGTTTCAGCTCGATCTGTTGGGTAGAAAGCGAGATATAACACTGGAAAGTTAAAGGGGGCTATCAGTGCGCACATACTCATACTCGAACCCTCCATATCTCATCATCCACTGCTCCGATCTTCGCGATTCGACTTTTGCCGAGTTCTGCACATCGAAAGCTTTCGCCCGATATCCTTTAAAAAAATTTTCACGGACGCGATCGGTCGCCATCAACACATATTTGTGCACGGACCAAGGTGTCCCTCTCTCGACTCCTGGCCTATCAATCTGCCCTAAATCCTATATCATTCGACTCCTCTTGATCTCCTCTGTTCATATATACCACCCTCGAAGTCATCTATCGCTATCTTCGCTCGCCATCATCGATCTTTGTTTCCCACACATCGACCATGTCCTCTGAACAAACCCCTCGCATTAAACCCCTCAATGGGACCAACTACTCGACCTGGAGCGAAGAGATGAAGGCCTTCCTTCGTTCCAAAGGCCTCTGGAGGCTCGTTGCTGGCACTGAGGCTCGCCCCAACACTCCTGGAGACGACCAAGACAAGTGGGATGCGAAGGCAGACAAGGCTGCAGGTGAAATCATGCTAGCTTTGGAAGCTGACCAGAGAGTGCACATTAGGACTGTCCAAGACGATCCTGTTGCTGCCTGGAATGCCCTGGCCACCCTCTATGTCCAACAGCGCCCTGGTACTCGGTTTGCTGCCTATGACGAGTTCTTCAGCATCAGAAAGCGAGAGGACGAGTCCCTGACCTCCCTGACAGCTAGGATCGAGCAAGCCATGCTCAAGATCCAAGAGTTGCGCCCTCAGCAGTTCACACTGTCCTCCTTGGACGATGAACTCGTCTGTATGGCCATGGTTCGTGCTCTACCCTCGGAATACTCGCATTTTACCTCTTCCCTGCTCCTACTCTCGTCCTTGGACAAGTCTACTATCAAGTCTGCGTTTATGGCCGAAGATCTCAACAGGAAACCTCGTGCTGAAGTGGCTGGCATGTCTGGGGACTCCGCACTCGCTGCCAGCGGTGCTAGGACCTGTGGATGTGCCCAAAGCGACCCCTGCTCCTTCTGCGAGAGACCTGGGCACTGTGAACACATGTGCTTCGCCAGACAGCGAGCCAAGGATGCCCACAAGGCCTCTAAGCGCAAAGGGAAAGGTAGGAAGGCGAACCAGGCTCAGGAATCGCCCTCTAGTTCCACAACTTCCCCTGCCACCCCTAACAACTCAGATCCTGCCTCAGCGACTGCCAAGGCTGCCATTGCACACGGCTCTGCGCTCGATGACCACCCTGAAGGAGCTGGAAATGCAAGTCTTCGCCTCTCTGCATCCCCTTGCCCCTCCAAACTCGATGCTGATGATCACTGGACTGCAGACACTGGGGCCACTTCTCATATGACCCCACATCGCCACTGGCTACGAAATTATACCCCAAAATGCGTCCCAATCCGCCTAGCTGACAATACCATCGTCTACTCAGCTGGGATCAGTTCTGTGGTCTTTCATCCAGTGATAGAGGGCAAGGGAGCGAGGGCAGTCAAGTTTAGATGCGTCCTGCATGTCCCAGACCTTAAATCAAATCTCCTCTCCATCCTGTATTTAACTCGCCACTCTGGCTTCGTAGTAAACATCGATTCTGTGCGCATGGCCTTCTCTCGCCCTCCTGGGGATCCCCTATTCGTCGCCAGCATCTCAGACAGCAACACTGCGCTCCTGGATGGCTCCACCATTCCTTTCAGTCACTCAGCCTCGCCTGCAACTACCCTGCCTCTCGATCTGAGCCTGTGGCATCGTCGACTGGCCCACCACCATGTGGAGGGAGTTCAGGCCCTCATACAGCGCAACCTGGTTACTGGACTGAAGCTAGATGTCAAGACTCGCCCTGATCCCATCTGTGAACCATGCTTGGCTGGAAAGATGCATGCCAATCCCTTTCCTAGTTCTGAATGGCGCGCCTCTCGTCCCCTAGAGCTTGTGCACACTGATCTGCACTATGTGCCCTACAGGACCTTCTCTGGCTTTCGCTACTGGGTCACTTTCATCGATGATTACTCCAGATATCGATTTGTGATTCCCTTGCGAGCCAAATCTGATGTCTTCGATGCCTTCAAGCGATTCAAAGCCTTTGCAGAGAATCAGACGGAGCGACGCATCAAAACCCTTCGAGATGACAAGGGAGGGGAGTATATGAGCAATGCGATGCTCGATTTCACTACCCAGGCTGGCATAGAGCGCCAACACACTGTTAGAGCTCGTCCTCAGCAAAATGGAGTTGCAGAACGCGCAAATAGGCTCCTGGCAGAGCGGATCACTGCCATGTTGGACGAGTCTGGCCTGGCAAAGTCTTTCTGGGGTGAGGCCCTCGCTGCTCTTGTCCATGTGTGGAACAGATGCCCTACTGATGCTGTGGACGGTGCTACGCCTTATGAGCTATGGCATGGTCGAAAACCCGATGTTTCCCACCTCAGGGTGTGGGGATGCACTGCCTATGTTCACCTGCAGAAGGATCAGCGCCCTGCACTTGGTTCTCATATGCAGAAATGCGTCTTTATAGGCTATCCTGATGGTTACAAGGGCTGGAAGTTCTACAATCCCCTCACCAAGCGCACCATCATCTCTGAGCGAGCTGATTTCGATGAGCGCCATTTTCTGGCCTCCAAGCGACCTCCCATGACATCTGGTGCGCCCCAGCTCACTTCCTCTGACTCCACTGGTGCTCCTACTTCTACTGGCATTTATCTCGACTCTGATAATGATTCTGATGACGAGGACGATCCCCCTGCACCGGTACAGGGTCAGGGGGGAGCTGTGGCCCCTCCAGTCGCTTATGCACCTCTAGATCCTCCAGCAGTCGCTCCTGATGGTCCTGATCATGCCCCTGCACCTGCTGCAGACGACTTCCACACTCCTCCAGCTTCTCCTCCACCTGCACCTCGCCCTGTAACCCCAGTAGGCATCGGTGCTCGCCTCCCTGCTCGAAATCGGCGACCTCCTCGCAGTTGGTGGCAGCTTAGTCCCCAGCAATTGGAGGATGAAGTAGATGATGAAGAAGAGGATGCAGATCTCGCCCTATCGACGTCTACTGCAGAACCTAGGACCTATGCTGAGTCCACTCTTCGCCCTGATGCTCAACAGTGGCATCAAGCTGCCTTGGACGAGTTAGCTGCCCATGAGAGTAATGGGACCTGGTCTTTGGTCGAAAGGCCTGTGGATCGCAAGGTGATTGGTTCTAAATGGGTGTTTAAGCTGAAGCGCAATGCAGATGGCTCCATCGACCGGTATAAGGCTCGATTGGTGGCCAAGGGCTATAACCAGCGACCTGGCTTCGATTTCCTGGAGATCTTCGCTCCCACCGTTCGTATGCCCACCATTCGAGTCGTTCTGGCTCTAGCAGCTCTCCACGACCTCCACCTGCGCTCTGTCGATGTCTCCAATGCCTATCTCAATGGGGAGATGGACTGTGACGTTTATATGGAGCAGCCTGAAGGTTTTGCCCAGAAGGACTCCAGGAAGTATGTCTGTCTGCTCCAGAAGGCGCTGTATGGCACCAAGCAGGGTGGTAATCGCTGGAATCGAAAAATGCGGTCTGTGCTCGAGTCCCTTGGCTTCCAGCAGACCTACTCCGATGCAGCCATCTATATTCTGTGCAAAGGTGATGTGCGCATCATACTACCAGTCTTTGTCGATGACATGACCTTTGCATCGAAATCTCTCTCTGCAATCGAGGAGATGATCTCTGCCCTGCGCAAACACTTCAAATTGCGCGATTTAGGACCTACTACTCAACTCCTAGGCATTAAAATCGATCGAGACCGCCCTCGTCGATCCATCACCCTTTCCCAGCAGCAGTACTGTCTTGACATCCTCGATCGCTTTGGAATGGCTGATTGCAAGCCAGTTTCGACTCCCATGGACCCAGGATTGCGCCTTACTCGTGATCACTGCCCTCAGACACGAGAGGAAGCTTCCCAGATGCGTTCCTTTGATTATCAGGGAGCTGTTGGTGCACTGATGTACCTTGCCACCACCACCAGGCCAGATATCGCATACACTGTCGGTGTACTCGCTCGATTTAACTCCAACCCAGGCCTAGCTCACTGGGCTGCAGTCAAACACCTCCTGCGCTATCTGAAGGGCACTGCAAGCCTCTCCCTTACCTATTCTCCTGATCCATCGACATCTGAGCTATTCTCGACCTATTCTGATGCAGATCATGGTGGTTGCAAGGATACCGGTCGTTCTACTGGCGCATATCTCATCAAAATGGGTACTGGTGCGATCTCTTGGAGTTCTAAGCTGCAGGGCATCGTGGCATTGTCCTCAACCGAGGCAGAGTACATTGCTGCTGTGGAGGCTGGCAAGGAGGTGGTCTGGCTTCGCAAACTGCTTCAGGAGATGGGCTTTGCTGTCTCCCAGCCCTCTGTACTGCGCATCGACAACCAATCTGCGATCCAAGTGGCCAAACACCCCGAGCATCATGGGAGGATGAAGCAACTGGATTTGCGGTGGTTCTGGCTGCGAGATACGGTGGATAGGGAGGTGATTTCACCCCAGTTTGTGCCCACTGACCAGATGCCTGCTGATCTGTTGACGAAGCCTCTGGCTCGAGTCAAGGTGCAGCAGTTCTGCAAGATGATGGGACTTGCACCAGTAGGGGGGAGCTGAGCTGGCAGAGGTGTGCAATCAGGGGGGAGTGTTCCTTGTGGTGATCTTCACCTCTTATCTTCGCTTTCTCTCTTTCACATGGTCACTTACTTACTACCATTTGATTCCCCTTCTCATTTGCTACTTGCTACTTCTTTTCCCAGCCTTCTAGGCCAATTCCTAGTGTTGTGGCGCATCAGCCACTCTTTGTTTACTGTTGTTTACTTTGAAGCGCACTTAGTGTAGCTGAGTCCAGTGTTGAGACCTTTGGTTGCTCACACTGGACTCTAGGTACTGTGTACCCTCATATCTCTATTTAATCTATGGTTGCTCACACTGGACTCTAGTCTGGTTATTCCCCTAGCTCCCTAGAGCTTTAGGAGTCGATTAGGATCCCCCTAGGGACCCCTTTACTTCTTTGCTGCTCACAGGGCAAGGATTGTTATCAAATTTGGAAGGAAGGATGGCATGATCAAGGGCTACTGGTTAGCGTGGGAATTACATCAATATCTTTAGAAATGCCCAAGATATTCAAAAAACCAGAATGCCATATGTGAGCACTAAAAGGGTTTGATTGGCACTTGAACAGTTTCTTCCTGCATTAAGGATTGTTCTTGTGCAAAGGATGACTGCTAGATGTACCAGTTGTCTTTTGCATTAGGCCACATTCCTCAATCTCCCTTATTCAGCAAGACCCCATGCTCACATTGCCAAACACCTTTGGTGTGTGACAGCACAAGGATTCACTATGACCATCAGGCAGTAAGCAAAAGACATACAAATGTCACTTTTGTAACCACTTACCTGTAGCAGCTGGTATTGAGCTTGCAGGAGTAACAAAATCAGAGTCACTTGGTATTGCAGCATCAGAACCAGCCTGAATCTGATGCTTTCTCAGGGCCTTGGAAACTTGAGCAAGGTCAAGGGAGTCTGACACACCAACAAATATATATTTTAGTGGCAAGCACCTGAAGTTTTCAAGACATAAAAACTCAATTGAAATAACAGCTCATTCATTCAGATGTGGTATGCAAACAACAATGTAGACTACTTACTTACTACACATAACTGCAATGTTCAAACAGGGTAATGGTATACAGAGCTCGCAGTAGTGTAATGAATATTTGTTCATCCGACATCTGTGTCATTGCCATTTGAGTGTAGTCACCATTTATACATAGATGATACTTCATGGCAGAGAAGGCCAGCTTGATCAGGTTGAAGTCAGGAGAGTATGGAGGTAGAAATTCACATCGCATTCCCCTACCAGCATACATGGTCACATATTAATCCAAGTGCCAACTGTGTGCATGTTACCTTGCTTCAATCATGTTCTGGATATTGGGGTGTTTATGAATCTTGCAATTGTCCATCACAATGACTGAGTTTGGTGCTGGATATGGTTGCATGTTCTTGAGAAGGCCATCAATAAACTGAGTGAACATTTCAGTACAAAATGATCCCTCAACTACTTCACAGTGAATAATACCATCATCGAGTGAGAGCACAGGGAGGACAGAGAAACTGCAGAATAATCAGTGATAATGGCAGAACAATAAGCTCGAGTTAGACTTACCACTGACCATGCACAAAAAATGCCTTTTGCTGGGCTTTTGTTCCTCGGATTGACCATGCATGGCCACAGTACATGGTCTGCCAATCAACAGAGCTCTCATCAATGAGCACAAGTTGGCCTGCATCATATTGCCCTATCCAAGCGAGGTACTTGAAGTGCTTTTGTGATGACCTTTCTGCTGCAACACATGTGATCTAAAAACATGATTGAGATTCAGGTAGAATATAGGTTAGACTCACTTTCTTCATTGTAAATCCAGCCCTCTGAAGCATCTGCCAGACAGTCACATGCGAAACTTCCACACCACAAGACTGTGCCAGCACCTCTTGCAGTTCATCCAGGTAGAGATCCAGGGCTTTCTGAATAGTACCTAGAAGAAACTGGATATTTGACAGATATTCAACCAAAATGATCACCAGCTGGATAAGGGTAAGATTTTGCACCTCAACATCAACATCTTGCAGGTGTCTGTTCCTGATACATTCCCTCACTGCTAAGTCCTTGTTCTTGCTTTGATGGGGGATGACACCATGCATATGAAAATGTGAGATAATTTGCCTGACAGTGCAAGTTGACAACTGCAGACACATCACAATCTTTTCAACTGTAAGGAGCTGGGATAGGTGCATGACAGCCCATTGTATGTCTGGGGAGCTCTGCTCTCCTCGTCGCATGTCTAGGAACAGACCATGAGTACACTAGCAACACACTGAGAAATCCCGAGCCTAAAAACCTGAAATCACAGAATCTAAATTTTCATGAATCAGTCAATGCTAGATGGATTCACTGATACTGTCAGAGCTACATGGAATTCCAATGCTGCATTGAGGTGGTATGGCCTGAGGAAGTTTGAGGTGCATTTTTGCTTTCATTTTTCCCATGTGGCCAACTTGCCTGAAAAGGACAGTAATGGAATAAAGCTCTAAAGCTTACATCATGCTCCAAGTTTTCTTGGTAAGTTTCCATGCTGCCTGCTTTTGGTGGTTGATACTTATGAACACTTGGCAGTGAAAATTGGCACAGTCTGGGTTGATACTATCAGTGACTAGTGATGATGGCTGATGTGCAGTGAGATATGCACATCCCTCTCAATGCACCTGATTGGACAGTAAGGAACCATTCAATGCTGATGATTGCATTGGACATTTCTGGGGGCCTTCATTTTGAGAGAGCTAGTATATGGGAATGTAATCACATTGATTTCACCCATTTTATAGAACTGTTCCTTGTGGTGATCTTCACCTCTTATCTTCGCTTTCTCTCTTTCACATGGTCACTTACTTACTACCATTTGATTCCCCCTCTTATTTGCTACTTGCTACTTCTTTTCCAGCCTTCTAGGCCAACTCCTAGTGTTGTGGCGCATCAGCCACTCTTTGTTTACTGTTGTTTACTTTGAAGCGCACTTAGTGTAGCTGAGTCCAGTGTTGAGACCTTTGGTTGCTCACACTGGACTCTAGGTACTGTGTACCCTCATATCTCTATTTAATCTATGGTTGCTCACACTGGACTCTAGTCTGGTTATTCCCCTAGCTCCCTAGAGCTTTAGGAGTCGATTAGGATCCCCCTAGGGACCCCTTTACTTCTTTGCTGCTCACAAGAACTGCACAGAGAACAACTCAGCATCTTCCACAAGAACACAGAGAACCATACTAAGTCCTTCAAAAGGATTTGAGTTGTCAATTGTCAGTGCAAAAGGCTTTGAGAGTTGGAGATGACAGAAAGCATAAGATGATGTCTCTAGGCAATACATTAGTAACCTACTGAAACATAGAAACATTGTCACTGTATTTTGGGAATTTCCTCAACAATGAAAATCTTTCAGTTCTTTGAGGCCATCAACTGGTGGTGGGGAGCTCATAAAATGAGTGGAACCTGGTTACACAGGCCTTTTGTTTTGTGTCTATTGCCCCTTCTTCCTTCTCTGCAATTATGTGTCTTCAACACCCACATCTGTTGTCCACTCACAAACAGCCATATGATTGCATGAAGTGTCACAGCCATGGTTAGTGTACATGAGCATCAAGGTCATCCTCCTTTGGCATCTGTGTCATCTTTGTCTGCATCATCTTGGTCTCTTGTTTCAACTGCTCCTACAATGCCACTATCATCCCCCTTGACATCAGAATCACTATCACCTCTGGAGAGTGGGGTCAGGCTAACTATCAAAGTAAGCATTCAGTGGATATCTGGCATTACAAGCAATCTTAATCCTTCCATTCAGAAAGTTGCAGAAGTCACCCAACTTCTTGATGTAGAGCTCAAAGCATCCCACCATGTGCATTGACTTGGATGCAGCAGTAATTATTTTGCTAGACAATTTGCATTCCAGGAGCAGGATGAAGCTAAGGCAGAGAGTTGGAGAGGTGTAGAGAAATGGTTGACTCATGTGTGGCTGAGGTCTCTGTGCCACAAGCCCTATGTGACACCATAAGTTGTGTCTCAGTAATGTGATGCTTATCTAGACCACTGGTCAAGGTTATTCAGGCCAGGGATGAAGCATTCAAGTGTGGTGCCTGTGAATTGCCTTGTGTTCACCCTTTTTTGTGAGTGACTTCTATCATTTCATGATCATTAGGCTCATTGACATTAGGACTCAGGAATGCTGTCATTTATTCTGTCTATCCTGGCTTCACCAGCATTTCCAGGAATGCCTCCATCAACAACTGAAGTATTGCAAGGTTCCTGCCCACCTTGGTGTCAGCAAAGCACCCCCATACACAGCCACAATGCTCTCAGCATTGATTTCAGGAGAGGTATTACACCTTCTTTTATACCATTGCCCCATATGCAATGCTGCAGTCTGGGAAAGGCCAAAGGAGTTCTGTCCTCTCATACAGATTATAGAGGCTTTGACCAGTGTCCTTGGAGCTCCCTCTCAGATGACAGAAGTAGGGAGGTTGTTGGATACCCCAGACATGGTCCTTAGCACATTAAAACTTTGCCAGGAACTCCTTGGTTCTGGCATTTCCTTGACATATATTGGCCAACTGCTTCTTTTCCCAATCTGCATTATGAAGAGGGTGGAACCTCCTTTTGACCTCAGTCTTGACCTCATCAAAGGTGGGCCAAGCCTGTGCTGCAAGACACATGTCAATTCAGGCCCTTGCATAAGCCCTGGCAATTGGTCCAGTCATCTGTGACCAGACAGCAAGTGCATCTTCATGACATATTCTGAATGCAGCTATTTGCCATGAAGGCACACATTTTCAACCACCATTCCTCAAACTTTGAAATAGAGCCATCAAACTGGCCCAGATCTGCTATGCCCTGTTTGGTGGGGTCAACCTGTTGTTGCTGCTGCCCCTTACTGTGGTTGAGGCAGGTTTGTGATGATGGTGGCAGCAACCTGCTGGCCACATCATTGACAGTTGCTGCATGAAGTTGAGCATGTTATTGGTTAAGCTGTGTGGGTCCATGCTTGGCAAAAGTTACAGGGATGCAGGAAGGAGGGCAGATTGTTTGTCTGTTTCATAAATTGTATGAAATGTGTAAGACGAAGCCAAGAAGATTAGGATCTTCTTCCTCAACTAAAGGAGAGAGGCAAGGAATGGGAGTACCAAAGATCTGGTGCTCAAGCAGAGTCACTGATCTAGCAAAGAGGGTGGGTGGAGCAGAGGACTCCTGCTTGATATATGGCAAAAAACATAGAACTGGAGCCAATGACTCCAACTTCTTGACACAAGGAATTTTGAAAGCTTCTGTGATTTTCCCTGGCCTCTGTGCTGGTACTCTGTCATGACTAAGGTATGACTAGTAGAAATACAGTAGTATGCTTTCTACCTCCTGAACATTGGGGAACTACTTTGGACTATGTGCTTCCACCCCCTAATGTGGGTTGCACCTTCACACTACCCTTGACAGATAGCTGGACTACTAACTATGGGTCTTTTTTGACACAACCACCAGCTAATAGGTGGATGGGACTAAAGCATTGCCCCATGAAGAAGAGAAAAGAAGAAACAAAAGCTCCTTAACCCTGGAGTCCAGGTATGGTTTCCCTATATGCCTGGGAGCAAGCAGAGTGAGGGAGTTGTTGATAATCAAGTTCAAGTGTGACACTGGCAACAAACATTGCAACTCAGTCACTCCTCAAACTGATAGAGAGCTTAGAAGGAATGAGTTTCTAGGCACAAGCACAAGATGAACTCAATTGGAGTATACTATGGACAAGAGAGCCTGGTATTTATACTAACTAGAGTGTTTGTACCAAGGAACATCATAGAACAAACCAAACAAAAAGAGATAAATGCCATTGGCTGCAGTGAACACACTGAGCCAATGTGGCAAATGATGACTAAGCTAAAGACTCTAGTGAGTGTTTTTGTAACCCTAACCAGAGAGTGACTAAATAAGGTAAACTATGATAAGAAAAGTATAGACCATTACACCTAATCCATGACTATGACAACCCAACTCCACTCTTGCTCTATGGCCACTGAAGCTTCAGAACAAGCTTCAATCAGTGACATGCATGAATCTAGTGCACATATTGCATTAGCAAGTCACCAACACCCACCACTGTTGGTCAGCCAGTTCCATAGCTTCTCCACCAGAGGAAAACCACTTTCTACCCCAACTCCTAGAACTGGCTCTTCTGGCAGGCACTCAACCTCAACTGCATGACCAACTCCTGACCTCTTTGGAGGTGGTGATCCTGGAGATGATGATCCTGGAGATGATGGCCCCAAAGATGGTAACTTGAATGATAATGATGATGATGATGATGATGAGAACCCTTTCATCATCAACACTGCAGAGGAGTTAGACCCCCAGCTGGTGGTCTTACAGAATGTGGCAATGGCTGTCAATTGACTGTCATTCCAATGACACTTCATCCTCAAGAGCCAAAGTCTGAGAGCTTGGACACCTTCAATGGAACAGATCTGAAGAAACTCTGGGCCTTCTTGGTCCAATGTGAACTCTGTTTCCAGGACCACCCAAAGGCATTCCACCAGGATAGGAATAAGGTCATGTTCACTCAGTCATACCTAAAGGGCATGGCCCTTGAATGGTTTGAGCCAGACCTTCTTAACTCTGGAGATCTGGTGGACTGCCCACTTTGGATGGACAGCTGGTTGGACTTTGTAGCAGACCTCCAGACAACCTTTGGACCACACAACCCACTTGCTGATGCAGAACACCAACTTGACCACCTACATATGAAGGAGACCCATGGGGTCAACCACTATGTGGTCAACTTCAATAGACTGGCATCACAAGTCCAAGGTTATGGAGATGGCACTCTCCACCACCTCTTTTATACCAGACTTCCAGATCATATCAAAGACAAAAATAATTAGAGTTGGCAAGCCAACAATGTTATATGGGCTATGCATATTAGCCCAGGAAATTGATGCATGCTACTGGGAACATAAGGATGAGGTCTCATGCCAGACTAAGTCCTCTGGCAGTAACTCTGGAAGCAAACCCAACCCCAACAAAGGAGATAAGCAGAAGTCCAGTAGCACCAACACTCAGCCTAATAGTAACAATCAAACTCCATCTGCATTGAATTCCAAACCCCCAACCAGTCAGAATTCCAGAACACTGCCCAGACTATCTAACAAGCTAGGCAAGGACAGAAAACTGACCCCAGCTGAGTGAAAGAGACATTTTGAGCAGAACCTTTGCATGTTCTGCAGAAACCCTGGACACGAGGCTAAAGAATGTCCTAGGTCCACCTCATGCACAGCCAAGGCCTGTGAATCCATGGCCACCAAGTCAGAAACCAAGCCAACCAACTCCACTGAGGCAAAAAAATAGAGTGCAACTCTCAGAACTCCACACAGCCTAGGAGTTGTGTTGATACTGGCTGTGCATTCATGGAGGCATGCCTCAATGCATCTGCTCTTTTGAATTCTAATCCATTAAAGCCTCTCATGACTCTCAACTCCTATAAAATTCTGGACTTTTCAGCATTAATAGACTCAGGTTCAACCCATTGTTGTGTAGATTCTGTTTTTTCCAATAACCATGGTCTTTCTGTTTACTCTGTCCCACCTCTCATCCTCCACCTGTTCAATGGTGTGACAATGACAATGATTAATAAAGCCTTGAATCTCTCCATCTGATTTCCTTCCAGAGACATCACTGATGTGACTTTCTATGTACAGTGAGTGAAAAAACCCTTGCAATGTTTTGCTATTTTTCACTAACTGCAGTGTAGCACCAGAGGGCATGGGAATCTCACTTGGCCATAGTGGGATGGATGGTAGTACTGACTCTTGGCTACCGAGGGGTCACTGTATCATGTGATTATGTCCAGTGGTCATTGAGATATGTTGGTTTTAAAACAGGTACATCATTGCAAGGGTTTATTCACTTTTGGTCTGGGCAGTAGAATCTCACTCAAATGAAGGGATAATTGTGGTTGTTTGGTCATACAAACAAAGATACACATATCAACATTGTGTCTGAGTTCCAAAAAGTTCACATGGTTCTTTGTTTCCAACCTCTACCACCATGAGATCCATCTCTGCCACCCAAAGGAATACTATCCTGACTATGCTTGATGCTGGTCACTCTGCTTCCTCTATTGCCTCTAGTACTGGCCTGCATCTCTCTACCATCTCTAGGCTTCATTCCAAGGAGCATTCCACCCTGCAGAAGTCCACTGGAGGTCATCCATCTAAGCTTTCCCCTGCCAATGTCCACCATGCCATCCATCTTATCTCCACTCAGAAGGCAGAAAATGCTGTCCAGGTGACCAAAACTCTCTCCAATATCATCAACCAGCCCCTCCACCCAAATACTGTTCAGCAGCACTTAAAGAAGACTGGTATGAAGGCTGTGGTCAAGCATAAATGACCTATCCTCTCTGCCAAGCATCACAAGGCAAGACTTGACTTTGCCTATGCTCACAAGGATTGGACTCTGGAGGACTGGAAAAGGGTGGTATGGTCTGATGAGACTAAGATCAACTGCCTGGGGTCAGATGGTCACAAATGGGTGTGGAAAAAGCCAGGGGAGAAGCTGAATGATAGGCTAGTGGAGGGGACACTGAAGTTTGGAGGAGGTTCTCTCATGATGTGGGGCTGTATGACTTGGGAAGGTGTTGGATATGCCACCAAGATTGATGGTAGGATGGATGGAGACCTTTACCTCCAAATTTTGAAGGATGAACTACAAGATTCCCTTCAGTACTATGGTCTTCATCCTCCTGACATCATCTTCCAGCAGGACAATGACCCCAAGCACACCTGCAAGCAGGTCAAGGAGTGGCTGGAGGAGCAGGATTTTAGGACTATGGTATGGCCTGCACAGTCTCCTGACCTCAACCCCATAGAATGTGCCTGGGGTTACCTCAAGAGGAGGCTTGCAGAGTATGAGCACCCCCCCAAGGGAATACTGGAGTTGTGGGAGAGGACTCAGGTGGAGTGGAATGATATACCAGCTGAAGAGTGTCAGAAGTTGATTGAAAGCATGCCTAGGAGGGTTGAGGCAGTGCTTAAAGCAAAAGGAGGCTATACCAAGTACTGATATCCCCCATATACCCTTCCATTACCAAAAGTGAATAAACCCTTGCAATGATGTACCTGTTTTAAAACCAACATATCTCAATGACCACTGGATGTAATCACATGATACAGTGACCCCTTGGTAGCCAAGAGTCAGTACTACCATCCATCCCACTATGGCCAAGCAAGATTCCCATGCCCTCCGGTGCTACACTGCAGTTAGTGAAAAATAGCAAAACATTGCAAGGGTTTTTTCACTCACTGTAACTCCATTGGATTCTGAGTGTAAAGTTGTTCTCAGACATAACTGGCTCACCATTACAATCTGTCAATTGATTGGGTATTGGGCAGTATTAAACTCTGGAACCTTACATCTCATTTGCCAGCACCAACTTCACCCTCTGACTCAGAGTCCACTCCAAGAAACCCTGGAGACACCCTTCCAGGTTCTCTGAACCCCATATCCCCTGACTCAGTTGACAACTCCACTCCACCCAGCCTTTGAGCACCCAACATCTCTCTGATCAATGCAGCAGCCTATGTCTGTGCTTGTAAGTTAGATGGCTTGCTCCAGGTCCAACCTCAGGACAGTCCCAAACTCCAGGCTGCTACTGTACAGGACACCCTGGACATGTCATTGGTACCCCCAGACTACCATGACTTCACTGACATGTTCAGAAAAGCCAAGGCCTCTACTCTTGCACCTCACCAGGAGTTTGACCTCAAGATAGATTTGGTGGAAGGAACTACTCCACCACTGGGAACCCTCTGCTCCCTCTCTCCAGTTGAGCTGGCTGCTCTCCAGACCTTTATTGACAAAAACCTTACCACTGGCTTTATTCATTTGACATCATCTCCATATGCCACACCTGTCCTCTGTGTCAAGAAGAAGGACAGATCACTTCATTTGTGTGTTGACTTCAGGGGCCACAACAAGATCACCAAGAAGGATCACTACCCACTCCCTCTCATCTCAGACTTACTCAACTTGCCCAGTCAGGCTAAGGTCTACACTAAAATTGACTTGTGACATGCCTACCATTTAGTGCACATTACTGATGGAGATGAATGGAAGACAGCCTTCCAGACTCATTATGGATCTTACAAATGGCTTGTAATGCCACTCAGGCTCACCAATGGCCCTGCAGCATTCCAATGCTTTGTCAACTCTATCTTTGGGGACTTACTCAATGTATGTGTCATTGTCTACCTGGATGATATCTTGATCTACTCCAATAATATAGAAAATCACAAAAAACATGTTCACAAGGCACTCCACAGACTCCAGAAACATGGTTTGTATGCCAAGCCAGAGAAATGTGAGTTCCACTCAGAGTCCATAGAATATCTCAGATTCTTCCTCTCACCCAATGGCTTGACAATGTCTGAGGATAAGGTTAAGGCCATCCATGACTGGCCTGAACCCTGAAAAGTTAAGGACATCCAGTCCTTCCTCAGTTCTGCCAACTTCTACCACCATTCCATTTTCAACTACTTGGACATCATGGTCCTGTTGACATGCCTTACACAAAAGGGTACACATTGGAACTTCTCCAAGGATTGTCACCAGTCCTTCAATCACCTCAAGGAAGCTTTCTCCTCAGCTCCCATCCTAACTCACTTCCAACCCAGACTTCCAGTTACAGTTGAAACTGATGCTTCAGACTATGCTATTGCCAGCATCCTGTCCATCACCTGCCCAGACAGTGAGGTATGCCTGGTGGCATTTTATTCCTGGACTTTGACCACCCCAGAGTTGAACTATGATACCCATGACAAGGAGCTCTTAGCAATTCATGAAGTGTTCCAGTCTTGGAGGCACTACCTTGAAGGCCCAGCACACCCCATAGACATCATCACAGATCACAAGAATTTGGAATATTTTTCCACCTCCAAGGTCCTCACCAGGTGCCAAGCACACTTCAACATGATAATCCATTTCTGTCCTGGTAAGCTCAGAGCAAAACCTGATGCCTTGACTAGACAGTGGGACATCTACCCCAAAGAGGGGGATAGGGACTACACTCAAGCTAACCCTCAGAATCTCCACCTGGTATTCACCACCAAGCAACTGTCAAACTCACTACAGGCAACCTACTTCAAAAGCCCAGTACTATGTGCCAGCATCATCATGGATGTTGAACAACTCCATGACAACATTAAGTCCACCCTTCCCTCCAACCCCTTAAGCCAACTCCACCACATCTCTGACCATTCCAACCCCCATCAGCAGGTTGACAATGCTGGACTACTATGCCTGGATGGTCACATATACATTCCAGATACCAATGACCTCCAGCTCCACATACTTCAGTACAAGCATGACCATCCACTGGCTGGTCACTTTGGACAAAATTGAATTGGACTTTCATTAAAGACTACATCAAATCCTGCACTGCCTGTGTGCATGCTAAAACTCTGAGACACAAACTGTATGGTATGTTGAAACAATTACCTATACTGGAGAGACCTTGGAACTCCATTTCCATGGATTTCATCAAGCAACTACTAAACTCCAGTGCTCATACAGCCATACTGCTTGTCATAGACTGTCTCTCAAAACAAGCAATCTTCATCCCAACTGAAGACACCATCACTCTCTGCAACTCACCCAACTGTTCCTACTCCATGTCTTTTCTAAGCACAGAGTTCCCTCACATGTAACAGGTTCCAACTGAGGAATGGAGTTTGTCTCCCGCTTCTTCCAGTCATTGGGTAAAGCCCTCAACATGAGGCTGCACTTCACTTCTGGATACCACCCAGAAGGCAATGGTCAAACTGAACAGACAAACCAAACCCTGGAGCAGTACCTACAGGTTTACTATAACTACCAGCAAGATGACTGGCCTGAGTTGTTACCTCTGGCAGAGTTTGCATACAACAATGCTCCAAGTGCCACAACCAGAGTTTCTCCATTCTTCACCAATAAGGGATACCACCCAAGCATCACCATTCATCCAGAGTGAGACCTGACATCTTCCCAAGCAAGAGACTTCACAGTAGACTTAGAATCTCTGCATGCTTACTTATGGGAGGAAATGAAAGAGGCTCAGAAAAGATACCAATGTCCAGCAGATGCTAGAAGCATCAGCAAACCCCCTCCCCCTCTATACAGGTCTGTACAGACCACAGACCCACAGACAGGTCCCCCCCTGTACAGACCTACCCCAGATTGTTTCAGCACTACAGATTCTCACCACTCACATATGTTGTAGTTGACCAATAATTGAATCATATTATCATAAGCTACCTAAATTACATGTCAAGGTACAAGGATATATATATCTATCTATACTAAGTGGTCACTTATTACTATTAGTAGGGAGAGGGTACTCACCATAAGGGTGGTGGTAGCAAAGGAGGGTGGTGAGGGAGGGATGATGACAAAGATGATGGTGAGGAAGAGGGATGGTGGTGGTAGTGGAAAGAGATGTGGTGTTGGAGTGAGCTGGGATTAAACATCCTTTTCTGCTTACCTCAGCAACTTTCAAAGCCAGCTGTGTGGGTTGTGTGGTGCACCTCTACAAATTTCAAACTCAGATTCAAACTCCGCCAAAAAAGAAAGTTGTAGCCTATGATCACAGGACCATGTGAATATTTTTACCTTAGTAATATCTCCTTTTTTGGGTGAGATATTTGCAAAGTTCTTGTGGAGTCCCAGTTGGCAAAAATAAAAAAGTGGCTGTACAGTCATGATGTCATAATGAAAGTTGTAGTGTATGATGTCATGATCATGTCAGTATGATTATCTCATCAATATGTCTATTTCTGGATGAGATATGTATGGGCAAATCAAAGTTTACATCAGTGTGGGTCTGTAGGGTCTGTAGAGTCTGTAGGGTCTGTAGGGGTCTGTACTTGGTCCGTGGAAAATCTGTACCATCTGTGGGTCTCTGCCTCTGTACCAAACCCAGGGTTTTGCTGATGTAGAGCTGTCCTGACCTCACTCTCAAGGGCAGTAACAGAAAAGACTGCCACAGGCTGGTCTCACCAGCCTGTGCTCCCCAGTCTCTATAGTGGTGATTATTGTGTAGCTAATACAACTTGAGTTCAAGTCTGAACCCTGCATACTAATCTGCCACTTGCCTTGCACCTACAGTGACTCCAAAAACCCTTTCCATAATTGACCTCACAGCAGTGTTTGAAGTATACTGCCAGACACATAGAAAATCATGCTAGGCTTTGGTGGAGTCATACATCATACATACTCTTGGCTACAAGATTGCCCTATAGGTCATGTAATTTTGTTCACACAGTCCTGAGATATGGGCATTTTAAAACAGCAAGTCCATGGAAAGGGTTTTTTCACTTTTGAATTTACAAAGGTATTAGGATATTATCAGTACTTGGTATAGCCACCTTTTGCTCTAATCACTGCCTCAACCCTTCTAGGCATACTTTCAATCAGTTTCTGGCACTCCTCTGCTGGTATCCCCTCCCACTCCACCTGAGCTCTCTCCCATAGCTCATGAATCCCATTAGGGGGGTTTTCATGGCTTGCAAGCCTTCTTTTCAGGCAACCCCAGAGATGTTCAATGGGGTTAAGGTCAGGAGATTGTGCAGGCCATACCATGGTCCCAAAATCCTGCTCTTGTAGCCAATCTCTAACCTTTTTGCAAGTATGCTTGGGATCATTGTCTTGATGAAAGATTGTATCAGATGGATTGAGACCATAATACTCCAATGTTTGTTGGAGCTCATCCTTCAAAATCTGGAGGTAAAGGTCCCCATCCATCCTACCATCAATCTTTGCAGTATAGCCAACACCCCCCAAGTCATACAACCCCACATCATCAAGGAAGCCCCTCCAAACTTGAGAGTTCCCTGTACCAGCCTATCACTGAGCCCCTCACCTGCCTTTTTCCAATCCCACATGCATCCATCTGACCTTAGGCAATTGATTTTGGTCTCATCAGACCATACAACCCTCTTCCAGTCCTTTATAGTCCAGTCCTTGTGGGTATATGCAAAATCCAAGCAAGCCTTGCAATGTTTAGCAGAGAGAATAGGGTGTTTGGTCTTGACTACAGCCTTCATACCAGACTTCTTCAAGTGAAGATGAACAGTATTGGCAGAGGGAGGCTGGTTAATAATATTGGAAAGGGATTTGGTGACTTGAACTGCATTTTCAGCCTTGCCAGAGGTGAGCATGGTGAACATTGGCAGGAGAAAGCTTGGAAGGACACCCTCTGGTGGCCTTAAGAAGTGTAGAACACCTCTTAGAATGAAGTTTGGATACAGCAGAGGGGCTAACACCAATTTGCTTGGCAATAGCTTCACCAGAATGGCCAGAGTCAAGCAAGGAGAGAATGGTGTTTTGTTGAGTAAGAGAGAGGGATCTGATCATAATGGTGGTTGAAAGCAATGAAGTGTGTGAACTTTTTTGAACTCAGATATATTGTTTACATGTGTGTCTTTGTTTGTATCAACAAACAGTAGCAATTATAGCATGTTTTTCATGAGATCCTAGTTACCAATTCAAAAGTGAAAAAACCCTTCCCATGGACTTGCTTTTTTAAAATGCCCATATCTCAGGACTGTGTGAACAAAATCACATGACTTATAGGGCAATCCTGTAGCCAAGGGTATGTACTACTTATGACTCCACCAAAGCCTAGTATGATTTTCCATGTGTCTGGAAGTATACTTCAAACACTGCTGTGAGGTTGATTATGGAAAGGGTTTTTGGAGTCACTGTAAGTCCCAGCCTCAAATACAAAACAGGGATCATCCCCCTTAGAAAAATAAAATAAAATAGCACCTCAACCACTCTATCATCACCCAAAATCCTACTAGGGAGTACCCTCTCCCTACAACACCTCAGCCTCCTTCACTCTCCAGACTTTCTCAGCCTCTGCACCTTTTCTCCATTCCTCCATTTTGATGGCTTGCTGAAGGGCAATGCATTGATGTCACTGGCATTCATTGAGTTTCACCAGTTTCATGGCAGGGGGATCATTTGGCTGGTCTTCAAGCAGTGCCAGTGAGACTGCATGCCAAGATATTTCTCTAGGGTCAAGGTTGGAGTGAAGGGGGATGACACTGGACATGATGTGAAGGATGGATGTTGAGACTTATATGGAGTTGTTCTTTAAGACTTTGCATCACAAAAGTTTTTTGGACTCCAACAATGTGGGCTTTGAAAATCCAACATGTGCATTCAACATGTCAATGCCTCAAGGGCTCAGCCCTATGAGGGGGATCCTGTCACATCTGTGACACATGCACAAACTCTGGACCATAACCTGGTTACCTCTGGCCTCTTTCCAGTCCTGCAGGACTCCATTGTATATCTCTGTTCCATCTCTAACTTAGTTTTGATTTGGTTCTGTTTCTGTTCCCATATTTAGTACATGTTTCTCTTGCCTCTAAGTAATTTGCCATACTGGCATCTATGACTAATCATTGTACTTCTGGCTACCTGGCAACTACTGGTTTACCTTACTAATACTTTTACTAATACTCTGAATCATCTGTACTGTGCTCTGGTAGTCAATACACCCCAGACATTGCCTCCCAGTATTCTCTGTAGTATAAAAGCCTTGTACATTTGTCATAGCACCTCAGTTTGAATATCAACTAAGATACTCATTGATCTCACTTGACTCCAGGCTTCTCTGGATAGATCTGACCTCCAGAACTCTGCAAGAACTAGTGTACAAGTTGTATGCTAAAAACCTGACCCCCCCCCCCAGACTTTGTTTACAACCCTACCTATGCCCTTGGACCCCTCAGAGACTTGAGAACCAGTCTTGACAGATTGCCTTGGAATACACTGACAGTCATATGATGCCTTTACACTCTCAACAGAAGGGCTGTGTAGGAGCCTGGTTTTGGGGTATTTTTTGGACTTAGAGAAATTTTGAGGCATTAGCAGCTGTGCTCACTACACAACAGAGCTAATCATTACTACACTTTTTTCGCTAATCAATACTACTGTACATTTCCTAGTTACACTACAAATATTTGGTAGTCAAAAAAGCAGACTTTACTACACTTTTGCTAATCAAGTATGTACACAACACTTGACTAGTCAAATACTAATAAACACTACACTTACTTGGTAGTCAAAAAAAGTGGACTTTACTACACTTTTGCTAATCAAATATGTACACAACACTTGACCCACTTATTTGGTAGTCAAAAAAGCAGACTTTACTACACTTTTGCTAATCAAATATGTACAAAACATTTCACTAGTCAAATCCTAATAAACACTACATTTTTTGGGAAGCCAGCACAGCCACACACCAAGGGTTGGACCACAGCCACAGGGAGAGGGGTTGACACAGCCACATACAAGGGGTGTTGCACAGCCACACTGAAAACCAAAGTTGTAGCCCCTGTTGAGAGGATCATGGGAGTATGCTTACATGAGCATGATCTTTATTTTTGGATGAGGTAAATGCAAAATACTAAAATTTTCACAAGTCTTTTCTTTCTTTTTGCACAGCCACTCCCCTTGCAATCTGTGCTGATGTAATCAAAAAAGCGGAGTAGATAGGATCTGGTGACTCAGGGCATGCTGTGTATCTGGGGAACCTGGGTGGCTGGGTTACTGGTGGTGCTGGGGAGTTCTGGGGACTCTGGGTAGTCTGGGAGGTCTGGGCCCAAATCAGTAGTTTACTGATGCTACCAGGTGTATACAAGAAGTGGATGCCAATCTGCAGTGGCAGTGTGCACTACCACTGCAAAATTTTCAGAACTGGCTTTGGAGTGGAGGTAGCAGGTCACATGGAATGGCAGGTTTACTGCATGGTTTGTGCTTCAGGTTTCTGGCATTGTTTGCTCATTAGGGTGTTAGGTGATGAGCACGGAGTTGGTAGAACAAAGAAATGGGAAAAATGGTGCACCTACTGTAGACTGTAGTCTCCCTCTCATAGGTTAGACTACATCAGCAAACTAACCCTTGCCCCTACAAAATGTCTTTGTACACCACACCACTGCATTTGCTTCTGTTCTCACAAAAATTGACCCAGAAGCTGACATTATCATAAAGATTGCATTATCAAAATTTCAACCTGCATTTAGATGTCATTTGTTGAGATCTTTTGCCCCTATTTCTCTGGACAGGTCTAGCCAGTTAGGTACCTTGCTGTCAAAAGCTGGCTAGTTCTGTCCAGTTCTGGCTAGGGTAAGGGCTGTTTTGCTGATGTACCATAATATTAGACTTGTTCTTTCCAGTCTGAGTCTCCCTCTCATACATAGATCTGGTTTACCTCCCTTCAAAATCTCCTACATGGAACTCCCTTCAACATAGTCAAAACAATAGGCAGGTGGGCAGGAGACTCATTCACCATCTATCTGCAGCACCATATGGAGCACTTCACAAGGTACACCATGCCACCAGTGCACTGATTCCCCCCATGAGTGAGCAACCACCTCCTTTCTTTAAGGGCTATGAGCTTTGCCATCCATGTTGCTGGAGCTATGTACTTTTACATATGAGACACAGCTCACTCTTCACCCCAGGTACAGTGCCTCCTCCAGGCCAGGAAACCCTTCAGGTTTTCACCCATATCTCACTCTTGTCTCTAGGACAAGTCATAAACATCTAATCATTCTTGTATATCATCCTTCTGCACTACATACAAACTAATGTAACCCTTGAATCAAAACACAAAGCAGTTTGATATGCATGGACTGTCCATAGCCCATTGCTTAAGTAGTCTGAGCACCATTAGTGTACATCCACAGAAATGTCCAATTCATGTTTGACACCAATTATACAACTGAGGATGTTGGCATAATCTCAATGCTCTAATGATGCTTGTCAGATATACTAACCCTAACATCCTTGGCACAAATTTCATAATTATCTGCTGCAGCTGCACTGGAAAGTAATAAACTGACATAAACTGCACATTGGCTGCACCTCCCAAAAAAAACAGACTGTACAATTTTAACGAGCCGACGTGTAGCTAGTTGAGTGAATCTGTCTCACATGTTATGGGTGGATGAACACAAGTATATGTTTAGATATGCATACAAACACCCAGTCAACCTAGCTGACAACCAATGCAAGGTCTACTATTTCATGCAAATGCAGATTCTAAGAATGCCTCGATTTCCTTCTTGTGTTGCACCTAGAAAGTAATCAATTTTGTGGAGCCTATGACATACTATCATCCCCTACCTTGCTACCTGTTGCGACCGAGCTGGTGGGCTCCCGTCCAGCATAGAGTGGATACTTGCCCCGGTGATACTGGGTTTCGTTGGCAGCAGTCAATATGCGAGGACCGACATATGTCCATGCTCCATTGTTCAGAGGTTCCTCCTACAGGTCATGTAAGCTTATTAAAAATGCGATGATATGGCACCATACCTGGCACCACAAGAGGTCCGCGTTGGGGTACTTATCTAGATGCGGAGTAATCTGAAAGTCTGTGAGAAAAGTTTCGGTCGGACCAATGAAATGACATACGAGGTCATACGGAAAAGGTGATATTTGCTCTACACGGCTGATAGCTATGTCTTTGATCTCCTTTTGTTCACGCTCCTGAACAAGAGTGTGGTACACTTGGCCTGCACGACATGAGGATAAGGAGTATATGTAAACGTATAATAACACACCTGTACACAAGATATGGCGACGGATCTGTTCCGGTGGCACCAATTGCTCCGGGTGAGGTTCAGGCAAGTACCGCTGGAAATGAGTATTGCCCATCATTTCTGATAAGTCAGAGCGGGCACTAGGATGACGCAACAACGCTTTAGAGAAGAAGAGAATCAGCTGCACGAACCAGTATTAGTGCTCTAAGAAAGTATGGAGCAAACAAAGAAAACGCACTGGCTTTCTGAAGTCACGATGCACTTGTCGACGGAGGACGTGGAACTGGGCGATGCGTGAGCAAGATTCAGCAGGTACTGCAGCTAACTCACATAATTAGCGGGTGTACTTGAGACAGCCAGTCAGCGATCACCTATAGATGGGAGCTACATGCGAACTTACGTTGGATATACGACCTGCATGTTACAGTCCTGATGCTGTCGCTCAATCTTTTCGAGTGATGGGAAGACATGTGGGTGGTCATCACAAAGCTGTAAGAAGCGTTCAATTCTTCCACTCGAGTGCTCCGGACCTTGACCGTCATAACCATGAGGAAGGTTCACGACCAAACCCGTACGTTGTAACCACTTGCGTTCCCCAGATGCAATGAATTGATCGATTATACACTGGGCATTGTTGGCGAAGTCTCCGAATTGAGCTTCCCAAATGGTAAGGAAATTGGGTGATACCAGGGAGTAGCCAAGTTCGAAGCCGAGCGCGCCAAACTCGGAAAGCGAAGAGTTGCAAACCACGAAGCGCGCCTGATTAGAATCCAGGTTATTCAGCGGGACATACTTTTGCTCGTTGCTCTGGTCGTGAATGATGGCGTGACGCTGCGAAAAGGTTCCACGCTCTACATCCTGTCCCGAAAGGCGAACGTGAACTTTCTCCAGAGCAAGAGACCCAAACGCGAGAGCCTCTGCAGTTGACCAGTCAATGTTGCGACCCTCCTCGACAGTCTTCCCTCGTGTAGTCAGAATACGAGCAAGGTTACGATGAGGGCTGAACCCAGCAGGATAGTGTGACACGGCCTGTCCAATGCGTTTCAGCGTCTCCTCATTGGACCCAGTAGGGCGGGTTGGGAGTGTCTCCTCCGCCAATTGTCTAGGTGAGGGAAAACCTTGCCACGATGCCGACAGCCATTCCTTACTCGACGGAACATAGTCCTTGGCTCCTGCTGCCGCCTTCTCCAGCATTCCCCACACCCATTTCTTGTGCTCCTCGATATCCTTTTCTGTGAAAGTACCTCTTGAGACTAGGAACTTGGAGTATTGGGTCAATGGCGTGGGCTGCCTCTCAATTGCCTTGTACATGCGTGGCTGAGTAAAGCTAGGTTGGTCCGTTTCGTTGTGCCCGTAACGGCGGTAGCAGACAATGTCAATGACGACATCACGCTTGTATTTGGCACGGTAGTCCGCTGCGAGTTGACACACGAAGTTAACAGCCTCGACGCTATCCCCATTGACATGGAAAATAGGGGCGTCGATGGCCTTGGCAATATCGGACGGGTATGGGGTGGAACGGGCGAAGCGAGGGTCGGTAGTGAAACCAATTTGGTTGTTGACAATGAGATGAATGGTACCTCCTGTGCCATAATTTGGCAAATTGTGGAAGCCCATCGTCTCGTACACGACACCTTGGCCAGAAAACGCGGCATCACCATGGATTAAAACGCCCATGGCCGTATTATGTGTCTTCTCATCTCCTTCGAGATTTTGGATAGCATACGTCTTTCCTAGTACGATTGGATCTTCTGCCTCGAGATGTGAAGGATTAGCAACCAACGATAAGGAGACTTTCTTTCCTGATGGGGTGGGTCGCACGTAATTAGCTCCGAGGTGGTATTTGACATCACCTGCCGGAGAGTCGTCATCAACGGAACCAGAGAACTCGTTTAAGATGGCTTCGATGGGCTTGCGGATGACGTTCGCAAGTACATTAAGACGTCCACGGTGAGGCATCCCCATAGTGACATGTTTGACGCCGTGATCCACTGATCGATCTATAAGAGCTTTCATGCCTGGAATCAGTGCCTCACAACCTTCGAGGCCGAAGCGCTTCTCGTTTGGGTATTTGCTTGCAATGAATTTCTCGAACGATTCAGACCAAATAAGGCGGTCTAAGATCATCCGTTTCTCCTCCACAGTGTAGTTCCATGGTTTAGGGATTTCGGTACGTTCTCTAATCCAGTCACATTGCTCTTTATCCGGGATATGCACATACTGAATGCCAATGGCACCACCTAGTTATTGTCAGTGTGCGTATTCGGAAGCACTGACGTCAATCTTACAGTATATGCGTTTCAGAGTCTTGATAATTTCCGCGAGAGTCATCGTCTTACGGTCCCCCGTCGCAAAATGGGGGAGGATACCTGGCCCAAGAGCTATCTGTTTATCCAAATCCCGTTGCGTAAATCCATAGTGACTGAGTTCAAGTTCGGGTGGTCGGACATCGGCGAGGTCGGCGTCTAAGATGCCCAACGGGTCTAATTCAGCTAGGTGATGTCCCCGAACTTGGTATGCACGAACGAGAAGTTGTACCTAAGAAAAAGCTTAAGTAAATCGAATGAGAGCGACTAACGACAGACCTTTAAGTGGTCATCAAGCTCCGCGCCGCCTGCAGCATGTAGGGCCGGTGCACCGTCTGCGGGTTGAACAATAAGACCAGGAGGTGGCTGGAACGCCTTGGCGCTCGGCACTCCCCGTTCCATTGCGGAGAAGTAAGCATCCCAGGATACATGAACCGACTTGGGGTCCTGTTTCCAGTGTCTATACATCATATCCGCATAGTAGGCGTTGGTACCATTCGCGAATGGGTCATTGGGTGAAGGCGGCGTTGCAGGAGTAGCGAGCGCCCGGTGCAACACGGCAGCCGAACTGCGACAACCAGAAGCTCGCAGAGCGTACGGAAAACGCCTCACAACTTGCCGTGAAAGCATTTCAAGACCGAAACAGACCAAGCGGTGGTCGAATGAAACAAGTGAACTGACGGAAAATGTCGGTGTCGAATTGAATCGACTTGGATTGGCAGAAGCTCCGGAGACGATTACGTCAGCATACTAACCCCACGTATTAGTCAGCAGTTCTATGTCGGCCGAACAAATCCAACTTCCGAGACCTTACTTAGACTGTTACATTGGGTAAAGCCTTCCTGCTTGCACCGAGTTACAGTATTTCTACCCTCCCTGTTTCTTATCCCGGTAGAATAACCCAAGCTGCTTTACAGCTTGACCGAACGTATCGCAAACAAACACCCCATCCTGGATCCACGAAGGAAGCTTTTGCCGGATGGAGGCCATGCTGTACCTATGGTCCAGCAGGATAAGAGATGCCCAATCCAAGCGGTGGCGAATCGCTCTCCCTGCAAGACCTGGTCAGCAAATACGCCCACCACGACCAGGCGTGTAAGTGCGAACCGATAGTTTGGTTGACGGCGTTCATACACATATTCTCGTACAATTCCGAACCCGCGTCCTTTGACTGAGGATTCCTCTTACTTCCTGACTTTAACTCCGCTTCATTCGCGTAACGTATTCGTTCTTGCAGTTCAGGCGAGTTCTTGTTTGCAAAAGGAAGTCCTACAACTACCACCGCTCGCGCGAGGTCGTCCGCAAAATTCAGGCCCTCCGAAAGCTTAGCGCCCACGACGGCAAACAAAATGGCACCCCCTCTCTTGTCAGACCTTTCCTTAGACTTTATCGACTATAAACGATGGCATACAACAGCAAATGGCGCCAAAGACGTACCGAAGTCTGAATCGCTTCAGCATAGTCAGCAAGCGTCGAGTCCACAGCACCGCTATCCTCCGGCTCCCAGAACACCTACGACAAGTGTGTCGACAATTTCAATCTGCAAAGGATCGTGTCAGCGACGTACTTTCTTTTTCGCTTCAAACTTTTCCAGCGCGCGATCGGCTTTCCAAGTCTTCTTTGCAAAGTTCAACGAAGAATATGACGGGAAGAATATGATTACGCCTCGCGGAACGACGTTGCACAAATTCAGGACGACTTGTCCCAGCTCCTTTAGCACCTGCACGTTGCTTTGTTGTGCATACTTGAATTCCAGAAGTAACCCGGAAGGACCTTTGGTCAATATCAAGGTCTGGACATGCGACTGAGGAACGATATGACCGCAGGAAAACGTGGTCATTCTATCTTCAGGGAGAAAAGGAAAGAGACGGTCAATGACGTCTGACATCTATAGAACCGTCAGTTACAAGGAAATGATGAGCATGAGTGAACCTACCGGAGACATGGTACCCCCTGCAAGAACAACTGATCGAGCCGATTGAACAATTTCACGAAAGGTGGTCGAGGGGTTGAGAAGAAGGTATTTCATTTCCATTTCAGACTTTCCTTCTTTGCCTAATCTCGAAAATATGATGCGACCGTCTGAGTTCCCGATTATAAAGCCATCTCTCTCATGTGGAACCGTAATTAATCACCTTCGCGGGCACCAGCAAGGCCCAACATGAATGCCTCCACTGCCTGGAGTGGCAGGAGTGGTCTCGGTACGTGGCTCGGTTGGCTAGAGACTACAACCTCTTTAAGGTGGACTCGAAATATCAAAACACATGAAACCAACCGTCCAAAGCCCCAAATGCAACAGCCTGGGCATATCCCGAAATCTTGCGGGAAATCTGAGATAGTCAGGTAACGCAACCGAAAAATTTGATAAAGAGGGGCACCTTGCTCTTCCTGAGGTAGGTCTCTATTTCAAGTAAGTTAATCCCATCAACCTTCCGGCCCAGTCTCTGCATATAATCAGGTATGCTCATCACTTCTGTCGACACTTGCTTTGAAACTATCCACTCTTCCACCACCTTCGACATCGCCTGAAGGTAGGAAATGAGCCGCCTCAGGTGAAGACCATGCGACGGCGTAAGCCTATTCCGAAACTTGCGGTAATATGTTTCCACTTGCTGTAACGATATTGACAAAATCGTGGAAGTGACGCTAACAGACGACAAGGAAAGTAACGTGGGGATCAAGTCTGCATGAGTGTTGACCCAAAGCACGCCCACCCAAAAAAAACAAGCTTACTGTGGGCTTCGTCTATGATAACTATTTGATTAGTCAGGTCTATCCCGAGCGCCTCTCTAGCAGACTTTTGAAGGAGTAAGTTGTAGGGCAACGTGACAAGCTATGCGGGGGCGGCGATCAATCCACGCTGCAGCAATGGCATATCCGAATTACCTCAGCTTGGGGTATCGCTTTCCGAGAGCCATAGTAAGGGCAGGTATCCGCATTTCTACCAGCGGCTGCGAGATCTTCGATATCCTTCGGAAACGCCTAACCCGCGTTGTTCAGGCCATGCCGCCGTACAACACACGGCCACCCACTAATATTTGATCCCGAAAGTCCAGCATCTTGGTGCCGTCTTCAGGCGGAGATAGGTACTGACATCGCCTGCCAGCTTGTCCTGGAGAAGCCCACATGCGCATGCATCTCCAAGGAGATTCGTAAGATCCTTACCTTGCTGTAGTTCACGACACCTTTCGTCGAGGTCCCCGGTCTTCGATCGTACATCCTCGTTGATGCATAACTGTTTCCGAGACCCTAATGACACGGTTCGCCATGGCCGCTGCCCTGACCCATCGTCTTCTCCCATTTCCGTTTGGTCAAGCTCACGCTTCCGACGGGATATCTCATTCTTGGAGATTTCTGAATGCTTAGTCGAACCAAGTGACCTGTACAATATGGGAGGGAACCGTAGTTTCTGCAACTCTGGGAGGACCTGAGACAGTTGGGAATGCGTTCGCGATGCGTAGTAAATCTTGGTACATGTCGGTTCTTCGCCCTCAGACCAAGCGTGCTTCGCGCTGTTCTTCTCTACCCTTTTATTTCACGATCGAATGATCCATGGGCAACTTACAGTGTCAAGTGATCACTCACTTTTCCATCAGAGCACGTACAGCCGGGGATATATTGTCTAGTCCGTCTGCCACATCGAGATCGTTGGGGAGAAAGGCATCTTCGTCCCCTTCGATGTGCGGCACGTCGGCATTCACGCGCTAACCGATGGTAAATTGGAGACCAACCCTGGACGATTGAAAATGAACGTCACGCACCCGGCGTTTCGTGACCCGTGCGCGTGCCAGAGCCCGTAGTTTTGCCTCTGCATTTCTGGCACGCATCAACCTTTCCTCGTAGTCGCGTTCCTGAGCTTCGAGTTCCCTCTGACGCATCTGCATGGCCTGTGCCGCCACCCACGTTGGTTCTACGGCGGTGGCAGAGTTAATGAAACCGCCATGATCACACGACCAAAGTAGAGTTGAGTTCTTTTGGTCCCGAGACGTGTCACATGAACGACCACCCTTACCTGTGCTTCCGGAAGCTCCGTGCTGCGAGATCTTGCCTCTACGGGCGCGCTGCTGTTCGTCCGCCAGCCAGGACAAGCTGGCGCAGAGTAGACTAAGCGTTTTTCCCTGGCATGGAACCGGTGAACGAACTGAGCGCGAACCGCATGACACGCCTTGCTTACCGTTCCAGTCGGACTCTCCACGATGGTGACGTGCTTGTGCTCGATGGACGAATACAAATGTCTCATGAGGTCCACCTGTATTGAGTAAGGCGGGTCATATGGGAATGCAGGAAAGCGATCTGGGGTAGGCAACGTGAGGCCATCGTGTGCTACCATCACGTCGTGGTGACACCAAACGTCGTCGGAGAATGCACGCGCACGCGCTGGACTGCCACTCGGCTAGATACCACGACAAACACTTTATCACCAGGCCAAGATCCAAGCAGACCACCGGTGATGGCAAGGAACATCAAAAAGCTTAAACATGAGGAAGCAAATACATTCTTGTCTCGTTGGGAGCTACTAGCGCACGTGTAAAGAAACATGATCCAGAAAACAGGGACAGGTAGATGTGAGGGGACAGGATCAAGAAGGGTACAAGATACGCATGTCAATTAAGGGACAAAGAGATAATCTCCCTCTCGGTTGCGCATCGTACCTCAGAGCATATCCAGCAGGGTCTCCGAATGCCACGGCAAACCTATCAAGATTTCAAACCTTGAAGGACCCTGCATCGGGAGTATCGTAGTAGTTCATAAGCCACTTCTTCGCTTCTGCACACTCGACTTTGACGCGAGCAAGTAGTGGCTTGATCCTGGCCAGAGCTTCCTCGGGGGAAAGCTTTGCCTCCTTGATTTCCGCTTTCTTGTCGGGGTCCGTCCGCTGACCTAGGTGCTGTATCTTCTCGCAAATGCCCTGTACTTGGATTACGCCAAGCGTGGCGGATGAGCCCTTGAGGAAATGCCCGTGGTGTGATAGCTGCTCCAGATCTCTCGCAGCACTGTTATCGACCGAGTAAAGTGGTGAGCGGCAGGCTGGTCGTGCGGAGATGCTGGGACGTACAATGCTGTATCCATCTCTGAGAAGGTGGACTCGGCCTGCTTGAAGTAGCCATGTACCAAGTCTCGAGAGAACTCATGTGTGTCGTCATCATCCAGCTCTTGTAGCTGCCTAAGCATCTCGCCGTCGATAATTACTTTGGTGGACTTGAAGGACATTGGTCAACATCCTGGTTACCTTCTTGGTAAGAGAAGACGTACGCTGTCTGCAGGTGCCTCTGCCACGACACCGGGCGATGGTATGGCTGGGGTAGCCTTTGGGCCGGCTTCGTCCAGGAGCGAACGAGATCTGACGTCGAGCTTCTTCTGTGGCAGAGCCTTGTTGGACGGTGATGGGGGTTGACGCCTGGCAACGTCGTCGTGATAGCTTGGGGGCGAACGGGCCCGCACGGTCGTTGGGTCGACTGAACGAAAAGACATGGCAGAAAAATACGAATAAGTTGAATTGAAAGCGAATTATAAGTAGTTATTGGGCGGTCGGAGCAGGGTCAGTGGCAGACCCCAAATGCAGCAAGAGAACTCTTGCGAAACGACCGACGTTTGGTAGACTTGGACTTGTAATTATATGATACGTATCGGATCCAATACCCACTCCCAACCCCGTTCCCTCCCGTCATCCGAGAGTAACCCTGCGTCCGATTTTGCAAATAGTGACACCTTGTACCCTTATCACTCTCATTCTGCGCGGCACAGTCTCCACATTCCACCCTCCAGAATGGTTTATCATACAACCCGTGCGACTCGCAGGCGCTCGACATCCTCCGTGGAATACCCTAGCTTCTGCAGTACCTAATAATCGCCACGCTCCCTTCAGCGTATCTCGTGGACAAAGGCAGGGTCCATCCGACGTACCTCCGCCGTATGTTGGGACAGCCAGGGAGGCGGCCGTCGCACCGGCATGCGCTTGCCGTTGTAAGTCACAGGTGGAGCCACCATGCGCACCGTGCCCGCACGTGGATGCTGGTCACATCACTCGCTCAGTCATCTCGTCAACGATATGGCGCGAACAAGACGTACATCGACCTCCACAGTCGACGACCGAGCCACGGCTTGGGGATGCGAAAACGTCTGACTGATGTTGTTGATCGGCCCAAATGGAATTCTTTACAAATTCGACTCATCAAGATCGCACTTTCGATGTCGCCGAACCACACGAACCCGATCCCAGTCAGCCGGTCTATCCAGTGGCTTCTATCGTGTCTCTTCAGTGCTGCGGAAATAATGTCGATCAGTTCTTTACGATTCGCTACCCGAGCAGCATTCGTCGAAAAGCGTGGGTCGTGGGCAAGTTCAGGCTGTTGCAATATAATCGTAGTCAGAAGCTTAAACTGAGACACCGTCGGAGGCCGAGCATCAGTGGAATGTATGAAGCCGGCGTCAGCGGCGAGAGCATACCTGCTTCTCATTCCCAGCACCAATCATCAAGAAGCCATCCTTGCATGGAAAAACTTGGTATGGGACTATTGAGGGGTGCGCCGTACCGTGCCGAGAAGCTTCATTTCCGGCAATGAGGTAATTGGAGGCAATGTTGGCAAGCCCAGCCAACTATACATATACATAGATAATGCAAATTTGACTGACGTGGCACGTAAAGAAAAGTGTAACAAACCTGGGTTTCAAAGAGGTTGCAATCAACCCACACTCCTTGATCGGTCTGACTCACAGAGCGTAAACCTGCCATAATGGCGCCATGGGCGTAGAGCCCTGTCATGATGTCCGTGACAGCAACACCGACCTTGCATGGTGGGCCGTCAGGTTCGCCAGTACTGCAAGGGACCCATTGAATGGAACGCAGAAACGCGGAGAAAAAGAGAACATAATGCTAACATGTGCATCAATCCGGCCTCCGCCTCAATTACGACGTCGTAACCTGGAGCTTCTCGGTAAGGTCCGGTCTGTCCGTATCCTGCGTGATCCATTAGATGGGGATGAAGGTGGAGAGATGCAGTATAAAGAGCTTCACACCCGTGATTGAAGCGTACACGAGACGGGGGTTGATTCTCTTGCAGTCTTCCCAACCCAAACCAATGGAAGATAACTTTCCAGGCACGAAGTTTTCGACCAACACATCGGAACGCTCTACGAGCTTATGCAGAATTTCCAGTCCGTCTCGATGCTTAAAGTTCACAGTGATGGACCTCTTATTCCTGTTGGCGGACATAAAGTAGGCGGATTCGGGCGGCAGGTGGGACGCTTCTGGTGGAGGATCCCTAGGCAAAGGGGCAGAAGGCGGAGTCCAAGAACCTGAGGTCCCATTAACAGAATGAAAAAAGCAGCATGGACCAATGTCTAAAACGACTCACGAGTATCGTCTCCTTTGGATAATTCCTCTACCTTGATGACGTCGGCGCCCAAGTCTGCCAGTAACATCGTGCATGTTGGGCCGGCCAACACGCGTGTGAGATCAAGAACCCTAATGTCAGCCAAGGGCGGGGGTATGCCTGTAGCGACAGACAACGGTCTCGTGCAGGGAATCACACTTCTCCCAGCACATGGCACTGCTGGTCGTCGAATCGAGAAAGCGACTGAATTCCTGGCGATAAACGTGAGCATATCAAACAACTTTTTGGTTGTTGTCCTTACCGTGTCCTCGTGAGCGGGACCGAATCGAGTATACGGGGTGCCAGCTGTCTTTCCAGTTCATTTCGCACATCAGAGTCCCCCTGGCACCCGACTCAACCTCGACGTAATGCCATCACGCTCCTAGTGGCACTGCTGAGCTCAGTCATAGGAGAAAGAAAGAAAACAAGAAAACAGAGATTAAATATTCTACATGGGTTTCTTCTCGGCCAGGAAACCAGAGGAGCCCAGATACCTTGAACCCGACAGGTCGGTGGTTCAAGTCATTCGTTCTCGATTTGTGAGTGCCTTGTTCTACGTCTCCTCAGCGTCTCGAGGGCGGTGTTCACCACGCTTCCAGCATGATATATACAAAGCCAAGCGCTGGGAAACTTCTTCGCCCCCCTCTACTTCCCACCTGTCACGGTTCGGCCTCAAGTCTCCATCGCGGCGAGGCGGTGACCCAGAATCTCGCCGTAGCAGAGATCTCAGCCATTCGCCGCGTTCACCTCTCCGTTCGCCAGGACACACTAGCCCTAGTCCCCGCTCCATGCCTCGTGCTCACACGGATGCCATAACGTGCGTCATCTCACCTTTGATTATCTTCGCCTTTCATCTTAGGCGATTGCTACCATGCAGTTCGAGTCTGGCGCAACGTCTCAATGAATTAGCCGCTGCCAACGCTGAAGGCTTGCTCAGGTATGCCCTCTCTCCGCTTGTCTGCACGGGGTTTTAACTTGACTGGTGTTGTAAGACCTTGACTGACATTTTGTCCAGTGACGACGAGTATCGTTTGCTACGCCAGAACATCTTTGAACGCCTAGCAAGTCACAGTTCTGTTCCAACGGAGACTCCCATCATCCCACTCAGCTCCCACGGTCAGAAGTGTAAGTGCAATTGCAACTCATTCTGTCATGAAACTCAGCATGACGTCTCGTTCCCAGATTCCCCTCAGCTTTCGAACAATTCATCACAGTCCTGTGTCAAGGCGGGACGGACGCCGTCTGTCCGCTCCAAAGCATCCTGTGTCCTCCGTCGTCTCCAACCTATTTCGACGCAACAGCCGTCGAGTAAGCGGTATTTCTAAGGAAGGCACTTCGAGTGAGACGTCGAGCATTTTCTCTGCCGCTCCGAGCGCCTTCAGACGGAGGGGTATACCCCGGGAACTAAAAACGACGACTCATCAAGGGTGGAAGTAAATGCTAGTAGCAGTGCCCTTTCTTCGCCATCCTTCGATGGGGAAGCCCAGCATCACCGAGGTTTGGAGAGCATGTCATACCGCTCCATGTCGCGGAGTGTGCGACGACTGGACAGTCCTCCATCGTCCTTCTTAAACCGCACAACCGCACCCAAACATATACACTCCATCCTCACAGCTGAGGCGTTGCAGGACGACGAAGTGAAGACGTCTCGAGGTATCCGTCATGAGATCGAAGGTTTGGAGGCGGAGGCCATGCGGGTGCTCGACGCTTTTAACGGCCTCGAGCTATCTGTGTTGACAAGAAGCCATCACAAACCCGGTCATGCACCGTTACGCTCGCCGTACCTCTGTTGCACGACGGAACGTTGAGTCTGACTTTTTCCATGGAAGTGGAACAAGCACTTCAGGACGAGGTACTCCATATCACGCGTCAGACGCAGATGGTTCGTCGTTGCGATCCTCGACATCGTATGGGACGAGCGCATCACAACCACGGTCGCATAGACCCAACCCGTTACTCAAACCACTCCTCTCGCCGTTGGTAGCCAATCGCAAGAGGTCCGCGTCGTCGCTGTCATCAGGGGCCTGGGCATCACCATCCACCGCATCGCCTACGCTGACGCAGCCGCAGTTACGTGAACTGGGGAGTGTGTCGAGCGTAAACCTCACGAAGCCATTAGCTCCACATTCCGTGGCATCGATCGACGAAGACTCTGAGATTTCTGTTATTGAATCTGAGCTGGTGGATGTTCGCCGGCGGCGACAAGAGGTGACGGCTCGATACCAAGACCGCCTTGAGTACCTACGTGCACAGCTGAAGGGCGCTGAGTTGAGAGAGAAACTTCTGAGGAAATAAGGGTGATTGTCCTGTACTTTTATACCAGCCTATACCATTCTTTACGCTCCGCATGTTTTTTTTTTTTTTTTCTATACGATATGGTGTTAATGTTTATTTGGGCTTCTCCGTGACTGAGGGGGTGCTGAAAGGGGTTACCTAATTCCGTTCGTCACAGCTGCCCGGCTCTGGCTTCGAGCTCGTCACCGGCAGAGACGATGAGCACAAACCAGCGGCCAACAGCTGGTGACGACTTCGACGGTGATTCGTACTTTCACCTTGCTTCCATCGACTCCCGTACCAACGACACACATCCAACCACCTCCCGACCTTCACCGCAGTCGCAGTCACAGCTCACATAGCGGGACCCAAGGCACGCCCCACTTCACACGTCCACAGCGTGCCTGCGTCTTCCCCTTCTAGGCAATCTTACACCTATTCAACGAGGAATATGTCTTCCAGCTCATCCAAAAACAGACCTAGGAGTGGCAGCCAAGGTAGCTGCGAGCCGCCCCCCGGCCAGTTTGGGAAGCAGATATGCTTAGCGAAGAGGACGAGGACGCTAACGACATACAGGAGATAAGCCAGGAAATCCAGAAAGCCCGTCGTGCACGCGGAAAGGCCGTAGCCGACTGACTCTCCCAACGAAGACGAAAGTCCGGAAAGAGACGGCGACGAGACAGCGCGGGACGACGACGATCCCAATCACCGTAAAAGACCGTCAGTCTCTCATTAACGTCGAACATCCGTTCGGTCTTCCCATATGGAAACCTGCACTATACAAAAAGTCCAGGTCTGTCACGCGCAACGCGGACGCGGCACTTCATGCCATCCCATCCGCGCAGGCTGAGCGGCATTTACTACCCGGAAATATATTCTGGGCCGTGTGCTTTGGGTGGTGGTTAGGACTTGCTTGCTTCGCTGTTTCCGCCATCTTGTACATGCTACCGCTCGGTGGTCGTCGATATTCCACTCTCTTATTCGGCCTTGGCTGGTACCTTGGCTGGCCATTTGGTAAATACGTCGAGGGGGACAGAGAGAACAGTACCGACGAAGAGAACCCTGTCGCGGAAGGGGGTGATGGTGTCACTTCTCCTGATCGCTCCTTATCCAAGGCGTCTACCATTACACCTCTCACAGTTCACCGAGACCCTTCTTCTGTCCCTATCGGAAGTCTCGCTCAACCTAGCACCGAGAACACGCCCTTATTACCAACGTCTGTACTCTTACCGTCCAAATCCTATGGAGCAACGCCATCTCCCTCGCCTTCCCCGGACGGTTATCAGAAGGTCTCTGACGACTGGGTTGGTCGTGCTACTTTTTGGGTGGCTTTTTGTCTTGTCATCGCACCCCTGATGCTGTTCACTTGCATCGCATGCTGGGCTCTGATCGTCACAATCCCAATGGCGAAACTTATTTGGGCACTGATGAAGTATATGTTCGCTAACCCAACGCATCTTAGGTTCTGCGCTCCGCCTCCTGCAGTCGTTGTTGCGCCTGCAATGCCACCAACGCAACAGCCTAGCGTAGATTCGCATCGTCCTGTCGAATTCTCGGTCAAGCACCCGCGACTATCCCAAGGCCAAGCTGCACCCTCTGCTACTGGCTCAGCCAAATCAACCGTGCTTCTGTGTGTATACCGGGCAGTAGGACGCGCATATTTCAAGTATACCGTTGGAGGTGTCAACATCATCTTTGTTAATCTCCTTGCCCTCGTGTTTTTCGTCATCCTCGATGGCTTTGTACTTCTCCCCCACGTGGAACATAGGGAAAAAGCAGGAAAACCTGTTCACGCACTGCTTGCGCTTATCGCTTCGCGCGGTGCTATTTTCGTCATGAGCTTAGCAAGCGTAATCCCACTGTCGTATTTCATCGGAATGGCCGTTGCCTCCATCTCCGCACAATCGTCTATCGGAATGGGCGCAGTCATTAACGCAACTTTTGGTTCTGTCATTGAAATTATGCTATACTGTATCGCCCTAACTCAGGGCAAAGGCCATCTCGTAGAAGGTTCGATTGTGGGCAGTTTACTGGCTGGCGTCCTTCTCATGCCGGGGTGAGTATGTGCGCTGGTGCATTCAGGCACAAGGAGCAGAAGTTCAACGCGAAAAGCGCTGGTGTCACAAGCATGATGCTGATCATGGCGTTCATTGGCACTCTCACTCCGACATTGTTCTATCAAATATATGGAAACGTGAGTCCTTGGTCGTGTATAGCGTTTATGGTTCTGTCTCACGTATCCAAGTTCCAACTTATTTGCAGTGGGTGTCCTGATGGCCCGCGGCGCAGAGGTACACCTGACTGGAAGTGCGACCACTGTTATTACCAGCACCCTGATCCTGCCACTGATCCTTTTTACCAATCGACGGTGAAGAGTTTGATGTACCTCTGTGCTGTTGTCCTTCTCTTCGTGCGTCTTTTCACAAAGTCGCTTTCCTTAATCTAAGTTTATGTTTCGTGCAGTCATACCTCATCGGCCTCTGGTTCTCCCTCCGTACCCATGCCTCTCAAATATGGCAGAACCCTCGGCAGCTCTTGCAACCCCTAGAAATTCCAAGCGTCAATCGCCTATCTGCGCATTTACGTGGATCGCTCCCCATGCCATATTCCTCGGGCATTGGACCTCGTCGCAGGCGAAGCAACGTGGCCAGTGTTGATGGCGATGTTGAAACCTGCTCTCAACCTCCCGTGTCCAGATCAGCTGAACTGGGTACACAACAGCAGCAGCAACAACAGCCACAACAATGTCAGCAGCAACCTGGTTCACCACGACCTCCGGTGTCGCCATCCATTAGACGCGTCCAACCCGGGATACAAAACATTACGCCCATCATTGAGAGCGTAGATTTGGCATTAAAGAACTCACAGCTCCACCCCGCGCAATTTCCCGAAAATCTGACCCAAGACGACTTTACGCGAGCTGTGACGGTGGCTACAGTCAGCGCACTCAGACATCAACAAGCTGCTCAGGTGCAATCGCCCGCTCGAGTAAAGCTTGCTGGCGCACATGACGGCGAGGGAGTGTCGGGACATACTGGACACGAAGCACCAGAGTGGAGCAGGACTACTAGTGCCGCCGTCCTACTTGCATGCACCGCTCTCTACGCAGTCATAGCCGGTGAGCATTTTTAGGGAGTATCGGTGAAAGGTGATGTGCTCAACTCCTCGACAGAGCTTCTTGTAGACGTCGTAGATGTCATATTGGAAGACTATGGTATCGAGGAGAAATTTTTGGGTATCACTCTCTTTGCATTGGTCCCTAACACCACGGAATTCATGAACGCCATTTCATTCGCGCTTAATGCCAATATTGCGCTGAGGTACGTATCGCAGGTCCCTACTTCGTCTTGATCATCTCCATGACGTCACGCGCTTTTTGTAGCATGGAAATCGGTTCTGCGTATGCCCTGCAAGTCTGCCTTCTTCAAATTCCAGCTATGGTTGCCTTCTCTGCGTGGTATGCGCCGGAGCAGATGGGAGAGATTGGCTATACATTCACGTGCGTCAATCTTTATATTAATGTCTCGAATGAAGATAGGCTGAAAAATGTATAGTCTCGTGTTCCCTCGCTGGGACGCCGTCGTCATCATTCTTTCCGTATTCTTGATGACATACACCTACATCGAGGCCAAGAGCAACTACCACCGTGGGAGCATCCTCATCCTTAGGTATGTTATTAACAACCATTGACTCACCTTTTTACTTATGGAGTCCTCGTGGCACCCAGTTATCTTGTCCTCGTATCAGGATTCTACTTCGCTCCACGTCTGTCGTCCGACCAAGAGGACATGGGCGCCCATTGGGATGTACCTCTTACATCCCTTATCGCCCAATCCTGGGCATACATTCGCAGTTGAATTTTTCTTATTATCAACCTCATCCCTCACCCCCTCGGTAATATTCCTTTATTGCCACTTCAAATACAGACTGCATGACATCTCACAATACAATTACATGTTTTTTTTTTTTTCGGACGTTCTATATTTGATACCATTTGCTATCAATGCATGCTTTGCAACCGTTCCAGCACCTTCTGGATCTGCTCAGGGGAGATCGTTAGCCTCTCGGGCTCGCTCTGTCCATCCATCACTTGACGCAGAGCTCGTGGGTCCTCCACGAGCACCAGAAATCGTTCTAGGAAGTCTCCGTCGAGGAACCCGAACGATGATGCCTCAGAATCGCTTCGACCGCGATTATTCTTGGGAGCTCGGAACCTAAAGTTCGTCAGCCACGCACAACACTGACATGAAGTTGACTTGGAAAGAACTTGTTCACCTAGAATGACTTACTCCCTCCTTGCGCTCGAAGTAGGTGGACAGGTTCCTCTGCAACGAAGTCATGTGCAAGGAAAGCTCCTCGTTCATGTTGGCTATGATGCCTATTTGCCCGGTGGGTGTGAAGAACAGCTGCTGGGACTGCAAAGGGATGTCCGCTGACACTTCAGACAAACCTAACGAGCCTTTTTGTATTCCAGAACTGGTTAAGCATGCACGGTTACTTCCACGCGAGCACGCAGACGTCACCTGGAACGAACTTGTTGACGATGTCGCCGACGAAGTAATGGCCTTCTCTCTCCAATAATTTTTGTAATTCCGTCTTTTGTAGGCGGAATGCGAACATGTTGTAGTCGCTCTGTGTACATCAGTCGAGTCGTATTAGCACATGGAAAAGACACCCTGTTGAGTCAACTCACGTTCGCCCCTATGAGACTCTTTTCATCTAGCAATTGCGCAGACGTAGGCCACAGTGAACCATAATCTCTGGCGACAAGCTCTACTTGTGACTCATTCAATTTGACCAACGAAACAGACGTGAGGGCATCGCCGACGAGAAGTAGATCGCCGCGCGACACGAGCGTCGTAATCAAGTAGTTATGATTCCACACATTCACCTCACGTAACGATATGCTCTGGTTTGCGTACTCGATGCGGAGGAGGATGAGCTATGCAGATGACATTGAACACATCCGTCCAATCAAGGAAGAGCGCAACTACACAACGTACCGAACTATTGACAGCGGCGACGATGGTGTTGCCCACCGAGGTGAGCGCATATATGCATCCGTTTACGTGTGCGGTTATCGTAACGGTCAGCGCCTGAGTGGCAGAAAGATTGTGGCCTGTAGATTTCTGTAGTAAAATGATATGCCCTTGCGAAGGCTCACGCTCGTGGCAATCGTAGACCGTCACCCCTGCGCAAACGAAGTTGATAGCCTGACCGGCCAGAGTAACAGTCAAGAAATGAAGAGCGGTTACATCCTCGCTATTCTTCATGTTCAGTTGTGCGATCTCTGCAGGGAAGCAGATTTAGCAGCTAGTTAGATCCAGCAAAAGAAAAGAAAGAACGGCAGAGACGGACTCTCGAACGTAGTCTCGTTGAAAAGTTGCACCGACGAGCTGAACACCTCTTCATCAGCCTCGCTGACCCGCGCAGGCGTCATTCGCAGGCAGGCAACAGCAAAGGCTCTCCAGGACGGACAGTGGACGATGCACCGTGGGGAGTCATACCCGAGAGGAACCTATATCCGTGAGACTTGACCACAAGAAAATATGAGATGACTCACTGAACGCACGTGGACCTTGTCAAAACTTGCCACCGTTCCAATCACAAGGGAATCCACGCCAACGAGTACCACAGACGCAGGATATGCCCTAGTATTTAGGTAAGCGGCAGCGTTCACGTCCTGTTAACGGACAGTCAGAAACCGATAGCTGGGTAAATAGACGGAATGCTAGCCTTGATCATCAGCGGAGAATGCAAAAGTCTTCCCTTTTCCCATCCCAATACAGATCCCCGACTGCCACAGGCCATTACCGCACCCTTTCCATTGACTACGACTGGATGTAAGGACACAGGAAACACGCCGGCGGAAATCAATTTCATGTCCAAGAGCGCGTTGTCCTTGTATACAAATGAGACAACGGTACCATCGACCAGACCCACGAGAAGGTAAGGGTACGTCTGTTTGTCATCCTCGTTGGCATTGAAAGCATGGAGCAGCAGCGATCGCGGTGCGGCAGGGAGCCGTTCCGACCCACACACGTCCGCGATTAGGCCGTCCGGCGGTAGGCTTGCAGCCTCTCTTAGGCTAACAAGCCTCATGATTTTGACACAATCCGACTTCCAGAAGGATACAGCAATGGAAGTCGTATGCTTCGCAAAGCCTTTACCGCTCAGTGGCACACAAGAGACCGCTGAAATTTCGTCCGAAAACTGCCGACTCCGCTGAGGCACAAACTGGCCATCCATCACAGTAAGCTGTATCATCCAACGGTACTTGAGCGCAAGAACTATTTGAGATGCGTTGATGTCTGCAGCCACGATCTCCTGACCTGACAATGCCTCAGGTAGGATATTGCGGTCCTTGAGCTTGTCGAGGGGAAGTTCGCTTTTGCGCACAAAGCCTCCTGCCTCCAAATTGTATTCTAGCAGAAGAAGTGCTTTTGGGACGATCTGGACGACCAAGGATGAATGTTCATCATATATCAGTGAGCTGTTCTTCCTGGTAAGACGCATGACGTTGGAGATAGTGATCGTGGGGGTCGACGTCTCAAACCCAGACGGACTCCCCGGTAAGTTCGAGATCACACCACCTTGCGCCTCATCAAAGTGAAAAAGATGCGTCCTATTCAGCGTGGACACGACGAGATGAGTGTGTTCACTGAAACGAGAAATGAGCCAATCTGCAAGCGTGCGTCAGTCAAAGACGCACCTATCGTTGTACTTCTGGCGAAGGGTCCAAGCCTTGGTCACGTTTGCGACACCTTTAATGACGGCGGCTTCTTTGAAATCGGCACCACGCCTTACGGCTCTGAGAGAGCCTGTATTCCTACCTCCCGAACAGGTCACGATCTCCTTCTATTATAAACGCATGTGAGCAAAAAAAAATGACACGAGTAACCACAGTGAATGACCCACCTGACCGGTATTATCGAAGTCTACGAGCACGGCATCCACAATTGGAGCGAGATTTGTGAATCTTTCTAGCTCGGCCAAATGGCTACCCAAACCACTGACAACCAAACCTTCCGTAACCTCGGTGGCACGCCTCTTGCCTGCTGCGCCCATCTCGGAAGGCCGTATGGTAGGCACTGAGGAAGGAATGGGAAGAGTCGGAGTATCCAGGCTAGACACGGGAGCTTGGCTTATCCTTAAGAGCTGCGAGTCGCCGTAGTGAGAGCCGAGGTAGACGACTTGGTTGGCGAGATACGTCAAAGAGGTGGGTGAGGAGGCCTGATCCAGCATTCGTTAGAACTCTGAAGTCAAGAGAAGTAGTTACAAGCCCACCTCTCCAAGGGCGACGAGAGTCAAGGAGAATCCTCCGGTAAGGTCAACATGAAGCATTGCCAGTCGACCATACTTATCACCGATGAGGAATTTGGTGTGGCTTTCGTCCAGTACGCATGATCTGGTCACCACCTTTGAGCGATGGAAGTTCTACCAGTGACACGGGATGCACATACGCTGCGACTGCTGACCACGGCCAGTTGACAGCTGCACGCGGCTTCTTCTTGAATCTTTCACGCTCTCTCTCCTTTTGTTTCGCCCTACTTGCCTCTTCTGCATCGGCGCTACGTTTCTTTTTATCCATCCGTTGAGCCTTACTGTGGTTGCGCGCTGCAGCGTCGTGCGAGGCCAAGTCGTAGAGGAGAATCTTGCGCCCTCCCAGCACTAGCACGGCACCGTTAAAGTCACGACCTTTCTCTTCATCAGGCGGGACGAATACGAGGTGAGGAGGATGCTCTTCCACCGAGAACCAGTCCTCTGGGAGCGCAAACGGAGGAAGAAGCAGGGAGGCAGCTGGTGAGAGCTGGAAGTCGCCAGAGTTGATGTCACGCGCGAGAAGCTGCAAGCGTTGTTGATAGTCGATATGAAGCAGTGCGAGCGTGTCCTGGCCGACGAACGCGATGCTGAGCAAGTTAAGCTCCATGGCCCTGCGCAGAGAGCGGCATCACACCAACGAGCGAGAGCAAGAAGTAAGTGGTACCTACGAAGCATCGAAGTCTCTGTCATACTGTCCCTTGGTGTCGAGCAAGACGATACGCAGTCGTGCAGTGTAGACGCTCGCGACTGCATAATTTCCGAGGGGACTGACAACAACGTCATGGAGGAACTCTGCCGGACGCGAACTGCGTTCAAACAGGGAGAGACGCTTGGTTACCGTGAGCACTGTCCCAGACTGGGTCAGGGATAGAAAGATGAGCTCTGGCTCGGGATGGTCTGTCAAGACGAGTACGCTGATGACCCGGTACTATCGCAATGGACATGATCGCCTGTCAAAAGCAAGGCGTGTTCGTGGGTGGATGCACGCACCTTTGTCTGGACTGGTCTGACGGCACTGACACGGCCCCATATTTCGATTCCGGTCTGGTGGTGGAGGCCGTCTGGTCGTATGGCATAGACGTCGACTCTGTTAAGTTTGGCGACGAGCAAGAACTCAGATCCGTCGTCGCCTGCAAGCGTGCATTTCGCTGAATCTAAGACAGACGATGAGGGATGGTAAGTAGCGACGACCTTCATCAGCCGGTGGTGGACGTCGGGGTCGAAGTTGTACGACGAGTAACCAACTACTGACTACTGGGTAGCGTACATGAGACCGTCCTCGTCCGTGACCACCTCCGCCTTCTTCATAAACCTGTCCAGCAGCGTCGGTTCCTCGAGCACGCTCTGTTCCTCCTGCAGGGCCCTTGGTTTCCGTTTGGCGGTGGCGGGTTGAGGACCCGATATGATTTCTGCAAGTGATGGTAATTAAACCCGGTGCGACGCTGCAACGACGAGCTCACCGTCGAGAAAGAAGAACTCGTCTGCACGTCGAGTGACGGTGGCTGATGGCTGTGAGCGACGATGACGACGGGACTGCAACAAAGACAGCCGACGCACCGACGTCCCTCTGCTGGACGGTCGACCGTTTCTCCCGCTCAGCGACCTTTTGCGAGGCCTGCGCGAGTCTTTTGATGAATTCTTCAGTCGCCATCGAAATCAGAAACGCCGCATCCCGCGCGACCATGGGCAGGTCCTACGCACGGACCTCATCGTCGTAGTTGTCGTCGTTACCAGAGCTCAGTACACACCTTGTCCGCCTTGATGATCTTTTGTACTCTCGCAAACGGCAGCACAGACTTGCCTGCCTCGCGTTCGTGCGTTTCTTTCGCTGCCTGCTCGCTGGGGACGGCTTCGACGTCGATCGTGTCGTCGTCCTCAGTCATGGCAAGTCACTAACGTGAGTCTATTCTACAAATCAAAGCCTCGCCCGTATCTTCTCGGCCAGCTCTCGTCCCTCGTCTTCGTCCAACTCACTCCTTTCCTCATACTCCAGCTGGTGCAGCTCCCGTCTCGTCCTCGGCACCACTCGTGTCGCGTCTATTCGTGGCGAACCTTCAAATTGAGGTGCAGGTATAATGTGAAAGTGAACCTTGAATCTCCATCGTCAGTCTGAGCCAGAAAAACCCTCCACGCACGTACGTGAGGTACGCTCTGTGCGTATTCCTGGTTGCATACGATGTTGAGCGCCGTGTTCTGCATGGCTGCAATCACACCCTTGTTGTTCCTGCCGTTGTCCTCAGACCGCGAGTAAACTCACCCTCCGACACTGCTTTCCCGACCTTGGACACGGCCACCCCCATCGCAGCTGCAATAGTTTCTGGGAGATCCGTCACATGTGGTATGTGGACTTTGGGTATCACCAAAGTATGCCCGGGTCTCAGGGGGAGTATGTCTTTGTGTACATGCCATGAATTAGTTCACGATGGCGATCACGTTATACTCCCTAAACACACCGAGTATGGCGACGACCTCATCCGTTTCGTACAGGACAGCGGATGGCAGCTCTTTGCCGATGATACGACAGAACGTACACCCGCTGTCGTACCTCCAGTCTTTGTGTACATTGCGACCTACGTGCTCATTGATCATGAAGGAAGTCATCAGCAGAATAGAAAGTAGGCGTAATCGCGAGTGGCGTCTATGTCCCTGGCAACGTTTTACATAGCCTGTCAACGTTGAGTACCAGTGGAAAAACTAGTGAGAATTACTCGGAAGATCAAGCTCGGCGTGGGGACGTTTTGAAAAGTAGCGCTCCGCAAATCTAACAGCAGACTTTCTTCTTACTCGGACGCGTACATCATAGACGTCGTTCTCATTCGTACATAGTCTAAGCTTCTGCTATGGGAACAGTACGGAAGTCAGCTTGTTTCACTGCACGGATGGAATATGTTCAGACACCAACCCCCAAACCAGCGAGAGCGAGGCTGGGGATGGCGTTCTTGACACGGAAGGGCTCGCAGGTGCGGAGAAGACCTGGTACAGGTTTACGCTGTCAACAGGTCTCGCGTCAGATGAGGAACTCACATAACTGCGAGGCCGACAGGATTCCTTCGTGACGGCCTCTGGGGATATCGTGACTACACATGCTGGCCTTCAATTTCTTACCGCATTACGCGGTGGAGTGGCGTATGGATGCGCTCTGGTCTAGTGGTGTTGTTCCTGCAACCTTCCAGACGCTGCATAACAAGAATACGATATCTCCGGAAGATCTTTTAGAGTTGCTAGGCGGTCAGGCGTCCCTGCATCAAGATAGCGTGGCTATCGGAAACACGATGTAAGGGTTATAATGGACTCCGGACTTTCTGACTTTGGAGGTTCTTACCTCCCCGTTGCGAGGAACCAGTAACGAACGGATCACGCTTACTCATTATGGCTTAGGTAGACTTCACCACCTCTTGGGAGAGTTTGAACGCGTATTTTCCGGGGAGGAGCGGAATGGCCCAGAGGACAGCAAGAACCCATCCACAATGTACAAGAAACCGTCCAATCTCCTGCGGAAATGGTCCGAGTACTTCTCTCAAAACGGAATACGACGTGATACCCCCGGTTGGTATTGGGGTTTCTGTCGGAAACACTATGGTAAGTAAGTTCTATCCGCGTCGCTTCGGGCATCTCTCACCCGTGCATACGTCTTACGCAAAGCAGAGGACGAGCAACATCCTTTGAACCTTTGCTTTTCCTTGAAACCGCGGCTTGCGCGAGGAGTTCATTGTAAGGAAGATACCCCGGCAGGGTACCTGCTACTGCTTGTCTAGGCACGAGGTATTGACTTATGGCAGTATCCGCCAGGTGGCTTGAGTACGATTCGGCTACCCAGCACATCGTACATGCCTATTTTCTACAGTATTGTTGTTGACTTGTTCAGCAGAACACTGCCACTCGTGAAGAGTGCACGCTTCATGACGGTCGACCTGACTAGGCATGTAGTCCAACTGACCTGCGAGGTTTCCGATCCTCGTCGAGCGCTCCTGTGAGTGCGTCAACAGGAACATACTGCCTTATCTGTATTGTTGAGAGCCCTCGTTCTCTATGCTCAACATTTAGCCTCGAGACTGTCGCGGTCGAGGACTCACCAGCACGGCCCGTCAACTCGTGAAAGAGGCGCATGCCCAGTTGAGCCCTTTACCGAGGTATCTCGCGCCCTTATTTTCTGATGAAACAGAGCCTTCTGCTCTGACTCCTGCCCATGCTTGCACTTATTTCGAAAGATGACACTTGTCAATACAGAGCTTAGGGTCTGTTCCACACCAAGCATGCTATTTGTCCTTGAACTCGTCGTTCGTAGACTCTTTCTATCCCTTTCCAACCCAAGCGCATGGATCGAATGAACAATCATGTCTCTCCAAGTGCCCAGCAAACCTCTTTAGCCGAACTTCCTCATCAGGACGGGCGACTAGATAAACTCGATATTAATTACTTCCATGGAAGTCAACCAAACCAAGGCATGGCTGGCTCTGGCCGCCCTGAGGTTAGACCGAGCGGCATTTAGCACTAACAGAGGATACGTGAACGTACTCGAGTCGACGCAGAACAGTGAAAAGCGAAATGAAGAAAAAATCACCACAGAAGGGGGGAAGTCCGAAAACAGTCCAAGATTATTAAAACAAATGGAAAGAGGAGAATGAGTAGCTCGATGAATCGGAATCCGGTACGTATAAGCAGTCAATAATTTTGCACCAGTGTAAGCCCCCTGCAAGTCAGGAAAGCATACATCGTAATTCACCAAGCCGCGCGAACTTAAACGTGTAGGATGGGAACCACTCGGAACATTATGCCCCTTCGAAGTGGTATTGGGGTTATAAGCGTTGACGGCAGAAGGGGTGGAAGTAACGTGAACGTCCACAACCCTGAGCGGTGTCGCCTGCAAGAGCCGTAATTGATGAGGAACGAGGTAGAAAGGTGAACGAATTGGGACGAACCACACAGACAGTGCACGTTATAAGTCGCATGGAGAGACAAATTCGAACGACACGGTCTCAGAATTCTGACATCGGAGACGGTTAATCCAATTCCGAAATATCTTCTTCGCTCCAATCAAGGGCGGGGCAGACGACCCCGTTACAGTCTTCAGCTTATCGGAATCGACTGGGCTGGCCAGAGGAAGCCGGAGAGTCCCTCGGGGTCGGTGGTTGGTTGCACCCATTTCCAACTCTTTTTCGGTGTATGTTGAAGCCGGTCCTGTCTGTTGGCCAGCCAAGGCAAGTTCCCGTTCCCTACCTTGTAGGGTGGGCATTGTGACCAGTGAGCGCTCTGGAAGATGATGAGACGCTAATCCAGCTTGCACATTGGACTCCTCAATGACAAATCTAGACCCGCGTCTACCGGCTGCCCTCACGGAACAGCACTTAGGCATATGTGCCGCTACACGCACTATTTTTTGCCCTTGACTGCGGCACCAACGAAGGCCTGACGTGATGGAGGTCCGTAACTTGTAGGCGGTAATTCGCGTGCGTTCCTTCTCCATCGAGTCCGACATCCAGGTGAAGAACGGGAATGGATCACGACAAAGCGAATACACCTCCCCCCGGCTAAAGTTCACCGATGCAGGTGCATCGGCGTCAGAGGTCTTTGTCTCCTTTGGCCTGAACCGTGGAGGTCGAGCACGGCCAGTACGAACCGCCTCCCAGTTCCTGTTATGTGGATGATCAGTCACAGGAATGGCAACGAACGCATACGACATACACTCCATCGAAAAATGCAGATGTCAACATCTGGTTATATCTTGGTCTGCGATTTGGATTTTTATCCAGCATCTGTACGAACGTCAAGCATCCATCACTGCCAACAAGTTGCGCTCACTTACACAAAACAGGAGCGTGCGTGCTGGGCGTGGCACGGCACCAAACGGGGCTGGGGCATAGCAGATACAGTCCACAAGTTCTTCCGTACATCTCGCTCTGTGCCAGGGTGTCTGAGAAATGTCTGGTCAGTACGTCACCTCACGTTCAGCAAAAGCCAACTCACATGCCCCACGAGCATCTGGAATATCGTGATCCCCGCCGACCAATAATCCACAGAGAAGCTATACTCGGCGTCCAACAGCATTTCTGGCGCAAGGAAGTCGCCAGTACCACAATGTTCTTCGGCGACATACCGGGCCTGACATAGCGGGCCGCTTTCGCCATAGGGGTGGACGCCTTCGGGCACCTCAAAAATCTTCGCGTAACCGAAATCGGAAATCGCCAGATGCCCCTTTTCGTCGATCAGTAAGTTCGCGGGTTTGATGTCGCGGTGCATGATACCCCGCGCATGCAGTCCATATATTCCGACAAGCTAGTAACACGTCAGTTGCTATAAGCCACAAGTTCGAGAGACGCTCACCAGTTCAGCTGCGTAGAACCTCGCTAGTTCAATGGGGAGTACCTTCATTGAGTTGATTAGTTGTTGCACGTCGCCCCCCGTCTGGATGTCCTATTCCATGAGGTCAGCGTCTGACATGTGATGCGTTGCCGGAAGTCTCTCACCATCAGAAGGTAGAAGTTATCCGAATCGTGAAAACTCGCTGCTAACTGAGTAGTGTGCCTATTTCCAGCATTCCGAACAAACGCCAGTTGTTCCATGAGAATAAGTTCATCCATTAATCCGTCGTCTCGACTCTTCTTGACGACTTTTAGAGCTAAATGTTTTCCGCTCATGCGGTCCCGCACTTCCAGAACCTTTCCATTCCCGCCTTGACCGAGCAGTTTGAGGACCTTCAACTGGTCCACATTAAGGTCCATGTGAGCGCGAGCCGGGTCATTTATGAGACCCCTGAAGATCCTCGTCTACAGCGACGTCAGTCAAAATCCAAAGTCGGGGACCACAGACGGCGCACCTCCCCTTCGCATACTAGCCTTGTCGCATTCCCGATAATTGCGTTAGGATGGCAATCGAAAATGTCCTGCAGTGCTTCTACGTCCTCTGAGGAAGATCCGTCAAGGTGGCTTACCGACGATGACTGGTTACTCGATTCATATGATGCAGACCGACTGGAGCTCTCCGAAGTCGACTGTGAAGATATGGTGTTGGAAAACGACGACGACCTTATGACTGGATAGCGAGCGATGGTAGGCCCGGGAATGGGATGTCGCCGATGACTAGACAATGCTTTCACCTCCGCCCTACCCGCATCGCACTCTGTGACGACGAGTATAGGGGTTAGGCAGCTCGAAGTATCAGTCGTGCATGGTGAGGTGACTGAAGAGTCCTGGGATGCCCGTCGCCTCCCCTTCCCCTTGCGAACGATTCGGGCCCAAACCTTTGAGAGGCCCTGTCGTCGCCAACGGGGTTAGCAAGCATACACAGAGCGGAGGAAGTAACTAGCCTTCTTATAGACCAAGCGGTCGCTTAAGTTATCGCGATAAAAGATGTGGAAGATGCTCATTGTGATGCAGGTGACGGAAGTAGGAGAGCAAGAGAAAGTGAGGGGAAGGTTGACACGGGACCGTCTTTTATGCCCCACTTGATTTCAATCTCGGCTGGTCAGCCACCCTCGCAAGGGGCCCCAGCAGCTATCCGCACTTAGTAGAGTAACCCGAAGGCTTCAGACGTCCGATGAATTGGACCACTCAGCAGCCCCTGCGAGCGCGATTGCTGACGCCAGCCAAAATACTGCGGGAATGACCCATGAAGTGAACCGACGACTGCGAGGTCAGTCCTCGTGCAGACACTGAAAATCTTTCCAGCGTTTCTGGCACTCGACACCACGATGCTAGATTTTATTTGTGCATGGGTCCGCAAGTGACGCGCCGCATTACTGGATGCAACACGCAGATATGAATGCGCCAACAGACTGCGCGAGGAGGGCTACACTACTCAACGTCGCGTTCGTTGCGTACGCCAGTAGTCAGCCTCCTGTCACACACCTATCCAGTCAGCCATCGGGACAGAGAAAGGGTGTGTTGCTCTCACATTACCTTGGAACACCGCTAGCACTTAGCACAACGCGCGTCATAATGGTGGTTGGGCGTACATAAGGAATCGAGTAAGAGGATCACCCTGAAAGAGCAACCAGAAACGTCGAGCAATTCCACCTGTCCGTCATCCATCGATCATTGCTCTTCCTTTGGAGGGTAAATGAAGGTTATAACCACTGCGCGATGACCGACCTTTTCCAACAAAATGATTCAGACTAACCATCGAAGGTGATGGTTAGTCCTCGAGTCAAACCACGTCGAATACCCTCTGGGATATCGCTGGCGGGCATAAATTTGTAGCCGAAGAGAAACCAGCACTCGTGCTCTACTTGTCGTCGTGGCCTACAATGTAAGCAGGTCCCGTGACCTCACAGGCACAAGCGATCTTGACGAGCGCCAAGCCGGTGCCGTCCAGTCAGCGTCAACGGTTGGGTTGACGCGTCTCCTAAGATAGACGTCGCCCCTAGCACGCTATACTGACTAAGCAAGTGGTAAGGTGCGCAGCACCGAAAACCCTGCTCCAGTGGGAATCGAACCCGAGCGGTTTCGACCGTGCGAATGGTCTCGTCAGTGGGCTGCGCTACCCATACCACTGTGCCCTACTGGTTCGTTTAGCCCTACTACCAAGTAACCTAACCGAAGGGAGTCCCACCAGTTGACCCTTCGGTAGCTTGGTTGCAGGTTGGGGGGGAAGTCATGTGACATAAACCGGACTTCCATCGGTGCACCCTAAACAGGGCCATTGGTCACATGCAACTGATGCCTGAACAGGCCTTTCAGACCGCACAGTACCTTCGACAGGTGTGCAATAGACGAGTTGATCAAGACTTGTGTTCATTGACAGAAACTGTGAGAAGATTTCCTTTTGCGTACCAATAGCCCCGCAAACTACAAGCTAACTACTTGGACGTCACTCGATGCGAAACTGGTACAGAACCCGGAACAAACATGCAGTCGAGAGTGTAAGAAAAACACCAGGCAAGAGAAAAGGGGGGAAAAGAAAGTAAGGTATCCACAGACTATACATTCTACAGAGCATATAATGAAAACTGCTAGACATCAACTCCACTGGGACTTTCTGCCACGGATTTGAAACAGGGGCACTGAATCGCTACAACCTCTTAACGGACCAGATCAAGATGTCCAAACTTTGACCCATGAAAAACCCTTCCTGCGTGCTAGATTTGACTTCCACCTCTCCCTTTCGGAACACCGTTCCATCCCACAATTCCGCCCAACTCTGTGGGGAATGGCAAAAGAGGGTATGCACACTGCTTCCAAAGGCAATTGGGACATCGCCTTTCTCTTTCTTGCAGATCTGTATACCACAGATTAAGGAGCCTGGCTCTGGAGACAATAGCCCAGCAAGAGCACGCCCTAAATGCAGTTGTTGCTCTTCAGTGAATAAGTGTAGGAAAGCGGAGGCATAGACGACGGAGCATTGACCATGAAGGGGATTGAGCGACGTCAAAGTTGACAGGTCAGGCGGTGATCCTACTTTGGATCCACGCGCGATAGGTGCAACAGACAACATCTCGGGGTCCAGTGCATCTCCCGGGATAAAGTGGCCAGCCCACGTATCTTTTGAAGTCCTGAACAGGAAGTGGCTTAACTCCAGGAATTCTGTTGTGGAAAAATGACTCTAGGTGTCAGGTTCACACGAGCGCAAGGCAGGTGACTCACCTTTCTTTATGTCCGATGATAAGATACTGCGGGCAGGGAAACCATCAAACGCAGCTCTCCTTGAGTCCACGCAGCCTACCCATTCCACGTTAACAAAGTTAGGCATATATCACTCTGGACGACTTACAACAGCACCCGAGGTCAAGGAAGACGGCATTTGGGCGCTCACGACCCATAGCTAATACGTCCTGATATACAGATAGCCTCGTGATCCCCGTCCTAGAATGTACGTCAAATTTAATCAGTCTACGAATGGCTTTGCTCACCTTGCGAACGTGAAATGATAGATGCAAGGATATGGCGCAACCTATACGGCATGCAGCGATACGGAAACACACGGAACAAGACAAGGCTCACCTTGTAGGCCTTTTCCTGGGCTATCAATATATGTGCTCTCAACTTTTCGTCGTCGTCGATTCCAGTCACAGCCTTGAAGAATTCGAATTCGGTCTCATCAGGAGTGAGCGAGTAGGTACTAGGGTCTAGGGGGGGAACGTCGACTACTTGTACCGAGCCACCGCGAAATGGAAAAGTGTCAGCTCGCGAAGTATCCGCCGAGTCCATGGATTATGGGTGAAGTAGTTCCAAAGGGATCCACAGTTTGCTGAAACGTACAAGCACTGTTATTTAAGAGATGGTGAGGCAGTGGGGTCCAACATGATCCGCCCGTCAAAAGCATCATGCAAAGTATACTGGGAGCACTAATGCAGTGTTTATCAGTTTTTGCTTTCCGCACCAATGGAATCCGATCAGAACGCAAAAACAGAACCACAGCCTATAGCTAATATTTAGCAATGAAACGGTAGGCGGCGGCATCAGGGGGCCGCATTATAGTCAGGACCAGTTTGTATTGTCGAGAGCCGTCGGGTACCAACTAGCCACTTCACTGATGGCGGCCGAGTCAGCACTTATTAACAGTACCCGTCGGAAGCTCAAAGAATGAGTCAAAAATCGCGGATAGCGCACTTGTCCATTTTGCTGATAGGCTAGCACTTCAACCCATGATCCAGCTGTAGGCAATTACAGGTCAAGGTGTCAAGCTGGTCTTTGATAGCCTGGATGACCTTTAAATGGCTAACCTTACCGACGCAAGTAGCCGCTGTGCCTCCGATGCCGTCGATCAAATGACGACCATCTTTGAGATCGAAATATAGTCCTTCCACTGCCAGCCAGCCATAGTAGGATAGAAGTAGGCCAGACGGAGGCAATGTGATTCTGGGGCAGGGTAGCTGACATTGTTAGCTCGACTTTGAAGATACAGACGAAGATACTGTGGTATAGTCAGATAATATACACGTACTGATAATAGCTAAACCGTTACGAGGTGTACGTTCAGAAGCAGACGCGATCAATTCGTCAAGTCAACAGTACACAGGGGCCGGTTATGTATTAAACGCTCCCCGTAATTTGATCCTCGCGTTCACGTCCTCGGTCGCGTCGTCGTCCTCAGTCATGGCAGGTCACTAACAGTGTACTCTATAGGTCAATCTCAACATTTGGTTATATCTTGGTCTGCAGTTTGGATTTTTATACAGCATCTGTACGAACGTCAAGTGTCCATCACTGCCAACAGGTTGCGCTGACTTACACAAAACAGGAGCGTGCGTGCTGGACGCGGCACGGCACCGGACGGGATTGGGGCATGGCAAATACAGTCCGCAAGTTCTTCCATACATTTCGCTCTGTGCCAGGGTGTCTGAGAAATATCTGGTCAGTGCGTCACTTCACGTCAAGCAAAGGCCAACTCACATGCCCCACGAGCATCTGGAATATCGTGATCCCCGCCGACCAATAATCCACAGAGAAGCTGTACCCGGCATCCAACAGCATCTCCGGCACAAGAAAGTCCCCAGTCCTGCAATGTTCTTCGGCAACATACAGGGCTTGACACAGCGGGCCACTTTCGCCATAGGGGTGCACGCCCTCGGGCACCTCAAAAATCTTCGCGTAACCGAAATCGGAAATCGCCGGATGCCTCTTTTCGTCGATCGGTAGGCTCGCGGGTTTGATGTCGCGGTGCATGATACCCCGCACGTGCGGTCCATATATTCCGACGAGCTAGTAACACGTCAGTTGCTATAAGCCACAAGTTCGAGAGACGCTCACCAGTTCAGCTGCGTAGAACCTCGCTAGTTTGATGGGCAGTGCCTTCATAGATTTGATCAACTGTTGCACGTCGCCTCCCGTCTGGATGTCCTATTCCGTGAGGTCAGTGTCTGACACGTGATGCGTTGCCAGAAGTCTCTCACCATCAGAAGGTAGAAGTTATCTGAATCGTGAAAACTCGCTGCTAACTGAGTAGTGTGCCTATTTCCAGCATTCCGAACGAACGCCAGTTGTTCCATGAGAATAAGTTCATCCATTAACCCATCGTCTCGGCTCTTCTTGACGACTTTTAGAGCTAAATGTGTTCCGCTCATGCGGTCCCGCACTTCCAGAGCCTTTCCATTCCCGCCTTGACTGAGCAGTTTGAGGACTTCAAACTGGTCCACATTAAGGTTCACGGGAGCGCGAGCTGGGATGTCATTTATGAGACCCCTGAAGATCCTCGTCTACAGCGACGTCAGTCAAAATCCAAAGTCGGGGACCACAGACGGCGCACCTCCCCTTCGCATACTAGCCTTGTCGCATTCCCGATAATTGCGTTAGGATGGCAATCGAAAATGTCCTGCAGTGCTTCTACGTCCTCTGAGGAAGATCCGTCAAGGTGGCTTACCGACGATGACTGGCTACTCGATTAATATGATGCAGACCGACTGGAGCTCTTTGAAGTCGACTTTGAAGATATGGTGTTGGAAAACGACGACGACCTTATGACTGGATAGCGAGCGGTGGTAGGCCCTGGAATGGGATGTCGCCGATGACTAGACAATGCTTTCACCTCCGCCCTACCCGCATCGCACTCTGACGACGAGTATAGGGGTTAGGCAGCTCGAAGTATCAGTCGTGCATGGTGAGGTGACTGAAGAGTCCTGGGATGCCCGTCGCCTCCCCTTCCCCTTGCGAACGATTCGGGCCCAAACCTTTGAGAGGCCCTGTCGTTTCCAACGGGGTTAGCAAGCATACACAGAGCGGAGGAAGTAACTAGCCTTCTTATAGGCCAAGCGGTCGCTTAAGTTATCGCGATAAAAGATGTGGAAGATGCTCATTGTGATGCAGGTGACGGAAGTAGGAGAGCAAGAGAAAGTGAGGGGGAAGGTTGACACGGACCATCTTTTATGCCCCACTTGATTTCAATCTCGGCTGGTCAGCCACCCTCGCAAGGGGCCCCTCCAGCTATCCGCATTTAGTAGAGCAAGCTGAAGGTTTCAGACGTCCGACGAATTGGAGCACTCAGAAGCCTCTACGAGCGCGATTGCCGACGGCAGCCAGAATCCTGCGGGAATCATCCGCGAGGGGAACCGACGACTGCGAGGCCAGTCTTCGTGTAGACACTGAAAATCTTTCCAGCGTTTCTGCCACTCGACACCACAATGCTAGATTTTATTTGTGCATGGGTCCGCAAGTGACGCGCCGCATTACTGGATGCAACATGCAAATATGCACGCACGCGACAGACCGTGCGAGGGAGGCTACATTGTGTTCGTTGCGTACGCCAGTAGTAGTTAGCCTCCTGTGACACACCTATCTAGTCAGCCATCGGGACGGAGAAAGGCGTGTACTGCTCCCACATTACCTTGGAGCACCACTAGTAGCATAACGCGCGTCATAACAGTTGTTGGGCATACGTAAGGATACCGAGGATGAGGTTCACCGTGAAAGAGCAGCCAGAAACGTCGAGCAATTCCGTCTGTCCGTCATCCATCGATCATTGCTCTTCCTGGGGAGGGTATATGAAGGTTATAATCTCTGCGACGGCCGACCTCTTCCAACATAGTCATGGTTCAACCTAGCCATTGAAGATGATAGTTAGTCCTCGAGTCAAATCACGTCAACCAGCCTCTGGGATATCGCTGGCGGGCATCAATTTTCAGTCGAAGAGAAACGAGCACTCGTGCTCCACTTGTCGCCGTAGTCTACGACTTGTGTCCACTGACAGAGACTGTGACAGTGAGAGGAGTTTCCTATTACGTACAAGTAGACCCGCAAACCGCTAACTTGGTCATGGCACGATGCGAAACTACAGAACTCCGGCTGAGTAAACACGCAGTAGAGAGTGTAAGAGGAACACCGGGCAAGAAAAAAGGGGGAAAGAAAGTAGGGAATCCACAGACTATATATTCTACAGAACATATGACGGAAACTGCTGGACATCATCTCAACTAGGGCTTTCTGCCAGAGATTCGAAGCAGGGACACTGGATCGCTACAACCTCTTAACGAACCGGACCAAGACGTCCAAAATTTGACCCATGAAAAATTTTTCGTTCGTGCTAGTTCTGACTTCCACCTCTCCCTTTTTGAAACACCGTTCCATCCCACAATTCCGTCCAGTTCTGTGAGGAATGGCAGAAGAGGGTGTGCACACTGTTCCCGAAGGTAATTGGGACATCGCCTTTCTCCTTCTTGCTAGCCTGTATACCGCAGATTAGGGAGCCTGGCTCTGGAGATAATAGCCCAGCAAGAGCACGCCCTAAATGCAGTTGTTGCTCTTCAGTGAATGAGTGTAGGAAAGCGGAGGCATAGACGACGGAGCAGTGACCATGAAGGGGATTGAGCGACGTCAAAGTTGACAGGTCAGGCGGTGATCCTACTTTGGATCCACGCGCGATAGGTGCGACAGACAACATCTCGGGATCCAGTGCATCTCCCGGGATAAAGTGGCCAGCCCATGTCTCTTTCGAAGTCCTGAACAGGAAATGGCTCAGCTCCAGGAATTCTGTTGTGGAAAAATGACTCTAGGTGTCGGGTTCACACGAGTGCAAGGCAGGTGACTCACCTTTCTTTATGTCCGACGATAAGATATTATGGGCAGGGAAACCATCAAAGCAGCTCTCCTCGAGTCCACGCAGACTACCCATTCCACGTTAGCAACGCTAGATATATATCAGCCCGGACAACTTACAGCAGGACCCGAGGTCAAGAAAGACGGCATTTGGGCGCTCACGACCCATAGCTATTATGTCCCGATATACGGGTAGCCTCGTGATCTCCATCCTAGAATTTATGTGCGTCAACTTTAATCAATCTATGAATAGCCGTGCTCACTTCACGAATGCGAAACGATAGATGCAAGGATATGGCGCAACCTACGAGGCATTCAGCAATACGGAGACATACGAAACAAGACAAGGCACACCTTGTAGGCTTTCTCCTGGGCCAACAAGATATGTGCTCTTAACTTTTCGTCATCGTCGATTCCGGTCACAGCCTTGAAGAATTTAGCCTCATCAGGAGTGAGCGAGTAGATACCAGGGTCTAGGGGGGAACGTCGGCTATTTGTATCGAACCACCGTGAAATGGACAAGTGTCAGCTTGTGAGGTATTGGCTGAGTTCATGGATTATGGCTTGCGAGTGAAGTAGCTCCAAGGGATCCAGTTTTCTGAAACGTACAGATACTGTTATTTAACAGAGGATGAGACTGCGGGAGGTTCAACCGGGAGCGCTAATGCAATGTTTATCAGTTTTTGCTCAGAACGCGAAAACAAAACCACAGCTCATAGCTAGTACTAATCAGCACTTCTTCAGCAACGAAGCGGTAGGCGAGTCAGCACTTAGTAGCAACAGCACCCGTCGGAAGCTCAAAGAATGAGTCAGAAACTGCGGATAGCGTACCTGTCCATTTTGCTGATTGGCTAGCACTTCGACCCATGATCCAGCCGTAGGCAACGACGAGTCAAAGTGACGAGCTGGTCTTTGATTGCCTGGGCCCTGGACGACCTTTGGATGGCCTGGCGGGAGGCATTGTGATTCCGGGGGAGGGTAGCTGACATTGTGAGCTCGAGTTTGAAGATACAGACGAGGCCACTGTGGTATAGTCAGATAACATACACGTACTGACGACATGTGCTAGGTGGACATGTTCAGAAGCAGATGCGATCGATTCAGCAGTACATAGGGGCTGGTTATGTAACGCACCCCAGCTTACCTGGAAGGTAATTCGCCAGTCACTGACCCACTTTGACGATCTCCTGCACGGCGGAACAGACTTGCCTCATGTTCGTGCGCGTCTTTTATTGCCGGTTCACCGGGGACGGCTCCAATGTCGGTCGTGTCGTCGTCCTCAGTCATGGCAAGTCACTAGCAGTGTACTGCAGAAGTCAAAGTCTCGCCCGTAGCTTCTCTGCGAGCTCGCGTCCGTTGTCTTCGTCCAACTCACTCTGTCGTTCGTACTCCAGCTAGCGTGGCTCCCGTCTCGTCTTTAGTACCGCTCGCACCATGTTTGTCTCAGGCAAACCTCATGTAACGTGATACCCAGCCAGAAAGACCTTATTCTTGTTCGCGTACGACGTTTAGCGCCATATTCCGCAGGGCTGCAATCACATCCTTGTCAGTTCTATCGCTCACCCCAGATGGCACACAAACTCGCCCTCCGACACCGCTTTCGCGACCTTGGACACCGACATCCCCTTTGCAACTGCATTATTCACTTTGAGATCCGTCACATGTGATATGTGGACTTCGGGTATCACCAGAGCATGTCCGGATCTCAAGGAGAGTAAATTTGCACGACATAGTTTATTCGCGTGGGGTTGTCACGTCAGCACTCGCTGTATGCACAGGGTATAACGGCGACCTCGTCCGTCTCGCACGAGACTTTGGAACCCTGAAGATGGCATTGATGTGATAGAGCGAGCACACTCCGTCGTCCACGCACCTTGCGCTAGGTGTGTTCATGGATCTACGGATGACAGATGGTGTCCACCAACGTTGACTGACGATAGGCGGGCGAGTGAGCATCGCATCATGCTTTCACAAGGTAAAACCACAGAAGGCCCTTAATCTAACAGCAAACTGGATCGTGTACGTTACGAATATGTCAACTTATTCGTACATATCATCTTGAACATACAAGCTCCATTGACAGCCCATTACACCCGGCTTCGGCACTCAAAACAGGCGTGCGCCGAGTTAGCGAGGGGTCACTACACCATTGGTCAGGCCCAGGTTAGTGCTGCAGACTATGGCGATTGCATTAACCAGAAACTAACTTTGCACACCCCAGCATGTGGCCAGTCTGCCAGGCAACGAGACCCAGGACAGCACGAGTCCGGAGAAGTACAGTATTCGCCTGGCCCGGAACATCTCCTTTGCAGGCCGCCAAGCCCCGCATCATTGGGGCTAACAGCGACGCCGACAACGACTCCGGCAATGACAAAGGGAGCGACGGACAAGGTGAGCAAAGTGAAGCGCATGGCTGACAGATGTGTGAGCCGCAGGGTACTTGGCGGCTGCGATGAGGATAAGGTGGCACTCCCCTATCCTTCGACCAATTTATACCTTGAAGTACAGACTATAACTGGTAAACCGACGGAGGCGTGGCCCATACCGGTACCTGTTGGACGGACATGCTTCATCGGGCCCGGATCTAAACGTTTACTTCCGATCTATACAAACACCGGGCACACCTACTTGAGAGCAGCTGTCCGTATATACTAAAAGCCCCTCCGGGCGCCCAGGTGTGGACGCCACGACAGCAAACAGCATGGGTACAAAATTTGCCGTGGTGCGGTGTCTATTATGCAGTGATCTGTACATGCGTTCAGTTGCAACAGATGTCTGCATGTCGCATGGTAGATCACTGCGCAGTGGTACGATCTTCCTCGCGTTCGTCATCAAGACAGAATCGGAACGATTTGACAAATTCTGGATCAGAGTTGACGCGACATGTCAAGAGCGGTCACTCGGGCGGTACAGTGATATGCCATGCCGCGCGGCGACGGGCTTATATTGCCATCACACTACTCGGGACATTTGTGATCCAGTGATGTGTACTGCTGTCCACGTATATACACCCTGGCCTGCCAGAGAATCGATACTCTGCATGGAGCAAGCACAGAAGATCTACCTTAGATTCGGAGTGCAGTAACTGATAGCGGTGAGATCGGCCTGGGAGATATATCTTCCAAGCTAGACCATGACATTGCCAGTGTTTCAGGTGTTTCAGGTGTTCCAAGAGTAGCGCGGTGCAGCTCACTGCACGGCGAAGAGAGTGAGGCGATTGCCTCGTTGGATCTTTTTTGTACAGTATACTTACACTTGAAATGTCTAGACTAGGTGCAGCTCGTTTGATTCGGACCTTTTCCTATTAGTACACGTCTACCCGAAGACAATCCCGTAGTTGCGTCAGCGGTTCACTCCTTTGTAGAGTGGTCGGCAATGGTCGATCTCTGCGGCGCGTTGAGATACCAGGAGATCTCCGATTCTCCACACGAGAAAAGTATGACTGGTTTGGCGTCGACAACTAGGAAATTATAGCATCCCGCACTTCGTTCACACCTCGTAGTACTATAGAAAGGTCAGTATGACAGTACCAATAACATGCGATAATCACCCCGGACCACTCGTCCTAGCCTCCAGGTTGGGACAACGTATCGAAGCCTCCATTTCCCTGACGTTCACGCCTGCACTTTTGCTTGGCTCGATAGGAAAACCCGAGGTGCGTATCCTCACCGTACACCGATTGATGAGGCGGACATTGACGAGTATGAGGTCTTAAGATGGTTAGTGTTGGGTCAAGTGGGAGTTGGGACTGCGGGAACTTGTCCCAATGCCAAATGTACGGTTGAGAGCCGTGATACTTTTTTGTTTTTTACAACTCATCACACTAGCTAGTGTGAACCAACTCCGAAGTGCATTGTTGAGCACGCAGTGTCCATGCTTCGAGATAGTGCTAAGAAGTGCTTGCTGAAGTATTGGCCTCAGAACTACGGGAAGAATACCGTTAGATCTATGTCGGTATAATGGCGTTTTCTGGGAAGTTTCAAATATCAAATAGACTTCTCGTTAACAGTGAGATTGCGCCGCCCGCTACTGCACTCCCTGCAATGAGAACGAACTCGCGAGTACCAACAGCTCCAAACCATGGATGTGGTGTGAATGTCCGCCTTGGGGGTTCTTGTGCCTTCGACCGCTCTTGCTCCTCGACTAATGCAGAGGTAGAAGGTACTTCATGGACGTGTTCTGCGACACCACTGAACAATTCCGCAAGTAATCGCTCCTGGTTCGCGAGACGTTCATCTATTCTTCTCGTGCCCTCGTCAACCATTGCCTTCGTTTCTGCCCCTAACTCCTCTACCTTCCGCTCGAATGTCTGAGCAAGACGCTTCCTCTTCCACGGTTCGACGAACACGATCGCCGCTATAAAGACCACCAAGTTCACGCCAAGAGCCGCCAGTGACCCATACGTCGAAGCACTCCGGATCTTGTCACTCCACACCTGCTCCTCGTGATACCGTGCCAAAATTGCCCGCATGAGCGCGCTAAACTCGCGCTCGACCGCGTCTTCGGACGCTGAGACGGCAGCTTTCGCCCGTGCCTCGTCCTGTTCTCGTGCATGGTCAGCGCGGACGAGCGCCGTGAACCGGCCGACGTCCTCGTCGCTCCAGCTCGATTTGCGCTGTAGCAATTCATTCACGTCACGTTGTGCGGCTGCACGCTGGATGACGGCTTCGTCGTAGGCAAGTTTGGCGGCCCGAGCCGCTTCTCGAGTAGCCTTGATCCTTGCCTCTGTACATTACCAAAAGACAGAGGGAAAAGCATCAGCACTAGTTTTACACTAAAAATACGAGGTCGAAAGTAGGATGCAAATGGAAAAAAGGCGGAGACGTGCATACCTTGCTCCACGACCTGTTGCTTTAAGATATCAATGGAATCGTACCCCGTCGCGCGATTCAGATGTCCTCCGAGCTGCGACAATGTTGTCGTGGCTTGTGTCGAGAATATGTCCGCTCGTTCTCGTACTGCCATCAGTGCGAGGTCTGCCCACCCTCGCATGCGCCCCATGAGAATGCTGAGGGTGTCCGTGGGCGGAGAAGTGTCCAGGGAGTCAGGAGTGGCTGTTGTGGAGGCCGATGCATCTGAGGTAGCAGTGTCGCGCGTGCTTTCTGAGGAAGACTTAACAGGATCCCCTCCGAGGAGTGGTTTCCGGTCAGAAAACGTAGCATTGGCATTGGTTTGTGTAGTTGCACCAGCGGTGGTAGTAGCGTTTGTCCTCGTCGTGACTGCTCGACAAGACGATGACAGCCAGGACGGCGTACGTGCTTGCACACCAATAATCCTTGGCCGCAACATCATCGGAAGGGTCGTCTCGGATGTGCCTCAGCCGGGTCTCACCGGTTGAAACTGGAGTGAGCGGGAATTTCGATGGCAGGGACACTGGGTTCGGTTTCGTCAAGCATGTCGCAAACGACGATCAACACTTGGCTCAAACCAATTCTCGGCAATGTTGATTGCTCAAACATATAGGACAGGCTCTACTGACAGTGCTATCATGGGCGCGTATCTGTTCTTGTCAGCTGAGATCAACTTCCCACTTGGAGCGGCAGCTGCGTCATTCCTTCATGCGGTTCCACCATCGTAGAGGGTGCACCCAGTCCGTGTCATATCACTCTGCAGTCTCGGACCTTTCTCACAAAGTGAGTAGTCCCCGGGAAAAGACCTACTCTCTCATCCGGTGTTCACGAGCCAAAGGCCCACCCCCGTTGATCTACTTCGGCTATTACTTTCCGATACCATAGACCCTACTGAGCTTGACTTTATGAATCGATCGACCTCACATCCAAACACTGATCGATCAGTACTCTAGTTTCCATTATTACGCTGGTGCACCCGATCCCACCGTTGTGGTTTTCTGACGAAGTCAGTCGTACCTTTAGGGCTCCTGTTGTCTACTCCGAGTCGTCCGACTGTCCGTAAGTTTTTCAAATGACCGGACATCCCAACCATATCTCGCTAGAAAGAAAGAAAAACTGACAAGCGCTGCATTAGTGCTTGCCTGTCGTCTCCTACAAAATAGTCTCTGTACTTTTCAGCACCGTGTCGTTCCTCCGAAGCTGCTTCACTCACAGCCCGTGATCCATGATTTCGGCATGTCTCACGAGCTGACATCCTGCTATTCAACGATGGATTGAAGAGTCACCATACTCGGTGTGTTTAGTAAGTGCTCTATCCGAGATGCGGATACACTTTGGTGACGCCCAAAGTCCACATACCACACGCGGTAGATCTGCTGCAAATATTGCAGTTGCAACGGGGATGATTACGCCCAAGGCCACGGAAGCAGTTCCGGATCCGTGTGAGTTCGTCTACAATCTGAGGTGAACGGCACGAGCGACTTGGGTATGGTTGCAGCCGTGCGGAATACGGCACTCGACGTGAAACATCGTATGTAACCAGGATTATGCTGGGCGTGCCTCATCTGCGTGTACATATTTCGGTTTTTCTGGTTCAGGGTGACGATGACGATTCGACTTCTTTTTCACATTATAGTTGGCTATGGATACACACGACATGAGTGGTACTGGAGATGAGGGATGAGGCGGGAGCTGCACCAGCTGGAGTCAAACGATGGAGTGAGTTAGACGGGGATGGGAGACGGGAGCTCGCAAAGACACAAGCGAGCTTCGATCTGTAGGGCACACCACTCGTCATTAACAGGCTAGCTAGCCCTGAGTCAAGGCAAACCAGTATTGCATAGTTTTAATCGCGGAACCTTTCGGTGCGTTCATGAACGGCCATCTTAAAGTACTGGTACTTGGTGTTAGCCGCCGCCAAACCGAGCTTCACTCAAAACAAGTTCGCTTCGTTTCAGTAACTGGTTGTAGATCGGTAGCACTGATTCAGAATTCTAGGCCCATCAGGAAAGTGACATATTGCTCATGTCGCTGCCACAAGGGTGTAGACATATGTATATGTATGAACCACCATCGAAACCGCATCCATTTCCTGTTAGTTTCATTCCAGATCACAGGCAACTTAGTTTCACCGTTACCTTTCTCAATAGTGCAAAGACACATAAATATGTAATGTTCATGATATACACAGAACTTGATCCCAAGAGGACCATAGCCACAGAGAAAAAAAACGGTATGCAGGTAATTGAGCTGCTCGCACTAATGGTCTTCCTCAGACTTAGCTCAATTGCAAATGGTCTGGGATGCGGGTATTCAGGATTCTGGTACAAAGTGTTACCATGTTTAGGCGCACTCTTGGATTTCAATCGGGCCCAATAGGTAGCTATTCAAGAAAGTCCAGATCATTACTGCAAACTGCGGGGAGGATATTAGCCGGAAACTCACGTCGCAGAGCCCAACAACGGCCGTAGGACCATAGTGGCACACCCACCCAGGGCAGCATACCTCCAGAGAATCGCAGGTGCCGCCTAGCGGGATACATGTATCCTTCTTTTGCAAACTGCTAAGCCACACATTATTGGGGTTAATAGCAACACCGACAACGGCAGTGATGAAAGGGGCGACGAAGAGAGTAAGTGAAGTGAAGCGCATAGTTGACAAAAGTGCGGGTCACAGGGGTACTTTGGAAGAGTCGTATGTCTGGGCCGAGGGAACTGGCTGCGATGAGTCCTTGCACTCCTTTCTCCGAGCATTTTATACCTTTACCTACTCTCTTTAGTTGGCGAGTAGCGTTTCAGCACCTCGTAAGTTCGTTGTTCCGAAAAAAAAGTTGTTCCTTCCTTACCGCGTTAGTCCAGACTGTAGTGCGTGGACCCTACAAGTTGCCAGTTGGGCATAGTGAATCCTTTCACTCAGTATTCGGCAGCGCTGTTACTAAATATTGAGCGTTCAAAAGGCAACCTAGGTTGACGGATCAGTGCGCCTAACTTGAATATGTACATACCGTACCACTTGCGCGTGAGAAGAGGCCATCACAGCAACACGCGTGCGGCTAGCTTACGTGGCGGGTCGCCGCATCGGGAACCCGTATTTTCCCTGCCTTCGAAAATAAATAAATCCTCGGCTACTCGAGCCCAGTGGGCCAACGCTTTGCTTTGGACCTTGTAGCTATGAACTGTTTGTAAATAAGTAAACCAGTAGAGTGAACCTTGGCTCGTAGATTTCGGGCTTGCACTTTTCCACCACTCATACGTGGCGACTATGACCTCCGCAGTTCTAACAAGCGGTGAGCAATGCAAACAGCGACGGACACAAATACCCCACACACCATCTCAGAAGTGAGTGGTCAGGGTGGCGACGGGCTCGTGCACCTGTGTTCGCTGTCGGGATCCGGGGGTGAATGTTTTGAATCGATGTCAGGGAGTGATGTACGTGTTCATACAGACCCCTCCGGAATGCCGCACATAGCCTAACTACGAGATGTGGTAGTACGTACGCATCCATTCCATCTGTAAAACTAGGCGCTCAGGAAGTTAATTTTTGAACGCTAAACATTTACAGTATATCGAAGTCATGGGGTCCACCGCAAGGCAATTATTACTAACGCACTAAGGAAAGAACAATTTTTTTTTGGAAGAAATGAGCTTACCAGCTGCTGAAACGCTGAAAATGCCACTCACAAACCAAAAGAGACTGAAGGTATAAAATGCTCTAAGAAAGGAGTGCAAGGACTCATCGCAGCCAGTTCCCCCGACTCAGACATACGACTCTTCCAAAGAACCCTTGCGACTCGCATTTTCGTTAACTATGCGCTTCGCTTTACTTACTCTCTTCGTCGCCCCTTTCGTCTCTGCTGTCATCGGTGCTGCTGTTAGCCCCGACAATGCGGGACGTGGCGGTCTGCGAAAGAAGGATACATGTATCACTCTAAGCGGCACCTGTGATTCCTTGTATGTGTGCTGTCTTGGTTTGGTGTGCGCCTATACTCCTGTGGGCGCTGTTGGGACCTGCATGGTGAGTTTCCAGTTAATGCCACCCCGTAGTAGTTTGCAGTCATGACTCATAACCTGGACATTTACTAATGGAATAGCTACCCAGTACTGATGAGGCCGATTGATATCACAAAGTACGCCTACATATGGTGCACTTTGTGCCAGGATCTTGAATACCGCATCGTAGGCTATTTACAATTGGGCTAAGCAATGAGGAGCATAAGTGCGAAGAGGTCAATTACATGCATACTTTTTTTTTCTTCGTGGCCATGGTCCTCTCCGGACCAAGTCCTGTCTGTGTATGTGATGAACCTTGCACGCGTTTCTTTGTACTGTGTTAGGCAAAGTGATGGTGGAACTAGGTTGTCTGCGATCAGTTCCTTGCTAGCAGGGCGGTGGAGTGAAGATAACAGAAAAAAGCCATCTGTGAGTCATGTGTCTACGGCATGCTGGCTGTCTCATCGCATGCTGTGTTACAGTACCGTCTAGCGTAAGGTGCGATTGCAGTTGGTATATACACGCCCACGCCCGTACACCCCTTGCAGCGACATGAGTGCATTCATGGATTACTCACCCAATCAAAAGAACAGAATGTCCTTTTGAGTTCTGTGTCAAGGCCAAGTTTCTCCCTGTCACCGGCACAGGCGCCATTTATCTTCTTTATGTGGAACTGAGGGAAGCACTAGAAAACACGCCCAGTGTCTCAGGCTATGATGCCCTTTTTACTTTGCACACCACCATTCTCGTCATTTACCTGGCAACCACGATCCCACCATTACAGTGTCAGCATGTCACTGGATTCATGGCTGCTCATTTGATGCGCTGACCTCTGGTTCCGCGATTAAAATCATACCATACCGGTGCCTTGATTCAAGGTTAAATCCTACTAGGGATACCTCATACCAGAAGGTTTGATCCTGGGAACTGTACTGACGACGCCTCGAGACTTGTCTGCCTCAGTGATTCTCTGCACCTTCGAGAATGCCAGAACAGACTTGCCTGCCTTCCGTTCGCGCGTCTCTTCCGCCACCTGTTCACTGAGGACAGCTTCGACGTCAATCATGTGGTCATCCTCAATCGGGACAAATCACTGACGAGTGTACTCTACAGATTGGAGGCCCCCACTTTTTCTCTCCACGAGCCCCCATCCCTCGCCCTCGTTCAACTTACTCTGCTGTGCCTACTCTAGCTGGTGCAGCTCCCACCTGGTCTTTAGCACTACTCCGTCGTGTCCCTCCCTAGTAAACCTCACACAATGTGGAAGAGAAGTTGGACTGTCATCATCAGCCTGAGCCAGAAAAATCGAGATCATCATGCAGACGACGTACACCGTGCAAGTTCCTGGTTGCATACGATGTTAAGCCTCGTGTTTTGCACAACTGAAATCACAATTCAGCCGCTCCTGCCGTTCAACCTGAACTGCGAGCGAACTCACCCTGACACTGCTTCCGTGACCTTGGATATGGGCACCCCAATTGCAGCTGCAATATTCGTGGCAACTCCGTTGCAGACGGTATGTAGGCTTTTGGCGTTACTAAAGTATGTCCGGGTCCCAGGCCATCTCGTAGTCATCAGTAAATTCGCATCTAACTTTTTTTTCCCTTTTGGAGCTTTTCTGCTTTGCTAAGTGTGAAAAGTGCAAAAAGTGCCAGAAGCGAAGGTAAAAAACATTTCCATCTTTTTTTCGCATTCGTCTGTAAGTGAAAGAAGTAAACGAGTGCCGGAAGTGCTAAAAGTATAATGAGATTCGGATTCTGCTAGCTACTACAGTATTAGTAGGCAACTTCGAATGCGTGGTGATCTGCAAATTTGTTCACATAAAAACTGTGAAATGTGTCATAGGAATGGCATGGCACAATATCTTGCAGAATGAAGTCCTGGCCATAGATTGGGATGAGATGTACTGCACGGAATATGGTATCCACATGTATGACAGAGATGTTGCACTCATCATGGCGATTAAGGCTCAGGTGGACTGTCCACATCCCAGTTGTTTCATCTGGCTCGTCTCCGATGCGATCGAACCAATGCATGACAGCACAGGGATAATAAATCCCCCCAGACTTGAATGAGAAGAAGTGGAGGATGCATGCAATGCCCATACCATGCATACTGTGCATGCCTTCGAGCTCTGGGCCTGTCATAACAAATACACAATCATACTGAGGTCCCTCTTGTCTCCAGGCTGGTGTTGCACAGATGTATTCTTGATGCATCCCGCCAATGCCACTAAGGTCACTTGGGGCATAAAATGTTGATGAAGCTGAATTATGTATGGAAATCCAGCCCTCATATCCAGGGCATTCAAGGTGAGGGATGTCAGCAGGGTCACAGTTATCATCTGGATATAATTGCCCAACTAAAAAGGTATGGACAAGTTCAGGGAGATTTGGGATATGAAGATGATTGGCAAGTGCAACAACTGTTGATGCCTGATTGTGCTCTAAAAAAATGAGAACAGGTAACTGCTAGGCTCCAGCAAGACCTACATTGGGTTCATGCAAGGCAGATGTGCACTTTGACTCTTGGCCCACTGACTTCCTCATAGTCACCTTGGCTCTTGTCAATGATGGCTGATGCTGGATGGTGCTCTGACTCGCTGTCTTGGTCTTCATCACTGAGCCATTCATCGGCTCCAGTAGGTTGTGCATAAGTAGTGTTGTGTGAAGCTAAAATATAAGTAAGTGTGTCATGTTCAAGAGTAAAAACCCTTACCAAGCCAGTCGAGAATGGTTGAGAGACATGTACCCTGCAGCATACCTTGACTGTCAAAGTCAGCCTGAGATGCAGCCAGTTTATCCAACCACTGGTTGATCAGGAGCATCTGGCCTAATGTGTGGTATTTATTTGTGCACTGGTGTGGCTTCTTCACAGCCTTCACATGCTTTGACTTGGTGATTGATGAGCAAAGGCCATTTGGGGCACCAAACAGCTGGATGAGTTGCCTGTAGTGTTTCATAGCATGCTGTCAAGGGAGGGAGAAGGTGTTGAAACATTTACTGGTTATACATACTTACATGTGATTGTTATTCTAAGAATAGTTGTTCCATACTATTCTATGGTGTTCTCTTCTACTGGATTACCAGATAACACGTTCCTAGTAGAAAGACAGAGTAGTACCTATAAGGAAGGTCCTCTTACTTACATATATAGTAGTTCTTATTGTAGGTGCTAGTACACCTGGTCCATGTGCACCATAGATGTATATACCCTGTAGGATACACCACAGGATGTAACGAAGCTCTTTCTCTCTCTCTACATTGTCATACTCAGAACTACTCTCTACTCCTACTCAAAAGACAAACACCAACTGAACTTATAAAGGCAAGTGCTCTGCCACCTTGCCCTATTGACCCCAGATCCTCTGCACAATAGGTTATGAGCCCCGAGTAAGGGTGCTTGTCGTCTAACGGACAATAGATCATTGAGGAAGATGTTCATCATTGACTATGCCATTGAATGGACCTGAAGCGCTAGGTTGGGTGTTGGCCACCTTGCTGCTTTCATTCATCTTAGGCATGTGTCAGGCAGTTTATGTCATAAATGCAGTTGGAGGTCCTTTTAATCTTGCATTGGTATTATCTACTGTTATGTGGGGAACTTTTTTAGGCATCCCAATGTGGCATGGCATCTATTCCTCTTATCAGGAATATCGTATTCTCTTGGGGTGCTATCGTCAGTTGCGCATTCGTGTAGGTGTCCTTGTTGAGGCTAGAGATCTAGAACCTCCTCAGATATCTCTGCCTTCTTATGAGGCACATGAATTTCAAGATTTGGATTTCCAACCTGACCTAGACCCTGTTCCTCGCTATCCCTTATCTCCACCTCCTTATTTGCTTGATCTTCCCATTCATCAAAGGGAAGTTCCCATCCACCAGTATTATGTGGACTGGCCCCAACGTTTTTATGGGCCAAGTGCTTTTTTAGAAAATCCAGTTGACCCTGATTTGCTTGGAGGTCGTCCTAATGTCAGGTAGCTGTTGGATTCCAACTTTAATACAACGGTTCCTTTTCTGTATAGTTTAACAGGTTCATGACCAGCGGTATGTCCAAAAGCTGGTTTAGGAAATGACCTATAAGTCATAAAATCAGCTCGACAAGGGGTGACATGATTTGTGCATCCTGAGTCTAACATCCACATACAGTTCTTGGATACCTTATTGATCATGTGATTGGTTTCCAAATCACAAGGAACGATGATGTTTTTGATGCTTATCCTTGTGATTTGGAAACCAATCACATGATCAATAAGGTATCCAAGAACTGTATGTGGATGTTAGACTTGGGATGCACAAATCATGTCACCCCTTGTCGAGCTGATTTTATGACTTATAGGTCATTTCCTAAACCAGCATACCGCTGGTCATGAACCTGTTAAACTATACAGAAAAGGAACCATTGTATTAAAGTTGGAATCCAACAGCTGCCTGACATTATGAGACGTAATTCATGGAGACTTCTCCAAACACCTATGTTCATGAAATCAACTCTTAAAATCTGGATATAAGAGTTATGCAACAAATTTGCACAAGGTGATTTGTACTCCCAATGGTCGCGAAGTTCTCAAGGCGACATGCTTGTCTACTTCCTGGTTGCACTGGTTCTATCACTGCAAGCATTTCACAATTATTCTTCAGAAAACATGCTGAAAAAATTGAAGAAAGTGATACTCTTTTTTGACAGCTGTTTTCAAAGAGAAAAGGCAAAAATAATATTTTCTTTTCTTTGCATGACTTTCCACAAAACATTGTTTGATGGTAATACCCATTAGCATAGAAGCTAATCAGCACTACCATCAATTCATTTTTTTGCACAGAAAAGACAAAGAAAACAAAATATTATATTTGCATTTTTTATGTGAACACAGCCCAAATAAAAGAGTATCTCTTCTTTCCATTTTTTCAACATATTTTGGCAAGAAAAATTGTGAAATGCTTGCAGTGTATGGAATTCCTGTCCATTCCTCCAGTGCCCTTAAAACCATAGACATAGGGACTATCGAATTGGATCAATACACTCTTTGGCATAATTGCCTTGGTCATCCAGGCATTTCTGTTATCAAAAACTGTTCTCGCCATGTTTCCAGATTTCCTGCTGAGCTAATCGCGAAATCCTTGCCTACCTGTCGAGGTTGTGCCTCTGGTAAAATGGCATCAGATCCATTCCATGCTTCGTCCAAAAGAGCTTCTGCTCCTTTAGAACTTGTTCATGCAGATCTTCTTGAACTCTCCCCATTGAGTCCTATTATCAAGCCAAATATGTTTTTACTTTACTTGATGACTACTCCTCTTTTGGCTTCTGCCTCTATCTCCGACTTAAATCTGATGCTTTGTCTCGCTTCCGCAATTGGTTATCCATTGTCGAACGACAAACTGGTTGTCTTCTTAAGACCTTTTGTTCGGATTGAGGGGGAGAGTTTATGGGTATAGAGTTTAAATTGCTCCTCAACTCCAAGGGAATAGTTCATGAATTGTCAATTGCGGATCAACCACAACAAAATGGACCAGCAGAACATTTCAATCGTACCATTCTTGAAAAGGCTGGTTCTATCCGCCATTATGCATGTGTACCAAAACATTTCTGGAATTTTGCTTTTGATGCTGCCCTACATGTATACAATCGCACTCCACTGTGGAGATCCCTTTGGAAGACACTGTGCGAATTGTTTTTAGGCAAAATACCTGACATTTCCTATTTTTGAGTCTTTGGATGTTTGGCATATGTTTGGATTCCCAAAGATCAACAAAAGGACAAATTAGAACCACATGCTTTGGAAATGGTTTTCCTTGGGTATGAACCCAACACCAAAGGATATTGGTTCTTAAAAGGCCAGAAAGTTATCATTGCAAGAACTGCAAAATTTGCCGAAGAACATTTTCCTTTTTGTAGTACGAATTCAGGAAAAGAGACCAAATCCGATGACTCTGACCTTATCCCTGTGACAGACCAAGAACCAAAAAAAACAAACGTACCTACCAATGATGATTGGATGGAAAATGGGCTTGATCAGCCAATGGATGAGAGACCCCAATCTCAACCACAAAGTCCACAACAACAAGAAGACCCACCATGGAATAATGGTGATGATGACCAGGATGCTGGACTTCCACATATACCACCAAGGGAATTCCCACCAAGGGCAAATCTGCATACCGATCGAAATGCACCACAACTACGAGATGAATGGGTGCAACATCCTCATAAACCTTTTAATGTTCCTGCCAAACCTCAAAGACCTCTCATAATAGCTCGGGAAAATCCCAGAGTTCCTCAAATGAGAATACCTCCAAAATGACCTGGAAATGTTTATGGTGAAAGAAGAGATCCAGTCGAAATTGAGAAGGAAATTCGAGAGAAAAGAGATGCTATTCATAAAATGGTAGATGATAGTATCTGAGGAATTAAAGAGAAAGCTCCTCAGCGGAATCCACAACCACCACAAGAGGAAGCTCAACAACCTGAAGCAGGACCTTTGCGTTTTCCGGGAGCTCAAACAGATGAAAGCATGGATGCTTCATTTGTAGTGTTACTTGCTGCATGAATTAAACAAGCACCAGAACAGTTTAAGGATGTGTTAAAACTCCCGAAAACTGAACAAACCCTTTGGTTTGATGCAATGAAGGATGAATTAAAATCAATCGAAGAAAGAAAAGTTTGGACATTAGTGGATCCTCCTCCAGGACGTAAATTGGTTAAATCAAGATGGGTCTACACTATTAAAAGCAATGGTCGTCACAAAGCCAGACTAGTAGCTAAAGGCTTTACACAAGAGTATGGGATAGACTTCGAAGATACTTTTTCCCCAGTTGCACACTTTGAAACAGTGCGAATCCTCCTAGCTCATGCAGTGCAGCATAATTGGGACATGGAAGCATTAGACGTGAAGACTGCCTTTTTGCATGGCAAACTAGATGAGGAAATATATATGGAACAACCGGAAGGATTTAAAGTCAAAGGTCAAGAGCACAAAGTCTATCGGTTGCTGCGAGCACTATATGGATTAAAGCAAGCAGCACTCTCATGGAACAAAGAGTTACACCAGTCTCTTCTTCGAATGGGTTTCCTTCAGTCAAAAGTTGATGCTGGAGTTTATTATTATCAATCAAAGGCCGGAACAGTCATATTCTTGGTTTATGTTGATGATGGACTTTTCCTCGCATCACACAAGAATTTACTCCAAAAGAAGAAAGACGATGGAGTAGGCTGAGTGTATGGGCTCCGCTCTGAGCTGCACTCTGCCACGTCGCACTCGTTGGTTCGTGGTTATGTTACATGTGTGCATCCCCCGAACATCCCCCGCTGACTAAGCTCCCTTCTGCTCTTCGTACCTCCCCTCTCCCCTGTTACATGTGGCCCCCTAAAAAAGGCTCAGCAGCGTCCTCGTCGCTGTCCCTGCTTGCTTGTCCTGTTTCCTCTCCTACACATTCTGCCTCTCTCCTCCCTTCCACTTCACTCTGCTCTCTGATCTCTCCATCCTTCACTCGAACACCTTTCATGTACGTTTCTTGTTCCTCATGTAGTCTCGTACCCGGTCTTGGTTTGAACGCACGTAGTCTTCTTGCACTGTAGTCTCCTTGGAGCAGTACTCCTTGTAGTGTTTCTAACTTGTACGCATTTCATATTCATTTCGATATGCGGTGTGGTACCGACCATTTTGGTATTAATTTCCGATCTGTTTTGAATGTGTAGTCAGTATCGCTGCGATAAATCTGTACAAGTTGGCCTTCATGGAAGACTACTTCTCCGGGTTGCTTTTTCCGGAGTCTTTTGTCGAATGCACTTTTGCGCTTGATTGCGTGTCATACTATCTCGTCGTACCCGTCCAGGCACTGTTGTTCCGCATATGCTATGTGTGCTGATGCTTGGATGGCATCTATGGGTACAATGCAGTCCTTGGGTCTTGTGCATTTTGTGTCTACTACAAGGCCTAGTAGTAGTTCTTTTGGGGTATGTTTGAGGGCCGGTAGTATATGGTTATTTAGTGCCCGGACTGCATTGTCAAGGTGGTCGGTCCATGTTCTTGGCAGGTTTTCCCAGCTTGCCAGCTCGTCATCATTTTCTCCTACTTCCGGTGCATATAACCTTTTTAGTACATGTAGTAACAGTTTGTTTGTACCTTCCACTAGGCCGTTGACCCATGGTGAGTATGCTGCCACTACATAATGTTTGCAAGACCACTTAGCGCAAAACTCTTTCACCACATGGTTATCAAAGTGTTTTCCGCCATCCGTCATGAATGTTTCTGGCACCATATACGTGTTGAAAATTGTTGATAGACTATCGGTGGTTGTTTTTGCTGTGCCTGCCATTTTGAACTTCGTGACCCATAAGTGCTGCAAGAATGTATCTAGGAACAGTCCTAGGGTGTGGTAGCCACCCTTCCCCTGTGGCATACTGAGGTAGTCGCCTACCAGTAGTTCGAATGGGTGTCTGTGTGTAATTGGTTCGAGGAGTGAGTGTATGTGTGGTGACCCAAAATTTTTGCACTTAGCACATTTTGTTATTGCATTCATGATTGAGGCATCAAGTTTGGGAGAAAAGTACTTGTCCGTTAGTGCTATTTTCAGAGCATCGCATCCCCAGTGTCCTCCCATGCAGTGCAGCGTATATGCCTGGTGTTCTGCTTCTTTGTGTGTTATGCATTCCATTCGGCTTCACGGTCATATGCTTGTTTTCCCATATATTCTCCACAGGTGCCCGCCCTCAATGATGTATTGGGACGCCCGGTGTCTTGCCCTGCTGCGATCTCTTGGATTTGCCATGGTATCTATGTTTAGTAATGCATCGATGACTTCTAGGAACATTGGTTCACTTGCAAACCGCTCTCTTAGCTTCTGTTGTTCTTCGTCTACTCGGTCAATTGCGAAGACATCATTGACTAAGTCTGTCAGTGCTTTTGGCTCCGGGTTTACTGACCAGTTGCTGTCGTCATTGCCTGTGCATTCCATGTTATCCCATTGCCAGCTGAGTCCATCTGCAACTACGTTTAGTTTCCCTGGTATGTGTCTTACCACTATGATGTTGTGGGCTAATATGCTGTCTCTCCACCTTGCATGAGCTGCTGTCAAATTATTGTTTGTTAGTACATCTTTTAGCACTTGGCAGTCAGTTTTGACTTCTACTGGGTAGCCCCATATGATGTCCAAGAAGTGGTCAAGTCTGAACTTGAGCGCTGCGAACTCTAGCAGGAACGGTTTGTACCTGCGTTCTGCCGCTGACGTTCTTTTTGATGCAAACGCGATTGGGACTGTTTTGCTGACCGTTTTGCTGCCTGGTGTTTGGATCTGAACTCTCTGTGTTAGTACTGCTCCTAATCCTTCTAGACACCCATCTGTTGTGACTATGAACAGACTGCCATCATATTTTGGTGCATGTAGCGTTGGTTCACTCATTAGGGCCATCTTGAGTTCCATGAATGCTCTTGTATGCTCCATTGTCCACTTGTCTGCTAGTTTGTAGTTAGTCATCGCCTTTCGGTATGTTGTTTTGGTTACGGGTTGCGGGACCTCGACTTGCTTGACTAGGTTTCGCAGTGGTCCTTCAATTTTTGCGTAGCCCTTGATTAGGTCCTGGAAGTGGCCTGTAAGCCCTAGAAACAAACATAGGTTTAGTGCGTCCTCTGGTTGTTTCCAGTTAATAATTGCCGTCAACTTAGCTAAGTCCGGTTGTACTCCTTTTTTGCTTACTGCTGCCCCCGCAAATGTTGTTTCGGTCATGAATAATCAGCATTTTGTGGGTGAGAGCAATAGGTCATGTTCATGTATACATTGGAACACTTGCCGTAGTATTGCTAGCATTCCTCCAAACGTGTTGTCTCTGCATCCACTGTCATCCATGAACAACTCTATTGTGTTGTTTGCTAGTAGGTCGTGTAGCTTTTCCGTCACTACTGTGGAGAACGTTGTTGGTGCTCCCATGAGGCCCATTGGCATTCTCTTATACCAGAAATATCATCTGCCTTCTATGAAGAAGGTCAAGTACAGTTTCCATTCATCCAGCACTGTGATGGCATAGAAACCTGATGCGAAGTTGAAGACTGAGATGTACCTATGTCCGCTTAGCCTCTGTTGCTTTGCCTGTATGTCTCCTTGGTGTAGCAGAGGTATTTGTGTGACTTTATTGAGCTTGCCGAAATTTTGTGTGACCCTCCATTTCGTGTCTTTGGGTTCCTCATCTACTCCATCCATTTGTTCTTCCTTGGTGGCATTGACGTTTGGGAATGGTAGGTCAATTCCTGCTTGCTCACATTGTTCGTTTAGCACATGCTGTAAATCCTCTAGTGTTAGCCCGATTTTGTTGTCATGGGTTTTCTGTGTGAGCACAGTAGGTGCAACATGCTTGATATGTGCTACATCTGCTGGTTCTATCATGTCAGTGTCTAACATTTGTTGTACCCACTTATGCATGAACATTTTTTGTGGTGGCATTAGTGGTCGTTGTCATACCATTGTCGAGAACGACGCATTTGCCAGCACATTGAGGTTGATTTTTGCTCCTGGTATTGGTAATACCTCCTTGATTGAGCATGCAAAGAGGTCTGTGTACTCCGCAATGAACACTTTGGCTTGTTCTTTTTCTGCCTCTGTGAGGTCATGTCCGAGAGTGACTGCATGAAGAATATAATCGACTCACCATGGATTAAACAGATCTGTTTGCCTTGTGAATATATCATCTGTTACTGTTGTTGCATACGTCTCTGCCATTTCTGGTTGTTCTGGCAGTCATTGCTTGACGTCCAGGGTTCGGTGTTTGGTTCCCATGATTTGTTCATGTCTTGTATCATAGTACTTGTTGTCCAGTACTGCCATGTTGCTTCCATCTGTAACGGTTAGTTTGTCTGCCATGTATTCATGTATTGCTCTTAGTGCTTGTAGTAAGGGCTTCCCTGCTAGGAAAGCCCATCCTCCCCCGCTGTTGAATACGATAAACGTTGTCCGTACTTTGGTCATTCCAATGCAGACTGTTCCCGTCCATTGGGCTGTTGCTGGGATTATGGAGCCATTAGCCATTCGTAACATTCGAGAGCTGTGAGTCCACCCCCTTAGTCTGTGTTTAACAGTCTCGAAGACTGTTGTACACATTGCATTCACCATTGCTCCGTCATCAAAGAGGGCGCATGGTCATATCAATTCACCACTGTCATTTTTTATTGTGATGTTGTTCATGAATGGGACGGTTTTGTTGTTGATGTTTATCGTGCTCTCGGTTTGTGCGAGCATGGAGTATGTATTGACAGTGTCATGTCCGTTTGATACATGCTGATTCACGTGTGGTACTCGAGATACATCTGATAATGTGTGGGTCGTCATTCCATCCGCTACAACGACCCATTTTCTTTTCCCTGCTCCTCTGCATCTACCAGCCTAACATCTGCAGCAGTCGTTCTGTTGTATGGTCCTAGTGCTCTGCCGCATAGCGCTCTCCAGGCCGTTTCGTGTGTGTCCAGTCGTATTGGGTCTCCTGGGGGCACTGGGCAGTTCCTACTAGTATGCCCGTGTGTTCCACATCTATAGCATTCCCCGGAGCAGATGATTGCTGTACCTGGTTTGAGGGGAAACAGAGTATTCTCTGAGATTCGTGTACCTTCGCCATGCATTTTTCCCCACTGTGCCACCTGCGCCTGGTATGCTCTCCATCCAGCTGCATCTGCTGTGTGGTGTGGTAATGCGCTGACGTGGTGGCATATAGTTTCTCTTTGCGCGTCTGTGAGGGGGATTTGTGCCTTTGGTGCATTCTGAGTCTGTTGGACTGCAAACCATGTGGTCACACCGGTGGTTTGCTGTGTTGGTGTTCGTGTTGTGGGAGGCTGCAGTTGCACTGTGAGTCGCTGGAGTTGTGTCGCAAGTTCTGCGAGTGACGTCTTCTGTTGCTGGAGGATCAGCCTTTCTCTCTCTGCTTCTTCCCTCTTTTGTTCATCGGTGTCCTCCTTTTCCCTTATCACGTCGTCTATGTCCAAGTTCTTCACCGCTTTGGTGAGGTCCTCAAATGTCGCATACTTCTGCATCATTAACTTCCATATAATTTTCGGCAGGTTTTTGTGGACTATCCAGACCAAACCCACATTACTTTCCACGCCTGCCGCTTTCGCAAGGCATAGAGCCTCCTTTGCCCATGCAACGTGTGTCCATACTTTTGTCCCGTTCACCTCCTTCGTTGTTCCTACCTCTCTATCCTCCAGTCTCAGCGCTGTTAGCTCCTCCTGGTACTTTTCTGGGGTCTTTTCTGCTTGGGGTAGTGGCTCCCATTGCTCGTTGAACGCCTTAACAGCCTCTGCCCAAGACGCCTGTTGTGACGCTGTTAGGTTGTCGTACCATTTTTGCGCTTCTGACCATGGTGCGATGTAGTCCTGTAGTGCCTCTATTTTTTCTCCTTTGTCCGTTATGCCAGCTAGTCTCATGATACGGTTGAACGTGCGTAGGAACATTTGTGGATCCTGTATTTCATCCTTGTCCCCTCTGAACGGTTTGAGCAATTCCATTCCTGCTGCTCGTGCTGTGGCAGGTCGCAATATGTTTCATGTGGTCATTGACACCACTGCTGGTGTGTGAGCTGCGAGTGGTGTGTACTGCGGTGCTGGTGTACTGTATCGGATGGGAAAGAGTCATTGTGCTATGGCTGCTGGTGCTATCAGCACAGTTGGTCTAGATGCTGCGAGCTGCACATTGTCATCTGAGTTGGGGCTCTGCGGTCTGGAGGGGGGAATTGGTCTGGTTGATGCGTAGTCTGGGGGTGAGTCTGGTGCTAGTTCTCTATCTGAGTACAGCCTGAGGTCACTTCCGGTGAACGGAGTGCCCAGTGGTGACAGTGTCTGTGACGTTGTCGTGGATGTTGCTCGCACGAAGCGCCCCTGTTCATCTCTAGGCTGTTCTCGTCTGAGTGGCAGTTTGGTCTACGGTTTCTGCTGCATGGTAGTTGTTGTGTTGTCTTGGTGGTTTTCGCTGTCTCCAGTTTGAGACGATGTGTTGTCAGTGTCTGTGTGGTGTGCGGTGATATATCGGTGTCTACGGTTTTGGTTGTGCTTCTTCGGCGTGGGTCCGAACACTCTCTCGTCACCATGTTGGAGTAGGCTGAGCATCTGGGCTCTGCTCTGAGCTGCACTCTGCCACGTCGCACTCATTGGTTCGTGGTTATGTTACATGCATGCATCCCCCGAACATCCCCCGCTGACTAAGCTCCCTTCTGCTCTTCGTACCTCCTCTCTCCCCTGTTACAATGAGTTTATGAAGACATGGGAGTCAAGAGATTTAGGCGAAGTGAAAGAATATCTTGGAATCCAGATAACATGAAATCACTGAACAAGTGAACTTTGGTTGGACCAAATCCCATATGTCCAAAAGGTCATTAAACAATTCAGAATGGAGCATGCAACATCTGTTCGCACACCTTTACCTTCTGGTTATATCCCAGAAAAAGCTCCAGAACAATACCAGTCAAATTCTCAGCTTCGTTCAAGATATCAATCGGTCATAGGATCACTTCTTTATATGGCTCTGGGAACCAGACCAGACATTGCTTTTTCGGTGATCCAAATGTCACAATATATGTCAAATCCTACCGATCTCCATCTTAAACAGGCACTTCATATAGTTCAATATGTGGCATCCACACCGAATCTTTGCCTTCATTATCATGGAAATGAAGCTAGAATCTATGGTTTTGCTGATTCTGATTGGGCCTCAAATAAAGATACTCGTCATTCAACTACCGGCTATGCCATGTACTATGGCAACTCCCTTATTTTGTGGAGATCCCGAAAGCAGAAAACAATCACTCTTTCTTCTACTGAAGCAGAATATATGGCGATGTGCGACTCAGCCAGGCAAATCAAATGGCTTGATATGCTCTTCAAAGAGTTGTCCTTCCAAATGGACAAGACCATTCTTTACTGTGACAATATGGGTGCACGTTTTATCGCAGAAAACCCAGTCTCAGATGGTCATTCAAAACATATTGATATCCAATGGCACTTCATTTGCGAATGTGTTGAAGAAGGACTATTCGCCATTGAATATGTCAATACTACTCAACAAAGGGCTGATGGGTTAACCAAGTCCTTAACCTGGCAAAAGTTTGAAGAAAATTGCTCATCATTAGGTTTGGTAAATCAACCAATCTAGAGTGAGGGGGAGTGTTGAAACATTTACTGGTTATACATACTTACATGTGATTGTTATTCTAAGAATAGTTGTTCCATACTATCACTGCAAGCATTTCACAATTTTTCTTTGGAAAACATGTTGAAAAAATAGAGAGAAGAGGTACTCTTTTATTTTGGATGATGTGTCAGAAAAAATCCAAATATAATGTTATCTTCTCTGTGCAGAAATATAGATTGATGGTAATGACCATTAGCTTCTACTCTAATGGGCATTAGCATCAATTCATGTTTTCTGGCAGAAAATAGAACATATTTTCTGCATTTTTTCTTTCCCAACATCTAAAATAAAAGAGTATCTCTTTCCTGTATTTTTTCACCATATTTTCTGGAGAAACATTGTGAAATGCTTGCAGTGTATTCTATGGTGTTCTCTTCTACTGGATTACCAGATAACACGTTCCTAGTAGAAAGACAGAGTAGTACCTATAAGGAAGGTCCTCTTACTTACATATATAGTAGTTCTTATCATAGGTGCTAGTACACCTGGTTCGTGCACACCATAGACATATATATACCCTGTAGGATACACCACAGGATGTAATGAAGCTTGTTCTCTCTCTCTACATCATCATACTCAGAACTACTCTCTACTCCTACTCAAAAGACCAACACCAACTGAACTTATAAAGGCAAGTGCTCTGCCACCTTGCCCTATTGACCCCAGATCCTCTGCGCAATAGAAGGTGGACATGGTGCCTGTGGTCTTGAAGACTTCATGGTATTGGTAGAATCTTGCAAGTGCTGTAAAGTTGGTAAGGAAAGTGTTAGGAGAAACCTGGGAGGTCTCCTGTTGGAAAGCAGGTCTCAGTTTGACCCAAGGGGACTGGAGTTGCCTGGTGGGGAGTCAAAGGGTAAGATGAAAACTGTGAAAATGCACCCTGATAGTCAAAGAAGAGTCAAGATAATGTCTACTGAGTGTCTGGAAAGGGAGAACTAATATTCTGAGCCATCAGTCTCAGAATTCTGTCTTTTCATCTGTGGTAATGCATCTCTTTTTTTTTCTAAGTAGGTAGGCTGTACTCTAAGTGTGTGTGTGGGCTTACATAAGCCACAACACATGCCTACACAACTTCAAAACACTAAGTAAAAGATAAAATAAAAGTGTAGGGGAGAAAACCTAAGTAAAAACAATGAAATAAATGAAATAACCTGGTAGGGAGACTTCCCTCCCTACAGCATGTTGTTGAGATTGCTCAAGTCCTTCTCTGTAAGTACATTCCACCATACAAGGTAGCAAAACTCTAAAAGCACATGGAACATGTGTACAATCTCCTTTGGAATGTGGCCTTCAATCACAGGCAAGTAGACCTGAAGGCAACAAATTAAATTGCTGTAAGTTGGCGGAGAATATATAAGTGTCATGACCGTGCTCCTGTTCTAACCCGACCCATGCCACCACCAGCCATCTGGCCCTTGTCTGCTCCACTCCGCCCCCGTCCGCTTGCTCTAGCACTCGTACTGCACGTTCCCACCCCATTCTCTGTCGGACCCTGTCAGACTCTGTTGGCACTACCACGTGACTAATGTCTCTCTGTCAGGTGACATCCTCCCTTGACTTAGGGGTCACCTCCCTTTTGGGTCGATGGTCCGGTCCAGGTATGGCACAGCTGCCGCACTGCATGGGACAGCGCAGGGCCGCTTCTTCTTTAGGCTTTCAGCCTATCGCCTGATTGGCTGTTGGTGAGTGCTCTGAAGCTACTCTGTTCTGTACTATTCCTTTTAGATACTTTCTCCTTATCCCGTCCCTCACCCCTGCTGTCTGCACTTGTACTCCAACTGAAGTTTTCTGACATTTCTGCCCCTTGAAATTTTACTGTACTCCGTATGTTAGTTCCATCGTTCTGATACTGAACCACCTCGATGGCACGCCTACTGTATATAAGCCTGCCACATTCAGTGGTGTCTCTTCAGTATGAATATCAACTTAGTTCCCTCCTCTGTGGTCTTCGACCGGCCTCCTCCTCTGTTGTTGGCTTATTACCAGCTCTTTTCTATCTCTGAAATCTGAGGGCTGGGCTTGTACAAGGGGGCAGCACATGAGCTGAACCCAACGCCCTCTCCTGAACTTCTGTTGCAACCATTGGCCACCCTTTGGCCATCGTTGCTCCTCATCGGTATGCGTTGGCCAGTCGTCAGCCAACATTGGCCAACCTCCGGACACATCCCCCGGCCTCTGTGAGCATCGGAGATCATTGGAGTAGGACCAAACTTGACAATAAGGACCTTCATCAGTGCCTTTGAATCATCACCCATCCACTGCTTGAAATGATGCCCCTGAGGGAAATGCCACAGACCAGGAAATGGTGTGACTGCAGTGATCCTGGAGACATTAAAATTAGCACTGAAGGACACTGGTGATTTCTTCATGGAATGTACCATTGAAAAGTCAGAATAAGAAATGCTGAGGAGAGGGATGATGATCTGAGAGGAGGAGAGATCTTCCAAAGGGGCTTCTATAGCCTGGAAGGAAAACTGTCTGAGGAGGAATGTCTGAGGCTGTCTGGGGCAGTCTGAACACAGAAGCAGGCCACACACAGCCTTCTTGAACTTGAACTCTAACTTGTAACTCAGTACTTTGTTGTTTTTTTTTGTAAGTAAGTACAATGAAGTGTAAGTGCACATGGGCTTATGTAAGCTACATCACGTGTCTACTCTCGAAGCTAAGTAAGGTCTAAAGTAAATGAACAGAAATAAAAGTAAAAGAAAGTAAAAACAGTAAAGTAAAAGTAAAAGTAAAAACTATAAAATAAAAGAAATATCCTAGTGGGGAGTACTCACTCCCTACACCATCGATCTGTGTCATCCAATATCTCATTCATGCAGGCATCTCCATGGGTGTGGCACAGATACTTCTCTACCCATTCCACCAAGTGGTCCTTGAATGCTCCCTTGATAATCTGGTGCAGTAAATCAGGTGCAATAAGTTCATAGATGTCAGCACACAGGAAATCGTTAGTGAAAGGGATGAGTTCCCCTACTATACCATACTCCTCCCAAAGTGCAGCAAGACTGAATTTGGCAATCAGCATTTCAGTATGATCACAGCAATGTTGAAGTGTGTTGTTCCCATCCAGATTGTTGCAGTAGGCTAGGCATCTTGCCAGAGCATTAGTTTTGAATACATAGAAGACACAATATTAGGGCTTACCATGGACACCAATTACAAACTATGCATGTGAGGAGAGCTTGCTCCTCATAATCAGCAATATATGGCCCTATCCCATAGATGACATGCTGGTGATGGCCATCTCCAAATGGTATGACCTCAGGCTTTGCTATACCAGGTTTGAAAGTCTTGAGGATGCAACCAAGAGAAGAGTGGAAAAGCTGGCACTGAAACTTGCAGAAGCTATCCTTGCCAGCATGTTCTCTTGTAGCTATATTCCCACATTGAAAACTCAGTCCAGTCCAGCTTTGTTTACAGTAATGCATACTTACTTTTTGGCATTGCAAGGAATGTGATCAAGGTGACACCATTGTGATGAGCCCAGTGTATGTTGTTGTGGATGTTTCCAATAGACAGATACAGTGGATGATAGTCATTTTGCCTGGTAGCTACAGACACAGTTGTTTTGTCTGATCCTAGGATTATTGGCACAAATGTTGACCCAAGACAGTCCACATCCTGAGCAATGATATCCTAGGCTGTTGACTTAGATGACAGAGAAGATTTATATATGATGACTTACTGCTTGACACTATGCCCAATTGCCAGACATGAAATCCTGCCACCATTGTGTTGAAGTCTTTGCATCATACTCATGGAATGGCTGATAGTCCATCTCCTTTGCAAACTCAGGATTTGCTAACATATTCTGGACGACCTTGTGGGGATCCCAAAACCAAACATCATATTCATTGTGCATCCAGGGTGCAGGGTCGACTTCCACATCTCCAGTGTATTTGATGGCAAACAACTGCCATTTCACATCCCCAACTTGAGTGTTGTTTATGGTCCAGTACATCTCGGTGTGTGAGGAGAATATCAGATGACTGCCCACTTCAACTAGAGACACTGCCCAGAGGTTGAGAAGGATGTCAAGGTTCCCTGCTGACATCTGGTTGCATGTGTATATGAAGTCTGCTAGTTTGAATTTGAGATGACTGTTGTAAGGGGACCAGTCATCAGGGGGCTTCAGCTGATGTGGTTCCAGTTGGGTTCCAGTCAGTTGGAAGTTGCCACTGGCATTGCATGGTTGCCCTACATGACATATGATTGACCTCAGCATTGTAAGGAACAAATGTATCAGGTTTTACACTTACCAGTCAAGCTTGGATGGTAGTTGTGATATATGTTGTTGCCTGGCCCAATCAAAGCTGCTCAGATACCATTGTCCATTTCTACATCCAGTGTAGGGAGGGATTACTCCCTACTAGGTATTTTATTTTATTTCATTGTTTTTACTTAGGTTTTCTTTCCTATTCTCTTGTTTTTCCTTTTACTTAGTATTTCGAAGCTGTATGTGCATGTGCTGTGGCTTATATAAGCCCGCATGTGCACTTAGAGTACAGTGTACATACCTAGAACAATAACAGATGAGTAACTGGAGACGAAAAGACAGAATTCCAAGACTGAGGGCTCAGAATATTATTTCTCCATCCCCAGATGCTCTCCAGATGCTATCACCACTTCTCTTTGGGATTTTAGGGTGCATTTTTGATATTTTCTCCATACTCTTTGACTCTACCAGGCAACTCAAGTCCTCCTGGGTTGAACTGAAGACCCCCTTCCAGCAGGAGACTTCTCAGCTCTCCTCTCACACTCTCTAACAAACTTTACATCTGGAGCCCACCATGAGGGGGCTGTTTTGCTTGGTAATCCCACTTTCTCCCCCTACTCTCGAGCTCATACATGCGATTTCTCGACAACCGACGCGCCTACTCTCTCGCTTTTCGGGATCCTGATTCTACTCGACGAGAGCTCTCGAACAACACCTTTTTCGATGCATTTTCTTCAGTGCTTCTGGAGATATCATGCTTTTTGTGCTGAAGGCTATATTGGACAGTTTTGCGAATATCTCGGGACTGGGTACACATAATTTCGTATTTCCGCGTTCTCCCAACTCCTCTAGACCACCCCTACCACGTCCCAAAGTTTCGTATCATTGTGCTTTGTGGTTCTTCATCAATGTGCTGCTGTCCTCCCCCCCCTGCCACAGCCTAGCTCCCTGGCACCTCCCCTCGCATTTTCAAGCTGTTCCAAGTCATAGGAACCCTTCCCCCATCGTCTTAGAGTCAGTAGAAACCCCCTTCAAGATCCCATTATCTGCTTCAAGATCCCAGACCCTTCGAGACCCCCAGATGCTTTTCAAGCCCCTTTGAGATGAAATTGAGACTTCAACATTCAATTAGACATGCCTGCACTTGTTCATAGATGTATCCCAGACATATACCAATTGTTGTTTGCACATTTTTTGCAGTCAAGCAAGGCTGCATATTCAAGATCAAAAGCTTTGAGCCACAGTGGTGTCATGCAGCGTTGATCATGGTTGCTTGTTCAAGGCAACAACCAACATGTGCTGTTAACCTTCTGGTTAAGTAGACCAATAGACAGGCAATAGGTGAGCTCCAGCTTGGAGTGGACCTCTTGCAGATATGTCGACCAGTGATATGTAGATATAGTCAGCAGGGACAGTCTTGACTACCACCTTGTAGGCTGGAGGATAAGTCATACCAAGATTGACAATAGTTGGTTCTAGCCAAAGATTGTCCAGCAGCAGAGCAATGCTCCTAGCAATATGGGAGAAGCAAGAGTTTATAAGGAGTAGACCTAACTTGCTAGGTGGGTAGCTTGGTAGCAAAAGTACAAGGAATCCTGGTCGCATCTGAGGGGTTTATATACCCCACAGGTGACCAGATTACTAACCTATACTAATGCCTATGCAGGTAGGTCACAAACAAGATGGGCTTGCAAACAAGAACCCTCCACACATCGAGTCAGAGTGACTACCAATGCTGGACTGTTTGCAAGACAAACAGGGGTTCTCCAGGATGTGATGCAACAAAGTCACGTGCATCTGAAAGCAAACCTGTCATCAAAAGGAAGCCTCCAGATCCCATCAGGGATCTGTGGCAAGAAGTGTAAAGGTAAAACTAAAAAGGGAAACATATGTAAGCAGTCGCATCATATACACAATGTCCATACACTTGCCCCTAAGGCAGGCAGTGGTGTAGTAGCAAGACATCACTAGGACACAGGAATGGGGATGATGGCAACACTCAGTAAAGAAACATGTATTGTAAGTGTCTGAAAAGGAAAAGTGCAGAAATGGTGCACAGCATCACCCCCCCTCTCTTTAAGTGTGACAACCCTGTCATGCAGATTAATCAAAGTTGTCAAAAGGAAGGTCCAGGTTTGCATCAATGATGGGCAGAAGGCTTGGGCTGCTTAAGAGGACCTCCATGAGGGTCAGTCCACTTAGAACCTTTTCTGTTTTGACAGGACCAGTGACTGAGCTTTTGGCAATCGAGACAAGTGTGCTTGTAGAAAGGGTGGAAGGGGTCGAGGGTGATGTGACCAGCAAGTTTGAGTTGAAGTCTGTCTGTGGCTTTGATGGGGTAGAACATTGTTGTCAGGAGGGCATCTGTAGTTTTGGTTGCATTGAATAGATTGAGTGGCCAAAGTTTTTGCTCATTGAAAACTCCCAGGAGGAACTCCCTCCACTTTGTGACATGTTCTTCTTCAGCTGTCCATGGGTTGTCACATCTTTCTCTGAGGACTTGGGCTGCAATGTTAAGGAACTTTCATCTGGCAGTCTCCTCCTCCTCTCGATGGTGACACTTTCTGACCCAGTGGACTCCTGGAACAGACTCTTCTTCACTTGCTGACTCCCTTTTCAGAGTCTTAGTATCACTTGTCTCTTCCCCATGGCTGCTAGATGCTGAAGATATGTCCATTCAGCTTGACTGTATGCTTCGTGGCAATTCTTGACTCAGTCCACCTTCAGGTTGGCATTCAGATGTGTTACCTCCATTCCTCCCACTCTCAATGGTCATTGAGATGTGGCTTTCATGAACCTCCTTTCATCCCATAGTTGTTGGACCAACTTCAGGGGCTCAGAAGTTGGCAGGATCAGGGGTTTCGAAAGAGACATGTTTAGAGTTGGGTGGAAGAGAGCGAAAGCTCTGAAAGGACTGGACCACTGTGGGGCCATAATGAATGTGTACAATGTTGATCAGGGATCCCAGCATCTTCTGCATTTGTTCAATGTTCTTCATACCCTCTTGCTCCATAAAAGCTGTTCTGGGGGACTGTTCATCAAGGACTGTGTCACCAGTTTTTAAGATATTTGTGGTGCAGATGACAGTATCTTCAATGCTTTGGTAGATTTGATGCAACATCCATAGATAGTCATGGTCATTGCCTGAGTTCCATCCTTCCCTGTCCCATTGCTCAAACCCTTCAAACACCCACACATAGCCTTTGTACTCTTGTAGGTTGCACAGGAGGCTGGAGGGGGCAGTTTGGGTTTGAGTTTCATTGGGGAGTGGGGTCGAGGTTGTCTTGTTACTACCCGATGGTCCAGGGGATGATGGTTCTGGGGTGGGAGTGTTGCATTGTGCCTGGTATACTGGCTCTGGGGGAATGGGGTATGGACATGTTCTTGGGGTCTTTGGCATGGCTTTTCTCTTTCCCTTTGAAAGGTATCATACATTGAACTGCGAGTGGGGATTCTGGGGCCCATTGGTGTTGGTGTCAAGAACAGATTCAAGGGTGGACTCATAGACCAACGCAAGGGTGTCAGATGGAGATATGCCAGGCTGGGAGAGCAGGGGTGACATGGGGGATGTAAAGTCATAGTTGGAGTTGAAGGCAGATGTGGTGTCAAGCAGGTACTCTCATGACTCAGAGTTATATCCATTGTCATGGTTGTAGGAGGACATTTACTTTCAATGACAATTGGAGCAATGAGTGGGTGCTTGAGTCTCTGGTGGTTTGAGATGTCTTCTTTTATACTCTGACAGGACTTCCTCCACATTTGTGAGGTTTCCTTCTGGCTCCCAGGTGTTGCTGGCATGTCTGTATCTGGACCACTTGACCAAATAACATGTATGTGTACCGTGTCCTGTCTTCACCTCTTTGTGGTTTAAAATAGATTTGATCTCCCATTCTGGGATGTCATCAACTATTTCAGGAAGAGGAGGGGATGGAGTGGGGCCATATTCTGGGGTTTCAGTGTATGGGAAGATCTGGGAAGTATGGAACACCGGATGAACTTGCCAGGTGGCAGGTAGATCCAGTTCCATGGCAACAGTATTGATGATCTTCTTTACCTAGAAAGGTCTGACACATCACAGAGCCAGCTTTGTTGACTGGACATTGTGTTTTAGGTCTCTTGCATCTAGCCAAACAAGACTGCCTGGCTGTGGGGGTGTGTATGACAGCGGGTTGGGGCTGCTTTTTGCCATTCATTCTGCAGCCTTCTTGTGTGCAATTAACATGGTGTCTTGGGCATGTGTGAGGGTTTCAAGTCTTTCTTCCACTCCTGGGGCTTTAGAGGAGTGTACTGATGGATAAGGATCAGGGTCATAACCATACAGCAGGAAGTATGGTGTTTGTCCATGGGCTGTGTGAATGCGAGAATTATGCAAGAATTTGGCCATAGAAAGATGGTGGCTCCATTTGTTGGGCTTCTCAGTGCAATACATTCGCAGATATGTTTCAACCTCTTGGTTAATGTGTTCTGCTTCTCCATTAGTCTGAGGGTGATATCTGGATGAATAGTGAGGCTTGATACAAAGTGCTTTGTATAGGTTTTGCATAAAGGCACTTATGAATTGGGGGCCTCAATCAGATATGATAGATTTGGGGACTCTGAATCAGGGGTGGACATGCTGGAGCCAAAGGTCAGCTAGTCCTTTGGAATCAATGGTCTTGACCGTGGCGAGGAAAATCACTGCCTTGCTGAGGCCATGATCTACAACAGTGAGGATGGTATCTTTTCCTTCAGAGCTTGGAAGGTCAGTAACAAAGTCCATTGAGATTTGTTTGAACAGGAAGGGAGAGTTGCTTTTGATTGGGAGTAGTGGTGGCGGATGGTCTCAATGGATGACTTTCGATGCTTGACAAGTAGGGCAACCTCTCACATATTCACAGATGTCCTTCCACATGCCAGGCCAGAAACAGTGTCGATTCATTTTAGCAGTGGTGGCTTTGACACCAGGATGGCCAGCTGAAGGGTGATTGTGATATTCTTTTAACATTTGCTTCCAAGCTTGTGGGGGAACATAGAACCTTCCATTTTTGGTTTTGATCTTCGTTACTGGTTCTTCCATGATGTCATTGTCTTTGGTGACCACATAACTTTGACCCATTGGTGACAAATGCCTAATTTCTTCATATGTCTCAGTAGACACTCTAAGTATTCCTCATTCTGGCTTGTGGTTCCATTGAACCTTTGGTGTTTTTGGGACTTTCACAGTCAATGCACTTTGCTTCGGCACATTGAGGGTTGGCTTTGAGATGGTTTTGACAGGAGCAGGGATGTTTTCAGTGGTTTCACCCCCCCCTTTGAGCCAAATTGATGGTGGAAGTACTGTTGTTTCGACTGGTGTCATTTCAGTGAACAGAGGATTTCATGAGAGTGTGTTGGGGACAATCATTCAGCAACCAGGATTATGTTTGAACTTTAACAGGAAACCTTGGATGTAGGCAAGCCATTGGGCTTGACGACCAGTCAGGTTTTGAGGTTCCCAGTAGTAGGTTAAATTTTCATGGTCAGTGTGAATGATTGTGTCCTCGACAGGACATAAAAGATAGTGTTTCCATGCCTTCAAAGCTTGTATGACTGCCATCATTTCTAAGTCGTATACCTGATAATTTTGTTCTGCTCCTTGGAGTGACTGCAACAGGTATGCGATAGGATGCAGCTTGTTGTCTTCAAACTTCTGGCACAGGACTGCACCTGTGCCCAGCTTTGAGGCATTGGTATAGACTTCGAAGGGTTTATCAAAGTTGGGTAGGTGAAGAACAGGGGCCTGGCTCATTAGCATTTTTAACTTCTGGAAAGCATACTCTTGTTCTTCTTTCCAGTGCCACAGCTCATCTTTCTTTGTCAACTGGTGTAGCGGCTTGGAGACCATAGTGGAGGCAGGAATAAACTGGCAATAGAAATTGCAGAACCCTAGGAATTGGCAAATGTCATGGACGTTGCTAGGGGTTTTCCAACTTCGTACAGCTTCTACCTTGATGGGAGCTGTTTTGTATTGGCCATGTTTGATTGTATAGCCTAGGAATTCGATTTCTTCTTCAAAGACACACTTTGACAGTTTGAGGCGGAGGCCTTCTGCACTTGCTATCTCCAAGAACTCTTTGATGTTCTTCCTCAGGTCTTTGCACATTTTTGCATGAATGGTCACATTGTCCAGGTAGATGATGGCCTTTTTGTTGATTCTCAACCAACCAAACTTTCTGTCCATATACTGCTGGAATGTCAGGGGTGCATTGTTTTGACTGAAGAACATTACTGTTGGTTTATACACCCCTCAGGGTGTCATGAAGGAGCCTAGTAATGCATCTTCTTCTTTCTCTACTTGGATATTGGTGAAGCCCCAATGGACATTGAACTTGGTGAAATATTTTGATTTGACCAGTTCATCTAGGATCGGCTTGACAAGGGGGAGGGGATAACGGTCTGGGACAGTAAATGAGTTCAGCTGTTGGTAATCTTGTATCAACCATTTCTTCCCATCTTTCTTGCCAATGAAAAAGACCAGGGCTGGTGGGACTTTGAGGATATCCACATTTTTGACTTTCTTGATCTTTCCAGTTCTGAGGTTTTCCTCAAGGAACTTGTCAAGGAGATTCATCTCATCATGGGAAAGAGGGTAAATCTTGGCCAGCTTGAAGGCTTTTAGATCCTTTGTAGTGTCGATTTTGATTGTGTGATCATAGCCAGGGTGATGGGGAGGGAGCAGGCATACTTTGGAAAACATTTTGGAGTATGTGGAATACTCAGGTGGTAAGACCACCTCATCATGTTTTACTTCTGCCTCAAGTTGCATTGAAATTGATGTTCGATTTATTGAGACACTAACTTTGGGCATTCCCCATCCTATTATTTGGCATTTGATCCAGTTGATCACTGGTTGGGCTTGTTGGAGCCAAGGCATTCTGAGTAGGATGCTTTTGTTCTTTAGCTCCATGACATATGCATGCAGCTTGAAGGTATGACCTTGGACTCTTCTGGTGAAGAGTGCAATTTTATTGATTACTTGTTTTGTCAATCCTTCAAAGCTTTGTGGCAACCATGGGTTTTCTATTTTGTGTGTTTTCAGGCCAAACTTCTCGACTGCTTCTCAACTAATAGCATTGCACTCAGCTCCACTATCAATAGCAGTATGCACCACTTGATCATTTCACTCAACCAAATATAATGTCCCAGCTATTGCACCAACAGATGGATATTCTGTGAAAGCTGCTAAGGAGATTAGTCCAGGAGCCAAAAACGATCTAAAATTACACCTCTCCTCAGTTGCAGTCTTGCTGAGAGAGGGCTTCAAAAATCCTCCTTCTTTTCAGGGGATAGGGCCTTCTTGAGTTCCTTGAACTCAGCCACAGTATACTTGGATTTGACTTCTTGCAGTGCCAAAGACTGGGCTTGAGCATTCTTCAGGGAAGTACAGTCACTAGCTTTGTGACCTCGCTTTCCACAGTTGAAGCATTGACTGGTGAAGTTCAACGAACAAACTTCCTGGAAACAGGGCAGTTTCCTTTTCTGGGGCAGTGTAGAGAGGGAATTCTCCCTACTAGGTTATTTCATTTATTTCATTGTTTTTACTTAGGTTTTCTCCCCTACACTTTTATTTTATCTTTTACTTAGTGTTTTGAAGTTGTGTAGGCATGTGTTGTGGCTTATGTAAGCCCGTGCACACTTAAAGTACAGCCTACCTACTTAGAAAAATAACAGACACATTACCACAGATGAAAAGACAGAATTCTGAGACTGAGGGCTCAGAATATTATTTCTCCCTTTCCAGACACTCAGTTGACATTATCTCGACTCTTCTTTGGACTATCAGGGCACATTTTCACAGTATTCATCTTACTCTTTGACTCCCCACCAGGCAACTCCAGTCCCCTTGGGTTGAACTGAGACCTGCTTTCCAACAGGAGACCTCCCAGGTTCCTCCTAACACTTTCCTTACCAACTTTACAGCAGCCTATAGATGTTCAGCTTCTTTTGTCGATCTACATCCATGGCCCAAGGGTCATGCTTCTTTGTGGCTGTGGTTCTTCCTTCATCTTGATACATGTGGAGAACAGTTTGATCTTCTTTAGTGAGACAACTGTTATAGACTCCCAGCGAAGCCTTTGCTGTTTGCACATCAACTGCTGCATCAATCCACTGTTGGACAGTTGTGGGAATTTTTCTGGAATGGAGTATCCATTCAGTGGTTTTTGGGTTTAAACCTTTTCCAAAGTAGATGCTGAAGAGAAGAAGAAATGAAAGCCCAGGGATGGGCTAAGGATGGTGATGATAGCATGAGTCTTGATATGTCCCTAAAGGAGGTCCTTGAAACCTCAACAGCACAAGGTACTCTTCTCTTATCAAAAGCAGAGAACTGGCCTTAGTCTTAGGCACAGAAAATAGCCATAGAGATATATATATGTAGCCCAGAAGATGAACTGAGAAGCTCTAGCCCCAGACTTGGGCTCTGGCTCTCTAAACTCGTATCATAGTAGTTGGATTATTTTTGGTGACTTCTCCCAACACCAAACCCCCTCCATGTGCTTAGTCAGCTCCTCGCCCGCCACATCTGCAAGTCCAAACCACCTCCCCCTATCTGCTCCTCCAGTCCTTGAAGCTCCCTCCAACCTCCTACCTTGCCCTAACCTCTCCACTCTTCTCATTTCTCCTAGTAGGGGCATCTCCGTGCCTACAATGCCAGCTTGTTGATTGTTGCAGGAGATGTTTGCCCTTGTGATTAGATCAAGGAACTTTCCAATGTACTTGCTCAGGGGTTTCTTGCCTTGTTCAATCTCTGCCATCTTTAGGAAGGCTAGTGCCTCCATGTCACTGACTTTGAAGATTTGTTCCATTTTGAGTAGGAAAGTCATCCATGAGTCTAAGATGTAGATGTCACCAGAAAGGGTGGTACATTCTTTGAGGTAATTCTTGGTGAAATGGATGGACAATCCCTGGCTCATAAATGAGAGGGTGAATCCAATTTTTCTTTCTTTGGTGTTGTAGATATGGCAATTGAGATTCAAGCAATTGTTGACAGAGGTGATCCAGGACTTGTATTTGCCACTGGTTCCATCGAAGGGAGGGGGTTTGCCAAGGCCTAACTCCTTTCCTCCATCCAAAGTTCTTCCTTCACTTGGTTGGTCTTCGGTGTTTCTTGGAATTGTGTATGAGGGGAAAATGAGACCTTGATGTCCCATTAGGGTTTTGTACCATGTTACCAATTCCTTGACATTGCCAACCATTTTATCTTTGAAGGGGTCACTTGTTTGGGCAAATTGCTGGAACTCTTCTGCAAGACTGGCAATTGTTTCTTGTTCTCCTACTCCTGCCATTCCAAGGTCTAGGGAAGTTGACACTGACTCAGGGGCTGTATGAGTTTCTTCGTTGTTGATCTTTCTTCCTACCAGCAGTTCTGGTTCTTGGATTCAATGGAAGGATTTGGGTAGTGTTGAAGTCATAGCCAAAGGTTCTAGGTTCTCCCTTCTACCTTTGCTTGGTGAGACTGGAGTGTTTGCTTCAGACTCATCTTTGGTTGGGCTCATAGTATAGGGCTGAAATCTTTGAGAGTGACTCCTCTCAATCTTTTCAGGTGCTGCAGAGGATGTTGAAGTATGTGGGGGGACTACAGGCAGCTTTCTGGAGGGCTGGAACTTAGAGGATCCCACATCAGAAGACACCTTGCTTCTTCTATGAGTTATCTAAGACTTGAGGGCACACCTCTATCTTAGATTGGGGGCTGTTGTGAGTGGCCTTTCTATCAGGGATTCCTAGAGGTACCTGAGCCTATACAGTGGTATAGCTTTCACCTCCTAGTACTCTTCTGATTTCTAGGTCTTATGCCTCAAGCAACTGATGCTTGCTTTTAACAGGGATGTGTGGGGGAATACAGTGATGAGAGGGTGTCACTGTATGAAGGGTTGTGATTGTGGGGGTTTGTTGCAAGAACAATACCTGTCAATTTGATGTGGCTTTTTGGGAGTAGTAGTCACAATTGCAGATATGTGACATGAGGGTACTTTTGCTTTTGTTGCATGGCATCAATCACAGTTGCTTGTTCAAGGCAACAACTGATGTGCACTGTTAACCTTCCAGTTAAGTAGACCAATAGACAGGCAATAGGTGAGCTCTGGCTTGGAGCAGACCTCTTGCAGATATGTCAACCAGTGATATGTAGATATAGTCAGCAGGGACAGTCTTGACTACCACCTTGTAGGCTGGAGGATAAGTCATACTGAGATTGATGATAGTCAGTTCTAGCCAAAGATTGTCCAGTGGCAGAGCAACACTCCTAGCAATATGGGAGAAGCAAGAGTTTATAAGGAGTAGGCCTAACTTGCTAGGTAGGTAGCTTGGTAGCAAAAGTACAAGGAATCCTGGTTGCATGTGAGGGCTTTATATACCCCACAGGTGACCGGATTACTAACCTATACTAATGCCTATGCAGGTAGGTCACAAACAAGACAGGCTTGCAAACAAGAACCCTCCACATGTCGAGTCAGAGTGACTACCAATGCTGGACTGTTTGCAAGGCAAACAGGGGTTCTCCAGGACATGACATGACAAAGTCATGTGTGTCTGAAAGCAAACCTGTCATCAAAAGGAAGCCTCCAGATCCCATCAGGGATCTGTGGTGAGAATTGTAAAGGTAAAACTAAAAAGGGAAACATATGTAAGCAGTCGCATCATATACACAATGTCCATACACTTGCCCCTAAGGCAGGCAGTGGTGTAGTAGTGAGACATCACTAGGATGCAGGAATGGGGACAATGGCAATGCTCAGTAAAGAAACATGTATCATAAGTGTCTGAAAAGGAAAAGTGCAGAAATGGCACATGACAAGTGGTGGCTACATTTGTTTTTTTTAGTGGTTGAAACCACTTTGAGATGTGTTTACAAGACTCCCTCTACCTCTCCCCATTTGTGTACAATGTCCACTCCCCCCTGACTCACTCTTGACACTCGAGGACACATCAAGGCGACCCCAACACTTTGTTTTACCCTTTCAAGACTGCATCAGTAAACAGGATTTTAGTCAGAACCAGTCATAAACCAGTTTGTGACCAGTCCTGACCAATTGCCAGTTCCCTGATGTGGTTGCAGACATTCAGAGATCTTCTCCACCCCAAGACTACTATCAATAATTGACTACACTGTGAAATATATTTGTTTGGGTTTTGTATATACCACTAAAAATGGAAGAGGGATTTGGACAGTTTCGAGCCCCACCTGAGTCACACCTGGAGTTCTCAGGGCAGGCACAGGACCTGCTAGGTTATCTAGAGGAGGTAGTAGAGTATGGTAAGGCCCAGGGGATAATGGATACCTTGTCCCTGGTGCAGATAGCAATTGATGAAGCCCCACCCCTCACCAGAAAGCTCTGGTGCTTCCTCATAGTCAATATCCCAGTCCTTGAGCAATGGGACAGCTTTGAGGCTCTCGTAACCCTCCAGTACCCAGAGATCAAGCCAGCCAAGGACATCCTCAAGCACTTTGAGGAGTTCTACTCCTACCTCAATGAGGCTTGTCACAGTGAGCTGAGCTCAGTCCCAGCCTTGGGGGACTACCTTCGACAATTCTGAGTCCTGTTCTTGGTCATGGTAAGGTGCAATGTCTTGGAGATGAGCCATCAGCCCCAGCTGTTCCTTCGTGGTCTCCCACCACTGGTCAAGTGCGAAGTCTTGAGGAGGCTCGCTTGTGCATACCCCCTGTTTAGGCCAGGCTGCTTATGGCCTATTGAGGTCATCATTCACTTTACAAAGGAGGTTATCAAGGATGGGGTAGGCTACTCACCCCTTTGTCTAGCTTCAAAGAGCCCTTCACCACCTTTTGAGTCACCTGAAGAACTCTCTCAGCATTTGCACTCACCCTTGATCAGCTACCAGTTCGATGCCCCTGTGGAGTACTCTCAGTCTCGCTCTAGAAGATGCTCCCAGGGAGAGGTGCACTCAAGCTTGAAGTTTCCCAACTTTGAAACACTTCCCTTCCACCTCCAAGCTTGCTTTGAGCAGCTCATCCCCTTACCAAGGCACCAATGCAGGCTCTTGACATGCCATGGCTTGTCCACTGGGGCATGTCTTGGATCAGCAGGCAGGTGACTTGGCCACCAACTCACTTCCTAGCCTGATAAAGGATCAACTTTCATCTTTGCACTCAGTAGGTCATTTTGAGAGTACCAAGGTTCATTCCCCTTGCCCACAGTCAGCTTTGAGTGAGCCTCACAACCTCAGTTCAACCTCAACACACCACCTTCGACCTCACAAGCCCTCATGCACCCCCTTGAAACTTTACCCTTGCCTCAAAAGCTCTTTGAAGCCACCCTCATGCTTCGAGTCATCCCATGGTAACTCATTTCTCCCTTGAGCAGCCCTGGTTTTGAGTGAGCATTTCCCTACCTATCGAGAGGCCTCGAGGCACCAAGTGCTGCCTCAAAGGTTTGGTTTTTGTTTCTTCTGTGGTCAAGAAGGGCATATCCAAGCTCAGTGCAAGGTCTGCACTTCATATCTAGCTGCAGGCAGGTGTAGGATTGTTCAAGGTCAAGTTGTGCTACCTACAGGTGAGGAGATCCCTCATGAGGCACTCGGGCACACCCTCCAGGCTCGCCTAGACTCCTGGGCACTCACTCATGGTCCAGGTGGTTCAACTATCCAGGTACAGTTCCCCCCTTCGAGTTCCTGGTTAGTCCAGCTGCCTACTCCATCTTGAGTCGACTCCAAGGCTACCTATGAGAACTCTTCAACTTCAAAAACTACTAGAACCCCAAGGGCACATTTCCTCTTCACAACTCCCCCCTTCACCTTTGAACTGAGCCCCCTTGAGGCCACTTCAAGGCCCCTTCGAGCTGCTTCTGAGCCATTTTTGGCTCTCGAGGACCTTCGGATGCCTTTGAACAGGGTCCCTTGTTCATTTAGGTAGTATCTTTGGCTTCTTTTATATGTTCTATTTTGTTTTTGAGTTCACATTTTTGCATTCTGACTTAGAGTTTTTGTTTCAAGGAAGATACCCCTCTTTCACTATATGGTACAGCTTGGTATGTGGTGACTGGGGACAGTCACTATCTAAAGCCACCCTCGGATGTAGGGAGGGATTACTCCCTACTAGGTATTTTATTTTATTTCATTGTTTTTACTTAGGTTTTCTTTCCTATTCTCTTGTTTTTCCTTTTACTTAGTATTTTGAAGCTGTATGTGCATGTGCTGTGGCTTATATAAGCCTGCACATGCACTTAGAGTACAGTGTACATACCTAGAACAATAACAGATAAGTAACCAGAGACAAAAAGACAGAATTCCAGGACTGAGGGCTCAGAATATTATTTCTCCATCCCCAGATGCTCTCCAGACACTATCACCACTTCTCTTTGGGATTTTGGGGTGTGTTTTTGATATTTTCTCCATACACTTTGACTCTACCAGGCAACTCAAGTCCTCCTGGGTCGAACTGAAGACCCCCTTCCAGCAGGAGACTTCTCAGCTCTCCTCTCACACTCTCTAACAAACTTTACACTGGCCCAGGTGACAAGTGAGAAACATCAACTGCATGATCTTCATCCATTTCTGTATGAGGGTCACTGACACTCCAGTTATTAGTTGGCAACAAGTAGGTTGAGAACTGAGGATGTTTTGCATGGGTGTGCTGTGTAAGGCCTGAGTGATTGTGAAACCAGCACTTGCATTGAGTGCAAGCATAGCAAGAAATGCCAAGTGTCTCAGCTTGCATCAGCACATGTAGTGGATATCCAGCATACAACACAGGTAAGACAGCGAAGGTTTTGGGGGGCAGCTTACAAAAAGAGGTGGTGAAAATAAAAGAAAGTTCACACTAACACAGACAGTGGTCCAAGTGTCAGTTCCAGGTCCAAAAAAAAAACACCATATCATGCACACCTTTTTACTCAAGCAATTTTCACCCCACTGCATCCACTGTGATTCTATCACCAATGTCTCAGAGGCCACATCGAAGCAAAGTGAATCTACATCCAGGTTGGATCATACTTGACTCGCAGATTCAAAGATGTACCTCTGAACAGAAACAAGTGGACGATGAGGCTCTTCAACAAGCCAAAGAAGTTCAGTTGTGTTGAAAAAAGGCTGTAGGCAGCCTCAGTAGTGACTCAACTACTTATATATTAGATATACCTGTAGGCAGCTACAGGAGATCAGTAAGTAGTTTACTGTAAAGAATATATGAACTTATCCTCAGTAGTGACTCAACTACTGAGGGAACAGTACCAAAAGCATAGTACTATGTGCGCTCTAAGTGCTTATGTAAGCAAGTAAAAACTCGCACCAATATATGAATCACACAGGAGTGATTCAAACTCCAACAAGCTGGATGCTCTTCAGAAATCCTATGAATGTGTGGGTGTAGGGAGTGAGTACTCCCCACTATGATATTCCTTTTGTTTTATAGCTTTTACTTTTACTTTTACTTTACTCTTTTGTTTTGTTTTCTTTTGTTTTTGTTCTTTTACCTTAGACTTCTCTTAGCTTCGAGTTTAGGCACATGAGGTAGCTTACATAAGCCCGCATGCACCTACACTCCTGTAACTACTTACAAAAAAAAAACAACGAAGTACCAAGTTACGAGTTAAGAGTTTGAGTTCGAGAAGGCTGAGTGTGGCCTTTTTCTGTGTCTAGACAGTCTCAGACAGCATCAGACGTTCCCCAGACAGCATCTCTCCCCAGGCTATAGAAGCCCCTTTGGAAGATCTCTCCTCCTCTCAGATCATCACCACTCTCCTCAGTATCTATTTTTCTGATTCTTCATCGGTATGATGGAAAGCACCATGGCCACTAGACAGATGCAGGATGGCACAAGACAGGAAAAGCCCATCAGGCCAAAACTGCAGCCATGGTGTAAGTCAATGCATGCTCATGCTTCGAACAACTGATGACCTATGTTCAATGCTTTCTTACAGCTGCCAGCCAGAGCACAGGTGGAGTTGAGACAGAAACCAAGTTGAACACTGTGAAAGGTAAGATCTGCTGAATTTTGTTTTGGTGAAATACTTACAAAGTACCCTCACAGAGATTGATGAAGAATGGTCAGAGATCAGTCTGAAGGCAAGAGAAAGGACCATATTGAAACTGAGAAGAGCAATTGAACAAGCACACAAACAAGTTGGCACAGAAGCTGAGTTGGGGACTGTGAAGGGTAAAATTCAGATGGAATCCACTTCAGTGAATGAATATGCAGACATACTTATGATGTGTTCCCCCAGACATCAACCACAAGCAACCAAGGGGAGACAAGACTGTGTCAAAGCAGAAAGGTGTGATGAAGCAAGGTGGCATGCCAACAAGCACTGCTATGTTATCAGCACACATGAACTCAGGAACATGTGAGAAAAATGCTGCCAGCAAGTGTGTCCTGTAAATCTTATTACTATCCAACAATGTCGATGCTGACTGAATTGACTTTACATTTCTTCAACCTGAAATCTATCTTCAGCAGTGAAGTGAAGACTGGCATCGAAGGTCAAGTCAAGAATTGGAATGATGTGGTCTTGTCAGCTATGACATCAAAATGGCACAGTCCATATATCCCACCCTCTGAAAGTTATGCTTATTCTTGCTGCAGGACTCCAGTGTCTGAGAATCCAAGGCAGTGGGGCTTCTCTGACCTGGACCTGCCAACCCCTAGGCAAGGCCAAGATGATGAAGAGCCCAATGCAATATCACAGTGCCCAAGTCTGACAGCCAGAGTAAGTGATTTATTACAAGCTTTTGTCATCATTATGCAATCTCAGACTACCTACAAGAATCACACCACAATCATCATTGATGACGAACATAGCAAAGTAGAAAAAATCAGCACAACTAATGCCTTTGACACCCAGTGTACTGATGCACCCACTCCAACAGTGGCTGGCATGAAGTGGAAGCAAGGTGATTCGATGGAAAGTGACAGTGAGCACCTCTCCAGGGTTGACACTGTAAATGAAGACAAAATGGAGATGATGGAGAGGATATCTAGAGGGCACCAAGTCATGAGCCAGGTCTGTCCATCATCTCATTTTGCTCCATTGCACTGACTAATATATGGACCTTTGTTTCTACCATTGACACTGATGAGTGGCCAGGAAAGCAAATTGGGCCTGGCCACCATGTCATACACCATTGATCACAGAAATCAAGGTCATCCACAGCCCCATCATTAGCATCTGACTCTGTACCTGCCAGTGACTTCCCCAAGTCTGAAGCTACAAGGATTAGCAATGGTGGCTCTCAGTTTACTAACGGCGATCTGCCTCCCCTGTTTCTGAAGGGGAGGAAGTGGGTGAAGATTGTTCTGCCAATGCTTTTCCTTTGGGTCAGAGACCAGCCCAATGTTTGGTCTGTTCCCAAGGATGAACTTGCCCATGCACTGAGGGAGATTATTGAAGTCATTTACCCAACATTCACTACTTTCAATGACATCCACCCAACCATGCCCATCTTTAGTATTGTAAGTCATTGTCTTCCCTGTGACACCCTTCTCATACATGACATAGGCAAGCCAATGCCTTTCTGGATGGCACCACTCCTTGGGCTCCACAGCTATTGCCCTCTTAGATTGTTATCTTGACAGTGACTCAGATACAGATGTTGAACAGACATGTGATGCCCTCCTGCACAAATGGGCCTTCACATACGAAGATCTAGACTCCTCCAGCCCAGATAAAGCCTTCTGTGGGGCATTTGTACTTCAACTCCTCACAAACACACACCTTCATAGCTGTATTGGAAGCGTTGATGTGCCTGCACTCAACCTTACTTCAAAACAATATAGGGCAAGAGGTGCAATTGCATTATCTGTCACTGCAGTAAGTTGTCACTGCTACACCAATATTGGATTCTAATACTAGGAATGTACAATAATGAAGCTCAAGTGCACCATCAAGCTTATGAAGTCAAAGTCCATTTCTGCTGATGCTACTGAGAAAGGCAAAGGGAGCATGAATTTACCAAGGAGTAACCACAAAGCCAAACCACACGGAAGGCCAGCAAATGCAGAACACTCTTTTTCAGAGCAGAACTGGGGCTCTGTGACATCAAGTTACTTCCAGTCAGTTGCAAACCACAAGTCTCACATTCTTCAGGGCATCATTAGGATGGCTCATGCCATTCTCCAAGATGAGTCAGATGGCAACTCAAGTGCAGATGACCAGATCAAGAATTCACTTGAGGGGGAAATTGATGCATGTGCATTGATGTGTAAGTTGTTAGTTTCACCTGTCTGTCATACTGACATTAATTGCAGGATTGGATCTGTGTACAAGAAGAGCATGCCATTATACTACCATTTTTACTGCATCATTTGGCCTTCATTTTGGATTACCTGCTAATCACTCTGACATCTTCAAATGTATGCCTAACTACTAGGCATTAGTTACTTCGTAAATGTCTTTTAATGCTTTTTGTAGTGTGAATAGTGAGACAAAAAGTGGGAGAAGCACAAAAAGCATCACTTTGTTTGCTTTTCCAAGTAATAGATCTACTATTTCAAGTGCTATGGATACTTTTGAAAGCTGTAGCTTTTTTTACTTTTGAACTCAAAAAAGTTCCAAAGTGGAAATAAGTAATGTGTGAATTTACTGATGGCCTATGAGTAGGTGTAATTACAAATGGCATGTATGTGTGTTCCTATCATGACAGTGTCAGTCTAAGATGTCAGATGGCATCTGACATCAGCATAAAGCATTGTTTAACTAGCCCAACCTGTGACATGGCTGCTTCACAGCCAGTCACCCCCCCAGCTGCTTTGCAGCTGGCCCCCCCCCCTGCTGCTTCACAGCTAAGTTGCCTCCCCTGCAACTGCTTCACAGCTGCCCCCCTGGCTGCTTCACAGCCAGCCACCCCCCAGCTGCTTTTAAGCTGGCCCCCCTTGGCTGCTTTGCAGCTATGTATATTGCAGGCATGGGCACAACTTACAATCAAAGGAGGGGCAGGATGTGGTTGATGACAGGATGGAGGAGAGCCAAGGACATGTTGGTCATGTTCAGCCTGACGACCAGCATTGTGGGCAAGCTGTGGTGAAGTAGAGGGTGTAGACCTGATGGACACATTCACCATCAGAGATATTGAAGCAGTACATCTGGAAATCAAAACACCTACATGGTTGGAAAGACTGGATACAAAGGTTGGGTGGCAGTGAAGGGGATGAAGGATGCACAGAGAAGTCACCTTGTGCCTGTGGTAGACCCTACTGACTGGAACTTGACAAATGACAGAGCAAAAGGCAAAAAGCCCCAAGACAGATTGAATGGCAACTGCAAGCAGGAGTGATCCCACTTGACCTTTGCAGGCCCCACCAAACACGTCTCTACTCTGTGGTGATGAGAGAGGTCCCAGCCTCAGAGAGGCCTCAGCAACTGGCAGACACATAGAGATGAATCCACAAAGCCAGGTAGTAGGGACTTCACACCACCTTGCCTTGGTCTACAGTGTTCACTCTACTACCAGCACAAAGCAAGTATCAAAGGCAACCAAAAATCCCAACAATGCCAACCCTAGACCTACATCACATGTGAGCATGTTCACCTACAGAAAGAGTGATATCAACTCACACTGGTGACCTGGACACAGATATCTGCCAATAACCCAAAAAATAGGTAAAACAAACTAAAGTGATGAGAACATATAGGTGAAAGGCCATCAGTGATGAGTGGGGAAAGGCTTACCAAGGCACACTGAACAAAGATAACCAACAATGGCTCAAAAAGCCAGAAATGCAAGCCAAAATCTAAGAAATGCACCAGAAGGACAGGAAATACATACCAAGAGGCATCATAAATGAGTGAGATTGATCATAGACAGGTAGAGGATGACTTACCAAGCACCTGGACCCCAGGGAAGGGCTCAAAATGCCAAAAATGCCAACCAAAACCTAAAAAATGTACCAGGACAATGGGAAATACATACCCAGAGGCATCATAAATGAGTGAGATTGATCATAGACAGGTAGAGGATGACTTACCAAGCACATGGACCCCAGGAAAGGGCTCAAAATGCCAAAAATGCAAACCAAAATCTAAAAAATGTACCAGGATGATGGGAAATACATACCCAGAGGCATCATAAATGAGTGATATTGATTGTTGGCAGGCAGTGGATGACTTACCAGGCAACCTGGCCAGAGAAGGTGACCAAGGATGGGCTCAAAATGCAAAAAATGCGAACCAAAATCTAAAAAATGCAGGAAATGCAGGTCCAGATGCCCAGAGAATGCAGTCAGATGAGATCAGTGCACCTCCTAAGCATGATCAAAGGTCCATGGGCTTACCAGCAGCCAAAGGACTGTCAGAAAACAGTCAAAAATGCGAACTACAGGCCTTATCAGTGATTGAGATCTCTTATCAGGGTGATGTGCAGCCCAGATCAGAGCAGACACTCACAGATGACACAATATTGTCTGTATGACAGTGGTTTGACAGTGGATCAACCAGCTGGTATGTGACTGGAGTGGAGGGAGCTAGGGAGGGAGCTGGGGAGGGAGGGGGGAGGACACTTGCTGGCTGCCAGCACTGGTTGCAGGCATGTGCATCAGCAAAACAGCCCTTACCCTAGCCAGAACTGGACAGAACTAGCCAGCTTTTGACAGCAAGGTACTTAACTGGCTAGACCTGTCCAGAGAAATAGGGGCAAGAGATCTCAACAATTGACATCTAAATGCAGGTTGAAATTTTGATGATGCAATCTTTATGATAATGTCAGCTTCTGGGTCAATTTTTGTGAGGACAGAAGTGTTGAAACTATTACTGGTTACTATCACTTACATGTGATTGTTGTTCTAAGAATAGTACATTCCACACTATTCTACAGTGTTCTCTTAGACTGGATTACCGGAAACATGTTCCTAGTAGAAAGACAAAGTAGTACCTATTAGGAAGGTCCTCTTACTTACATATATGGTAGTTTTACTTATGCTAATAGCACACCTGGTCTGTGCACAGCCTACATGTATATAAAGGTCCTTGGTTGATACCAGGACAGTAGTGAGCTTCACATATACATCTTTTGTTGTTCTTACTCAGAACTACTACCACTCTCCTCTACCACAAGACCAAAGATCTAACTGAAACCAAAGGCAAGTGCTCTGCCCTCTGCCCCTTGCTCTGACCCCTCTGTGCAATAGGTTATGAGCCCCAAATAGGGTGCTTATCATCTAATGGACAATAGTTCATTGAGGAAGATGTTCATCATTGACTCTGCCATTGAATGGACCTGAAGTGCTGTAGGGAGGGATTACTCCCTACTAGGTATTTTATTTTATTTCATTGTTTTTACTTAGGTTTTCTTTCCTTCTCTCTTATTTTTCCTTTTACCTAGTATTTCGAAGCTGTATATGCATGTGCTGTGGCTTATGTAAGCCTGCACATGCACTTAGAGTACAGTGTACATACCTACAACAAGAAGAGACAAGTAACCTGAGACAAAAAGACAGAATTCTGAGACCAAGGGCTCAGAATATTATTTCTCCATCCCCAGATGCTGTCCAGATGCTATCTGGACTTCTCTTTTGGATTTTAGGGCGCATTTTCCCTGTTTTCATTATACTCTTTGACTCTACCAGGCAACTCAAGTCCCCCTTGGGTTGAACTGAAGACCCACCTTCCAACTGGAGACTTCTTAGCTCTCCTCCCACTCTCACTAACAAACTTTACAGCGCTAGGTTGGACTTTGGCCACCTTGCTGCTTTCATTTGTTCTAGGTGTTTGTCAGGTGGTTTACATTGTTAACATGGTTGGCGATCCTTTCAGTCTTGCATTTATTCTATCCATTGTGATGTGGGGAACCTTTTTAGGCATTCCAACATGGCATGGCATCTATATGTCTTATCAGGAGTACCACATAAGGCTAGGCTGTTTTCACCAGCTTAGGGTATGGGCTGCTTTAGTAATCGAGGCCCAAGATACTAGTCCTGCTCAGTTATCTCTGCCCTCTTATGAAGCTCACCTGATTCAGGATTTGGATATCCAACCCAATTTAGATCCAGTTCCTCCTTATCCACTTACTCCACCTCCTTATCCATTTTTTATCCTGGTCTCAGAGTTACAGCAGAGAGATGTTCCCATGGCCACTATCTATGACCACTGGATAGATTGGCAGTCCTCATTTAATGATCCAGTTGATCCCCTTTCTTCTCAAGGAAGACCTATTGAGGTCATCAAGCTATCTCCATCAACTCCAGATGAGGATGACAGGATCCAAACCAGTTAGCTGAGTTTGATCTCTTGTAGTCATGTCCTTTCATTGTCTCCTCCCAAGTTCATTATCTGATGCACATCCTGGTATCCAGATGTCTGCTGTCACCATCAACTGGAATGCCATTCTTACCCAACCTGCTTTACCTTCCCAACCCTTCCTGATTGCAGCTGAGTGTGAGACCACTATGGCTCTCGAGAAGGTGAGTACGATGGAAGCATATTCACACAAACAGTACATCAAACATGTAATTGGATATACAGAAGAACTTTTTCATGAAAAATGCCATAGCTGGAAGCAAGCTGCTTTAGGTGATCACAAAAGAGCCTTCTTTTTACATTTGCCTACACCAAATTCGATTGTCCCCTTTATTGTCATAGAATATTCCTGGTCCACCATCAAAACCCCATCTGATGACAACTTCTCATCACCATTCTGGAATCTGAACATCCATATTGCCTTCCATTCACATTTTGTTGATTGCATGCTGAAATTAACTCCTGCCTTGACTCCAAATGCCATAGCTAACTTTAACGGTGTAGACATTCCATCATTCTGCTATGAAGATCCAGCCCTCCATATGATCCCTGCATTCTCACTTACCAATGACACCTTCTTTTACTTCAAAGGAAGAGTGCATCCCTTCTACAACTTCAAATGCTTCCATGGATTCATACCCTCTCTTCAGGTTTGGAACCAGTATCTGGAAAGCCATTTCAGAGGAATTTGAAATTCCGATAAGGCCTCAGTCATTTGTACCCCAGGGTACCTCAGAAGTAGAAACAAAAGTGGAGAACAGGGTCAAGATCCCAAGGTCATATTATCCTTGCAAGATTTCAAGTACAGTATCAATCTGGAGCACAAAGTCTGGTATGACGAAGAATCCCAGTGTCTCAATTGGAGATCTATTGGCAGAGTTACACATTGGGTCTTATGACCCAGCAAGCAAACAATTTTATTGGAATTGGCATGTGAAATGGAAAAAGGTGATGGAAAAGATATCTTCACTAGGCCCAAATGAGGAATCTATGTCAAAGAGCATATGCAGACAATGCTGTTAAGTGTTTATCCCTTACCAGGAAATTATCCTGAAGCTTATGCTGGATATGGACAACCAGGATATTATGGGGATATTAGCAATGTACCACCAGTACATGTGTTTCAACTTATGTGTTCCAAACAAATACAATACTCTCAGTTGATTCTTCCCTACTCCATTGGAATCCATGGAGGAATAGTCTTAAGGGATGAACGACAAAGATATTCATTAATGGACACAAGTTATCCACACTTTTTGGGGTACCATTATTTCAAGGAAACAAACTTTCTCGACTTTGAGAAGTTAGACCTTGATCCTAGGCACTATAAAAGAAAGGGCTACTCAACTTGTCATCACAAGCTAAACCCACAATCTACCAGAATAAAAACTCACCGAAAGAATGGACTGTCTAAAGACCAATGTCACTGGTTCCGTCAAAGAGCATTGGAATCCAACTCTCATGACCAGGTTCTTGACAACATACTAATTCTAGAGTTCTTCTAGTTTTATTATGGCTGATCAAAAGGAAACATCAGCATCAAAGAACATTCCACACCTTAATGGCTCCAATTATGCTACTTGGAAAGCCATGATCAAAGGCTATTTTATGACACTTGATGTATGGGACATCATGAATGGCAACTCTACTTGCCCTGATCCTGCTGTTGCTGCAAATGCACCTGCAATTGCAGCTTGGAGAACAAAGAATAACTGAGGTATGGGTACGATCCTTTTGTATTGTGACCCAGTAATTTCTGTATCCCTGGAATCCTTGAATACCACAAATGAAATGAGGACCACACTTCAATGCTCTTATGGTGCACCTACTGCTGTCTCTGCATACATGGACTTTTTGAGACTTCTCAAAATTTGGGTTAATCCTTCTGATGACTTGGGTTCCAAGTTAGCAGAAGTGAACATGATCCTAGGGTTGCTTGCAGCTCAAGGAATCACTTTATCAGAACCTGTCCAATGCATGATGCTTTGTGGAGCATTCACCAATAAGTGGGGAAGTGGTCCCACAAACATATTATCATCAGTTAAAACAGAGGATCTAAAAATGCAAGACATTGTCCCACATCTAAAAGAACTGTCATCACATCATACTGGGCAGTCTCATCTGCCAAGGTTAGAAGCAAATCAGGCTTTGGGATCTACATCAGCACAGCCACTAATTAATCATCTCTCTAAACCTCCTCGATGTCATAAATGCCAAGGATCTCATCCAACAGAACAACACATTGACAGGACTACTTGTGGAAGAGGGTCATTCAGAGGAAGAGGCAGTTTCCATTGTCCGGGAACCCTATATCCCCAACAACAACAGCAGCAGCAGCAGCAGCCACAGTCAAGTGGCAACAACAATAAAGGAAAGAAATGAGCTACTTGTGGTTGTGGTTGTGGTCATGGCAGGTTTTCTGCTGCCAACTATAATGAAGAAGAAAATCCAGAGGAAACTCAGGATTACAACCAGTACCAACAAGAGTATGAGCAAGGCTATGAATCTTATAATCTTAACATCAATGAGACATCCATTGATGACACCTGTCATTTTGAAGAATTTTCCAAAGAAATCACTCCTGTTCCAGTACTGGAAACTGTACCACAAACAGTTGAGTATGTTGATCCTGCTGCACCCAATTCCACTGTTAATATTCCCTGTCAATGTCATGTGTGTTTGCGAACCATAGAACGACTACATTTACAGGTACTTCCAGATCTTCCCACACAACATGGAGTTCAAACTTTGGTGAGGAGGAGATGTCCATCTGTTGAATCAGGAAACTGATTCAATGACATTCCCAACTCCAGTCCAAGTACTGATAGATCCAGAAGTGGAATTCAAAATACCGCAACACATGGCAGTGTTAATGAGAGAGAGGAGGATGTACCACCAGTTTGTAAAGGCACTAAGAGATCTGGGTGTAGAAGTAACCACATAACAGTCTCTTTACAGGATTTTCATGCATCGGTATCCAAGCATAAATATCCAGAGCCAATACAATATGTACATCTGCCTGATGATTATGAAGTAGATACCTTAACTCAAGGAGCCTCTGGCTTCTCTTATGGTGTCAATGATGATGTTTTTGACATATATCCCTGTGATCTGGAAACCAATCACATGAGTAATGTCGTGTCTAAAAACTATATGTGGATGTTAGACTCGGGGTGTACTGACCATGTTACCCCCTGTTGTGCTGACTTTATGACTTATAGAAAGTTTCCTGCTGCTGCTTTTGGGCATACTGCTGGCAAAGAACCTGTCCACCTTTTAGGCAAAGGAACTGTTGTGTTACAACTTGAAAACCAAACTTTTCTGACACTATGAAACATAATACATGGAGATTTCTCCAAATGCCTATGTTCACGAAAGCACTTGTTATGGCGAGGCTATACTAGCCACACAACAATGAAGCACAAGGTGATCCATACTCCTGATGGTCATGTTGTCCTCAAGGCCAATACCTTGTCTACCTTGCAGTTGCACTGGTTCTATGGAACTCCTGTCCATTCCTCCAGCACTTTCAAAACCGTAGACCTAGGGATGTTATCAGAGGATAAATTTTTACTTTGGCATAATCACCTTGGTCATCCAGGCATCTCTGTCATTAAGAATTGCTTATGCCATGTTTCTGGGTTTCCTGCTGAGCTGATTGCAAAACCCATGCCAACTTGTCAAGGTTGTGCATCTGGCAAAATGGCTTCTGATCCCTTTCATATGTATGTCATCAAAGTGTGCCCTCAAACCTCTTGCACTTGTCCATGCTGATCTGCTTGAATTACCTATGGAGTCCTACTATCACAGTTGTTATGTGTTTACACTGCTTGATGACTACTCCTCTTTTGGCTTTTGCCTTTATCTCTGACTTAAGTCTGATGTCTTGTCCCACTTCTGCGATTGGCTATCCATCATTGAACAACAGACTGGTTGTCTTTTGCAGACTTTCTGTTCAGATCGAGGGGGAGAGTTTATGGGAAACGAGTTTAAGATGCTCCTCAACTCCAAGGGTATCATTCATGAGCTCTCTATAGCTGATCAACCACAACAAAATGGATGCACAGAATGCTTTAGTAGGACTCTCCTTGAAAAGGCAGGATCAATTCACCATCATGCTTGTGTTCCTAAACACCTTTGGAACTTTGCCTTTGATGCTGCCCTACATGTTTACAACTGAACTCCATTGCAGTGATCCCTTTGGAAAACTCCTTGTGAACTGTTTTTAGGAAAGAAACCTGACATTTCATATTTCTGAGTGTTCAGTTGCTTGACATATGTTTGGATCCCTGAGGACCAATGAAAAGATAAATTGGAACCACATGCCCTTGAGATGATTTTCCTCAGGTATGAACCAAACACAAAAGGATATCATTTCCTTCATGGCCAGAAACTTGTAATTGCTAGAACAGCAAAATTCACTGAAGATATTTTTCCTTTTTGTAGTACAGATGGGAGTAAGGAGAACAAATCCAATGACTCTGACCTTATCCCTGTGATGAATCAACCAGGTAGTGTCATGTTACTGATTGACGACTGGATGGAAAATGGGCCTGATCACCCTGTGGATGAGAGAAACCAATCTTGACCACCAAGTCCACTTCAACAGAACCCACCGCAGAATAATGGAGACCAGAATGCCAGACTTCTGCATTATCCATCACAAGACAACTCTAATGGGGCAAATCTGCATACCAATCATCAGCCAGAAATACCCCAACAATGGCTGAATCATCCTCATCAACCTTTTGTTGTGAGATGAATGATAAAGGAAGCTTCTATTTGATAGAAGGTAATGGATGGAATAAGTACAGAGTACAGTCTATACCATTGAACCATGCGGAAGGTGCTTATGTAAGATATTACTGGTGCAAACAAAGACAGGTCAGGTGACCACATCACAACACACCCCCTCAATGGTGAATATCTCAACTAATAAAAATACCCATACCCATAGAGAAACGAATATGTTTCTCTCTAGAGAGTCCCTTAGTGAGAATATCTGCTACTTGCTCATTGGTAGACAAGTATGTCACAGAAACATCACCTGACTTGATCTTCTCTCAAATGAAGTGATGACGAATGGAGATATGTTTCATACAATTGTGAAACATAGCATTACTTGTGAGGGAGATCGCAGATTGATTATCCACATGAAGAGTGGTAGGATCATTTCATGTGACTGAGTCAATTTCTCTGAGCAAAGTGTGGATCCAAACAGCCTCTTTTGCAGCAGCAGAGATGGCCATGTACTCAGCTTCAGTACTTGAAAGAGCTACTGAGGATTGCTTCTTTGATGACCAACTTACTGCACCACCACAAAAGGTGAATACATAGCCAGTAACAGAGTGGCAATCATTGATGTCGGCCACCCAGTCCACATCTACATACCCAATAGGGGTAGTCTCAGATGCAGTGGTATACCTGAGATGAAAGTCTACAGTACCACAAAGGTATCGATAGACCTGTTTAGGGGCTATCATATGTTTCTCACCTGGAGTAGCAGCATGTCTACTCAAGGCACCCACTGCAAAGGCAATGTCAGGACATGTAGCTAGCATAGCATACATCAGCACCCCAAGAGCACTCTGATACCAGTCAAGATCAGATTCCAGTTTATCTAGTTTCTTGAGCTTAAGATTCTGCTTGATCAGAGTACCCACTGAACACCCATCCTGCATGCCAAAGTGCTGCAGAATGGTCTCAATATACTGCTTCTGTGAGAGCTCAATAAAGCCCTTGTCATGGTGTAAAGTTGGTAAGGAAAGTGTTAGGAGGAACCTGGGAGGTCTCCTGTTGGAAAGTGGGTCTCAGTTCAACCCAAGGGGACTGGAGTTGCCTGGTGGGGAGTCAAAGAGTAAGATGAAAACTGTGAAAATGCGCCCTGATAGTCCAAAGAAGAGTCGAGATAATGTCTACTGAGTGTCTGGAAAGGGAGAACTAATACTCTGAGCCCTCAGTCTCAGAATTCTGTCTTTTTTTTTGTGGTAATGCATCTGTTATTTTTCTAACTAGGTAGGCTGTACTCTAAGTGCGCACAGGCTTACATAAGCCACAACACGTGCCTACACAACTTCAAAACACTAAGTAAAAGATAAAATAAAAGTGTAGGGGAGAAAACCTAAGTAAAAACAATGAAATAAATGAAATAACTTAGTAGGGAGACTTCCCTCCCTACAATGGTCTCAGATAATCTCCATCCCTAGTACCCAGTGAGCCTCTCTGAGATCAGAGAGTTCATACTCTGTCAAGAGCTGAGCTTTGAGTTGCTCAATAGCCTCTCAACTCCTCGACAAGATCAACTTGTCATCTACATAGATGGCCACTATAATTAGGATGCCATCCTCAACCTTGTAGAATAGACTGTGGTCAGCCTCACTGCGAGTGAACCCAAGAGATTCAAAAACCTCTCTAAGACAAGTATACCAAGCCTTTGGGGCTTGCTTCAGTCCATAGAGAGCACAATGCAACCTCCAGACAGTGTCTGGCAAGTCCCAGAAGCCAGGGGGTGGTCATAGATAGATCTCCTCATCAAGTCTGCCATTGAGGAATGCAGACTTGACATCCATTTGATGTAACTCGAGATCATACTTGGCAGTGAGTGCTAGCAAGATTTGAATGGTAGTAAATTTTGCCACAGGGGCAAAAGTATCAGTATAATCCACCCCATGCACCTGGGTGAATCCCTTTGCAACAAGACGAGCTTTGTACTTCTCTATCTTGCCTGTTGGTCCCCTCTTAATTTTGTATACCCACTTCAAATCTATGATTTTCCTATCATGAGGATGCTCAATGGCCTTGTACAAATCAAGCCTCTCAAACATCAAGAGTTCCTTGGCCATTGCTGAGTACCAGCGATCACCATCCATGTGGCCAACAGCCTCCTCGAAGGTTGTTGGCTTGTGGTCACACGCAGAGCTTGCTTTGTAAGCTTTGTGTTGTGGCTCACTTGTGTCACTGTCACAGTGTGACATATTTGGCTCATTTGCACTTGCGTCTCCCCCCACACCACTACTACCTTGTTGCTGCTCATTGTCAGGCCTCTCATTGACCTTCCTTTGCATCAATGTGCCCCTCTGGTAAGCATTGACAAAGTATCTTGGGTCATCATTGCTAACTGGTGGTTTTCTAGCTCTGGATGACCTCCTCACAGCCAGTGCCTACACTGGCTGTGGATATGGAACCGGTGGGCCTCGTGACACTGTAGTGCATCGTGAGGACACTCTAGGGACACCCTGTGGTGTACCTAGGTCCTTCCCAGTGGTTTCCTCCTTCAGAGATGGCACATTTTGCCCACCTTTGTCATTCCCTGCCCTAGTGGCTTCCTCAACTGATTCCTTGAGATCGGGACCAGTTGTCGCAACACTTAAGGTCTTGGCAGCTTCGGGCTGCCCGGCAGTACCTGCCGTCCAAGTTTCAGCTTGATCCGATGAGAACTCAGCTCTGTCTGAGTCGTTCTTTGCCTCCTGCTCCTCTGATGGCACCTGCCCACCTAATGGGCTTGCCTGTCCTTCTGGTTGCTTCATGCTATGAGTAACCAGTTCCATTCTGTCAACTACAACTTGGGTAGGTCGTCCACCACCCCGTTCATTCAATACCACATCCCAAGACTCGAAAATTCTCCCACTGGCTCAGTGTAGGCATATGTATGCCTTGTGATTCTCCACAAAACCAAGGTGAGTACATTCCAGTGATTTTACATGAAGTTTCTGGCATTTTTCTTTAGGAACATGGATGTGAGCCTCACACCTGAAAATCCTCAGGTGTGAGAGTGAGGGCTTATTTCCAGTATATGCCTCAAATGGAGTCTCATGCTGTTCGAGGGCTCTTGTTGGTAGATGATTTTGTAGATGAGCCACATGTAGTATAGCGTCTCCCCAATACTTGTTGGGGAGACCCACTGTAGGCATGGAGATGCCCCTACTAGGAGAAATGAGAAGAGTGGAGAGGTTAAGGCAAGGTAGGAGGTTGGAGGGAGCTTTGAGGACTGGAGGAGCAGATAGGGGGAGGTGGTTTGGACTTGCAGATGTGGTGGGCAAGGAGCTGACTAAGTGTGTGGAGGGGGTTTGGTGTTGGGAGTAGTCAAAAAAAATATAATCCAACTACTACGATACAAGTTTAGAGAGCCAGAGCCCAAGTCTGGGGCTGGAGCTTCTCAGTTCATCTTCTGGGCTACATATATATATCTCTATGGCTATTTTCTGTGCCTAAGACTAAGGCCAGTTCTCTGCTTTTGATAAGAGAAGAGTACCTTGTGCTGTCAAGGTTTCAAGGACCTCCTTTAGGGACGTATCAAGACTCACACTATCATCACCATCCTTAGCCCATCCCTGGGCTTTCGTTACTTCTTCTCTTCATCTGGAGCCCACCACAAGGGGGTCCTTCATAAACCTGGCACACAAGAGAAGTCACACAGCACAAGAAAGGTTGTTGACAAGCATGGAGAGAAGGTCGACTTACCACAAGGAGTACTATGAGAGAGGACAAGAACATGGACACTCATGCTATTACAAAGATGTCTACCCTAGGAACCACCCTGTCGTGCACTCTCAGTCTCGTTCTAGAAGATGCATGCAGGGAAGCTCGCATTCATACATGAGACAACAGCTTCATGAACACTCCCCTCCTCATTCATCTGAAAATTCCCCATCTCAAATCTACACCCACCAACACATCAACTCACACTATCACCCTCATGTGAGGTCTCATGCTTATGGTAGATCTGTGTATGGCCAGGGTGAGACATGTGAGGACTACCCTCAATCAGCCAGATTGAGGAGCAGGGAGGGAAGGATGCTATGTACCCAGGATGAACAAGACCAAAGGTTGTATTCAAGGGAGAGGAGGGATGAAAGAAGGGAGACAGAGTACAGGGAGTGAGAGTTGTACAAGGCTGCAACTAGAACACATGAGGGACTCAGTACTTCGAGGCATCAATGACATCCCTCCAAAGAACGGCTTCTCAAAAGGCCTCATGGATATGAAAGGTCAGAACCAGAGGCAGCTCTTGGAATGCTAAGTCAAGGAGCAATGAAGCTGCGCATGCCAGAACCACTCAATAGGATGCCAAGTCGGAGGTCACCTAAGGTGCCAAAATTCTCAGGCAAGGCACAAGACCTTGTAGCTTACCTTAACGAGATCCAGCACCTATGCCAGGCTGTGGGGTGCAAAAGCGAAAGGGAGTGGGTGAAATGGATGTACTGGTACCTGGATGGAGACACTGCATCCCTGTGGTGTAACCTCCTCAGACAGAGGATAGCACAGTGGAATGACTTCATCACGAGGCTGGTAGGCCTGTACCCAGGCACTTCGAGGCTAGAAAAGAGGCTCATCAAGGAGGATTTGTACAACTTCATCAGGTTGCAGGCAAGGAAGGACATCGAGATGGAGGAAGATCTTGGCAGGTACCTGTGTGGGTATGAGGAGATTGCATGATATCTCTACTTGAAGGGCAAGATTACCTTGGACAACTATGATGCCTACATCCTCAAAGGTCTTGACCCCGAGCTGAAATGAGAGATCTTGATGAATTTGAAGCTTCACTATGGCATATGTTCATGTGACAATCCCTGGCCTAGACGATATGTGGTGGACAAGCTAAGGTTCCTTATTAATGACCAGTTCAAGACAGTGAGGTGTAGGGCAGCTAGGAGGAAAGAAGTGCAGCCCCCAAGAGGCACAGAGGTGACCAGAGTAATGCAGCAACTGGCTCAGGAGCAGCCACAGGTGCAAATGGAGGTTGCAGTGCAGAGAGCATGCTACTTCAGGGATGGTGAACTGATTTGTCCTACTGGGAATGCTGTGAGGGCAGAGGTCAGCTTGTGGATAGAAGGATACAGTGACTCAGAGAGCAGTACTCAGTGATGTGGCCCTCATTGAGTATCATGATGAGGACACCCCAGGTACTTACCAGCCTGCAGTCAACATTCGAGGACCATGCTCAGTGTCTGTACAAGTGGTGTCAACAGCTCGAATCAAAGAGACCCCACTGGATGATGAGAATGAGCCCGAACATGACTTCGCAGCTGTTGATGAGGAAGTAACAGACATGGAGGTACCGAATATGGAGTCCAAGGCAATGGAAGTCGAGGTTTATTGAGGCTCTTCGATGCCACTTTCCTTTGTCGATGTGGAGTTGGCAGGCTGAGGGATGATCAAAGGTGTTTTAGACAGCAGGTCACAGGTGGTTGCCTTGAGGAAGGATATAGCAGAGGTTCTACAGCTTCCCATTGAGAAGGATGGCTGTATTACAATGGAGATGGCAAACAGAGTCAAGGAAATGATGGAAGGGGTCATCAATAACTGCCCCATAACCTTCACTGGAGTGACAGTGTGCTTACCTGTCCAGGTCATTCGAAATGCCTCCTTTGACATTATCCTTGGTTGGCCATTCACATGTGCACTGCATGCAATGACCCAAGACCTTACGAGTGGCACTCAGTCAGTCGAAATCACTGAGCCAGGATCAGGAAAGTGCATAGTCATGACACCAAGGCAGCGAGGGGGATTCATGCAATCCCCACAGTCCTGAGATCCTTTGTCAACTTTGGAATATCATTGTAAGGTGGAAGGAAGGTTGAAGCTTGTTAAGGAGAATGCAGACGAAGAGGATTTTTAGATACTGTCAAGGATTCAAATTGCCAACAAGGAGATGTCACATCAGGATTGGCCACCCCTGTAACACTGGGGTATTTTGCCCAGCCTATAGTGGTGTATACGGAGCAATCAGGTATATATGAATCTACACGAGACTCACTTTTACAGGAATGTGTACATATGATAGTGCCTAGGACAAGCTTAGAGGTTTTGAGTAAGATAGAGATGTGAGAGGAGAGCGAGGTGTTGGCATTGAGGACATTACTGGAGGTTTCGAGGTTTGAAGAATGGATTTCGAGCGAGGAGCAAGCCACAACAGGAGATTGAGGCACAGGAGCAGGGGATCCGAAGGTGAAGGGCGACTTATGAGAGTGGGAGCACCGGCATGAGGAAGAACAGGTTGGGATCAACCAGTGAGGCATAAGTGAGAGAGAGAGGGAAGGCGCAGAGAGCCCCCTGGATATTTGTGAGGATGCCAAGTCCTCGAGTTTACTTTTGTGCTCATTCATGGCTGAGTCGCTGACTGATATCATGCAGGAGAGTAGTCCAATTGTCCACATCATCGAGCAGGAGCTGGCAGCCAGGAGAGTTCACCTAGCTATGAAAGACATGCTGATAGGGTTTAGAGCAGAAAGAAGCATGGTAGGAAAATCGATAACTAACCTTAGACAGTCCCCAGAGCATCTCCAAGTATGGGAAATGGGTGACTGGTTGACGAGGGAGTGTGGGGATACCTTCGATTGGGACCCAGGTGGATTTTTCTTGTAGCCAAAGGGACAAGGGCTAGTCCAGTGGCTCAAAAGAGCACACAAGACTGCTCTTGTTGGGGGGATACACTGAGAGGGAAAACATTCTGGCAAAGAGAAAAGAAGGACCCCCAGGTGAGAGTGCTCAAACCATACCTTTGTAAATAGCTATCTGCACTGTTATGTGGTGGAGGCGCCAGGAGCTTGGTGCTAAGATCCAACATGCATGGGCATGAAGTAAAATAAATCAGACCTGGGTTTTCATTTGTTTAAATCATGCTGCAAAGAATGGAGTATATTTGGCACTGATAGTTCATTACAGGGATGTATATATTGAAGCTGTCGAAGCTTCGAGAGACGAGCAGCAAGTGTTTGACAATGTACCTACAACACGAGCTCAGTCACGAGTCTAGCACTTACCAAGGACCTGCTCAGACATGCCCTGCTCTTTGAGGGACTTGTCGAGAGCTTCGATGGTGGCAACCAGAATGGAATGGAAGGTGAGGGCGAGGTCAACAGAAGGACTGGGTGTGGTGGTGCGAGTGGCAGAAGTGGTGGTCGAGACAGTTCCCTTTGGAAGCAAGGAACGAGGAGTGGGAGTGGCTTTGACATGAACCTTCTTCCTTGGACAAAGGGCACACTTCGAGTCAGGTTCGGGTTTGACAGCACTGGAGGTCGCAGATGTGGGGGCTTGGCTCTTGACAGGTATCCTCCTAGAGATAAGAATCTTGGCGCATGCATGCCCTTCAGGAGTATCTTCCTGAGGGAGGATGAGGCAAGAGAAACAAAGACTTAGGGAGACACTCACATAGAATGAGCAAAGGGTGTGCCTCGCCTTACAATAGCACACTTCACACTGTCAATCCCACTACAAACAGCCTTCACATCGAGGCAACTCATGCAAGCCTCTATGGGAAACACTGTTGAGCCTCCAGTGGTTGAGTCTCATGAAACATAGCTAAGATGCCAGTCCAGCAAGAACATACACCATTCCATGTTGCAGTCAGAATGAACACCAGTACGTGCTTCTTTGAGGCATGCTTGACCAGCTAGAGGGGACTCTGGAGGTATTGAAAGGACAGCATTGTCGACCACTGGGGTAGATGCCTGTAGACTGCCTTCTAATTCATCGACCTTGGGATCATACTGAGTGGGAGCAGGTGAGGAGAGAGGGGTGAGCATTGAGGAAGGGGAACTGGAGGGAGTTGAGGTAATGGGCACAAGCACCTCAATGGCTGGTAGGTCAGCCAGGGTGTGAGTGCTCGTGCCTATGGTGATCACAGGTGGGGCAGGTGGAGTGTTGGGGGTGCTGGTGGTCGCAGAAGGGGTGAGAGGTGGCAAGGAGAGGGTGGCCAGTGGGGTGTTGACAACAGCATGAAGGGAGTTCTAGGCCGAAGGTTAGTGACGAGGGGAAAGAAAAGCAGGTTTAGTGATGATGTACCTTGATGCTGGCTAGCCCGGCCAACAACTCTTCATTTCCCCTTGTGGGACCTACCTCCGTCATAGCCAGTTGGCAAAGGATGGCCAGTGTGTGTTTGGCATCCACAGAGGTGACTGACATGGGGTTCATGGGTGCAGTGGTATCATTGGGGATCATCAGCACGAGAGAGAACGAAAGAAGGGGGCAATGAAGGTCAATAGTGGATCGCCAAATTGGGCAAGTGATCACTCACACTGGGGAAACAAGACCACACAAATATCAGTATGCAACACATGTTGAGAAATGTACTGTGAGATGGCGGGTGTGTGGAGGTGCCAGGATGTGCAAGCAAGCCTGGCATGGTAGGCAGAACTTGTAGAAGGGAAATTAAGACTTAGTGGGACACAACTGGACATGCAGAACACTCAAGATTTCTTTTAATTTTTCTGTCCTACTCAAAGAACTAACTACACATTACAGGAACGTTAGACCTCGAAGTGGCCTCTAGCTACTACTGCGCTTATGGCCATACCAGGCTTTGGGGCACATCTCAAAGGCTCTCGTGTCGGTTACAGATATAGGTCAACCCCCCCTGAGGGCCATCTCATCTTCGAGTCAAGCCAGCTAGTCTCCGAGGGGTGAGAGATATTGAGAAGTGCACTATGAATGATGGTCCAGGCTCAAGCAACCTTCGAGACTCCTTATGAAGTCTACGAGTGCATGTCGCCTCACTCATGCATGGTCTGGACTTGAATTTGAGACAGTTGCCCTCAAGGGTAGGGTTCATGAGAAGGGGTTTGAGGTTTAGCAGACAGAACTGGTGTCCAACAGCTGAACTACACTTTTCCTTAAGTCTTACCATCCTGTACGAAGGGCTAACTATGTCATGCAGGCATACAAAGGGTCTAGAACTCATCAATTCGTCCTTTGAACCTTCGACATCGAGTTCTGAAAGACTGAGAGTTTTGGGAGTGCTTCGAAGATGTCGAGGGAGGTCCAAGGCTCTAGCTGGCTTTGAGATGAGGGTGCTGAGGTGGGGGGTTGTTCGAGGGTCAGTTGGCTTCGGAGGGAGTGCCCCAAAACTTTGTGCTCTTTTACAAGCTGCTTTGCAGTCAGGATCAAGTAAGTTGGAGGTGCAGTTCAAAGGTTCTGGGTTTCGAGATGAGGTATGGGATGGCAACTGAGGGCGGTTGCAATCTAAAACCCCCATCAGATGTAGGTGTGGAGATGCCCCTACTAGGAGAAATGAGAAGAGTGGAGAGATTAAGGTGACATACATAGGAGGCTGGAGGGAGCTTCGAGGACTGGAGGAGCAGATAGGGGGAGGTGGTTTGGACTTGCAGATGTGGCAGGTGAGGAGCTGACTAAGCACATGGAGGGGGTTTGGTGTTGGGAGTAGTCAAAAAAAAAAAATTTTAACTACAACAATATGAGTTTAGAGAGCCAGAGCCCAAGTCTGGGGCTAGAGCTTCTCAGTTCATCTTCTGGGCTACATATATATATCTCTATGGCTATTTTCTGTGCCTAAGACTAAGGCCAGTTCTCTGCTTTTGATAAGAGAAGAGTACCTTGTGCTGTCGAGGTTTCGAGGACCTCCTTTAGGGACATATCAAGACTCGTGCTATCATCACCATCCTTAGCCCATCCCTGGGCTTTCGTTACTTCTTCTCTTCACCACATCACTTAACATAGCTCTTGCACTCTCCATGAGAGTGCAGTTCATCCACTCTGACACTCCATTTTCCTGTGGAGTGTATGCATTCATCTTCTCATGGTGTACCCCTTTTAACTTCAGGTACTGCTCAAACTCTCAAGAGCAGTACTCGCCCCCTCCATCTGTTCAAAGGTAGTTAGTCTTCTCTCCAGTCTTAGCCTCTGCTTGTGCAAAATACTCCTTTGTTGCTGTGAGCACCTTGTCCTTCGTCTTCAGTAGTGCGACTGCCCATCAATAAATGTTACAAAGTACCTATGGCCAGTATGGGCAAGTGTCTCCATCGGACCACAGACATCTGAGTACATCCGATGCAGAAGTCATGGGTTCTCCACACCTGACTTCTGAGATATAGGGTTCCACTGCTGCTTCCCCTCAAGGCAGCCCCTGCAGTCTTGAGTACTATGACTCCATGACCCAACTATCTCCATGCCAGTAACCATGTCCTGCTCTTTGAGCTTCAGGACATGCCTTGTGTTCGCATGACCAAGGCGCTGATGCCAAATGGCCAAAGTTGCCTTTGAGGTCCCTACATGGGTTGCAAGAGCTGTGAGGGGTTCAGATGCATCCATCTGAGTGAGATCCAATACCACATAGGCTGAATGGCTCCCAGAGATTACTGTCACATCTAGTACATAGAGCAACCTCCACTTCTCTGCCACTGCTGCAACTGTGTTGCCAGCCAGTATCCTGCAGGCATTTTTCTCAAATGTCACCTGCAGACCCTTCAATGTGAGACAAGGTACTGAGACCAGATTCATATCCAGGTCTGGTACATAGTAGACATCCCATAGCATGGTCTGTCTACCTCCACTGCAGGTTCCCTGCATGTCGAGCTCCACCTGGCCCTTCCCCACTGCCATTATGGATCTCCCATCACTGATGACTACTGGTTCTGATGGTTCCAAGACCCTAAACAAGGTGAACCACCTCTGCTGACAGCACATGTGTGCTGAAGCACCCGAGTCCACCACCCATTCAGTTGGACTCGTTACTGGACCTTTCTGTGCCATGAACAGTTGTAACAACTGTTCCCTGACTTCCTGTACCTGCACAACCTTACACTGCAAGCATTTCACAATTATTCTTCAGAAAACATGCTGAAAAAATTGAAGAAAGTGATACTCTTTTTTGACAGCTGTTTTCAAAGAGAAAAGGCAAAAATAATATTTTCTTTTCTTTGCATGACTTTCCACAAAACATTGATTGATGGTAATACCCATTAGCATAGAAGCTAATCAGCACTACCATCAATTCATTTTTTTGCACAGAAAAGACAAAGAAAACAAAATATTATATTTGCATTTTTTATGTGAACACAGCCCAAATAAAAGAGTATCTCTTCTTTCCATTTTTTCAACATATTTTGGCAAGAAAAATTGTGAAATGCTTCCAGTATTAGCTGTCAGGTTGCCCTTGTCTCCTGGTTTCTCCTTGTCCTCCTTACCATCTGATAAGGCCTTCCCCTCACCAGATGCCTTCTGTGGACACTTGTCCTTCATATGTCCAACTTCCTTGCACTTGTAGCACTTGATCTTCGACTTATCCTTCCCTTTCCCTTTTGACTTTGACTTCGCACTAGAAGTCATTGCCACAAGTGCACTATGTGCTTGTGAGCCCTGGCGAGTTCTCTCCTCTATGAGGACCTGAGAAATCACTGCATTGATCGTCAACTTGTCATTTGTTGACATGAGAATGGTCTGAAGGGTCAAGTATGACTGTGGTAGTGAGATGATCATGGCTATTGCAACAAGACTCTCATCGAGAGGCTGTCCAAGCAAGCTCAGAATGAGCAACTTCTGCCACATCACATTCAGTTGCATCTCCATTGGGGTATCTTCTACCAGTGTGCCACAAAACAGTTCTCCTATAAGATATGCTATTGTCTGTTTCCCTTTGCCTTCATAGCATTTGCTGAGCTTCCTCCAAGTCTCAGCTGCAGATGAGGCATACATGACTCCACTCAATGGCTTGTCCTTGAGTGTCAGGGTAATTTGGGCACATGCCTCATTGTCTTTCATCACCCACTCAGCATGTTCATCTGGGTGGGTGGTCACACTTGGAGGTGTGGTATTACTTCCACCCACAACCTCCCAGAGTCCTCAAATGCCTAGTACTTTTGTGACTTGGAACTTCCACATCTGGTAGTTTGAACCATCATCTGCAAGAGATGGTATGTCATATAGGCAACTTGAGTGTCCAGCAACCCTGTTCACAGATGAGAAACTTGATGAGGTAACTGCTGAGGGACCAGGTTGTCCCACAGATACAGACTGAGCAGAGTTTGACATATCAAATAAAAGTTGTTGAGCGAGTTACAAAATATCAATTAGAAGTTAGAGCTCGACAGGGCTCATAACCTGTTGTGAGATGAATGATAAAGGAAGCTTCTATTTGATAGAAGGTAATGGACAGAATAAGTACAGAGTACAGTCTATACTGTTGAACCATGCAGAAGGTGCTTATGTAAGATATTACTGGTGCAAACAAAGACAGGTCAGGTGACCATGTCACAACACCTTTTAATGTCCGAGCTCAACCTAATAGACCAATGGTCATCCCACAACATGAGGGAAGACCTGCCCATGTTGTCTGACCTCCTTTATGACCTGGAAATATCTATGGAGAAAGAAGAGATCCAGTTGATATAGAAAAGGAGATTAGAGACAAACAAGATGCAGTACATAAAATGGTCGAAGAACAGGTTCAAAATATTTGAGATAATCAAAGGATCTTTGAAGAGTGGAGACCGCCTTCAACCTTTTTACCAGATCCTGAAGAACCAAGAGCAGAACCCTGGCAGCAGCACTCTCATGGAACAAAGAGTTACACCAGTCTTTACTTCGGATGGGTTTCCTCTGATTGAAAGTCGATGCTGGTGTTAATTTTTACCACTCAAAAGCTGGTACTGTTGTTTTCTTGGTTTATGTGGATGATGGACTTTTCTTCAGATCACACAAAACCTTGATCAAGAAAAAGAAAGATGAGTTCATGAACAAATGGGAATCTTGAGATCTAGGCAAAGTGAAAGAATATCTTGGAATTCAGGTTAAAAGAAATCACCAAACCAAAGAAATTTGGCTAGATCAAATTCCTTATGTCCAAAAAGTTGTCAAATGATTCAGCATGGAGCAAGTGACCTCTGTTCACACTCCTTTACCCTCTGGATATATTCTGGAAAAAGCTCCAGTAGTTTACCAAGCAAATTTGCAACTCTGTTCCAGGTTTCAATTGGTCATAGGATCTCTGCTTTATATGGCTCTGGGAACCAGACCAGATATTGCCTACTCAGTTATCCAAATGTCACAATATATGTCTAATCCTACCAATTTACACCTCAGACAGGCACTGCATATTGTTCATTATGTGGCATCCACACTGAACATTTGCCTTCATTATCATGGAAATGAAGAACAAATTTATGGCTTTGCTGATTCAGATTGGGCTTCAAATAAGGACACTTGTCATTCTACAACTGGCTTTGCCATGTATTATGGCAGCTCCCTAATTTCGTGGAGATCCCAAAAACAAAAGACAATCACTCTCTCTTCTACAGAAGCAGAATATATGGTGATGTGTGATGCAGCCAGACAAATAAAATGGCTTAACATGCTCTTTGAAGAATTGTTGTTTAAAATGGACAAAACCATCCTTTATTCTGATAACATGGGTGCTCACTTCATTGCTGAAAATCCAGTATCAGATGGTCATTCCAAGCATATTGATATACAATGGCACTTCATTTGTGAATGTGTCAAAGAAGGCTTGTTTGTTATTGAATATGTTAACACAACTCAACAAAGAGCTGATGGCCTTACCAAGTCATTAACCTGGCAAAAGTTTGAAGAAAATTGCTTGTCATTAGGTCTGGTATTCTGACCTTTCTAGAGCGAGGGGGAGTGTTGAAACTATTACCAGTTACTATCACTTACATGTGATTGTTGTTCTAAGAATAGTATGTTCCACACCATTCTATGGTGTTCTCTTAGACCGGATTACCGGAAACACATTCCTAGTAGAAAGACAAAGTAGTACCTATTAGGAAGGTCCTCTTACATATATGGTAGTTTTACTTACGCTAATAGCACACCTGGTCTGTGCACATCCTACATGTATATAAAGGTCCTTGGTTGATACCAGGACAGTAGTGAGCTTCACATATACATCTTTTGTTGTTCTTACTCAGAACTACTACCACTCTCCTCTACCACAAGACCAAAGATCTAACTGAAACCAAAGGCAAGTGCTCTGCCCTCTGCCCCTTGCTCTGACCCCTCTGTGCAATAAGAAGCAAATGTGGTGGTGTGGTGTACAAAGACATTTTGTAGGGGCAAGGGATAGTTTGCTGATGTGAAGCCACATGGTTTTTGTTGTTCAAAAAAGGCAACTCACATGGCTTTGCCAAGAGGAGCAAAAAGAGCAAGACTGCCAACAACAGCAAGAATAGCAAGAATAGCAAGGGGAGTGACCTACATGAAATAGTCAAACTACATGTTGAGAATCAGCAATTCACACTGTCTCATGACCCATGGCCATTATACTTGTAGATGAGCAACCACCTGGGTTGTGGCTGCTTTGCAGTCTTAATCCAACTCAGTGACATGTGCCAGCATGAAGTGAATTGACTGGCATTGGCCCACCCCCTGGCATGGAGTGATTCACATGATAGTGGTGCAGCTGTACACTCAACTCCAGCCCTGAAAATATTTTGCCTACAGTGGTTCAGCAGGTCCCATGACTTCACAGGCACAAGCAATCCTGATGAGCACCAAGCCGGTGCCATCTGGTCAGCATCAACAGTTGGGTTGACATGTCTCCTAAGATAGGTGTCGCCCCTAGCACACTATACTGACTAAGCAAGTGGTAAGGTGTGCAGCACCGAAAACCCTTTGCTCCAGTGGGAATCGAACCCGAGCAGTTTCAACTGTGCGAATGGTTGATCGCTAGAAACAGAGAAATGTCTCAGTCATTGGACAACGGACTGAGGAAAGAAAGAAAAGATTACTACCGTAGCATCTATGCATATATGCGTCACATGCTGTCCTTGGTGTCCATGCTGTAAAGGTACACTACACGAACCTGAACACTAGTTCTCGAACAAGACTCCAACACACCCCCTCAGCACAGCACCAGCGACAGACCCATGTGATGAACCTGGAAAGAAGAACAGGCAAGAGACTTGGTAAGAAGGTCGGTGACATTCTGATGAGTCGGGATCCACTTGGGCGTGAACACCCCCTTGCTGATGTGTTCGTGAAGGAAGTGATAGCGTACATCCACATGTTTAGTGCGAGAGTGATTAAGCGGGTTGGAGGATAGCAATATCGCTCCCGTATTGTCTGCATATATGATAAATGGAAGTGTGACCTCCTGATTCAAGGAACTGAATGCTGAGCGTATCCAAAGTCCCTCCTGAATGCAGGCCACGAGCACCATGTACTTGGCTTTGGTAGATGACAGTGCCAATGTTTGTTGCTTTTTGGAAATGTGTGCTATTGGACCTCCATAGAAGAACCAAATGTAACCTGTAACCGAGACTCGGTCTGCTGGACACATTGCCCAGTCTGAGTCGGTGAAAGCATGTACATCATGATTGATGTTTGGATTTCCATATCGAATGCACAAAGACTTTGTTCCCTTCAGATAATGTAGCAGGCGTTTCGCTGCAGCATAGTGGTGTGCCTCCGGATGTGTGCACTGTTGTGCTAGTCATTGAACAGCCTGTGCTATGTCTGGTCAGCTACATGTGGACAGGTACATCAACTCCCCGACTATCTTTCTGTATGTGTGCGTCAGGTTCAGGACGTCCGGATGTATGTTGCTATCCCATCCAAAGGGGTGAGTAGGGTCCATTGGGAGCGACACCAGATTAGCATCTCCAAGCCCATACTCTTCGCAAATGTGGTCGATGTAGGACTCTTGATGAATCCAAACCTCCCATGTCTCTCGCCTTCTTTCAATTTCGATTCCGAGGTACAACAAAACAGGCCCGAGGTTGCTGATGCCAAAGCGCTCCCCAACCTTTCCCTTTACCCAGTTCAGAAAATACCTATTGTTTGAACCCCCGAGACTGTCATCAACATGCCAGACAATTATACAGATTATCCTTCGTCCATCCTCCCCAGCCTTGTCAAAAAAGAAAACAGCCAAATCCAGATCAGAACGAGTGAAACCGAGCTCACTGAGAAGCTTGCACAGCATGATGTACAGTGAGTGAAAAAACGTGTGCAATGTTTGGCTGTTTTGTACTAAGTCCAGTGTAGCGCCATGAGGCGTGGGAATCATGCTTAGCCTTGGTGACGTGGGTGGTAGTACTCGCTCTTGGCTACAAAATGGTCCCAGGGTCATGTGATTTGGTGCAGTAGTCCTTGAGATATGTCCATTATAAAACAGCTACACCATTGCACATGTTTATTCACTTTTGGGCTGGAAGTAAAATCTGAGTCAAATGAAGAGATAATTGTGGTTGTTTGGTCCTACAAACAAAGATACACATATAAACATTGTGTCTGAGTTTGACCAAGTTCACATGCTTCTTTATTTCCAACCTTTACCACCATGAGATCCATCTCCTCCACCCAAAGGAATACTATCCTCACTATGCTTGATTCTGGTCATTCTCCTTCCTCTATTGCCTCCAGTACTGGCCTACATCACTCTACCATCTCTAGACTTCATTCCAAGGAGCGTTCCAGCCTGCAGAAGTCCACTGGAGGTCGTCCATCCAAGCTTTCCCCTGCTAATGTCTGCCATGCCATCCACCTCATCTCAACTCAGAAGGCAGACAATGCTGTGCAGGTGACCAAAACTCTCACCAATGTCATCAACCAGCCCCTCCACCCAAATACTGTTCACCAGCACCTGAAGAAGACTGGTATGAAGGCTGTGGTAAAGTGAAAACGACCTATCCTCTCTGCCAAGCATCACAAGGCAAGGTTGGACTTTGCCTATGCCCATAAAGATTGGACTTTGGAGGACTGGAAGAGGGTGGTATGGTCTGATGAGACTAAAATTAATCACCTGGGGTCAGATGGGTGCAAATGGGCATGGAAAAAGCCAGGGGAGAAGCTGAATGATAGGCTAGTAGAGGGGACACTGAAGTTTGGAGGAGGGTCTCTCATGATGTGGGGCTGTATGACCTGGGAGGGTGTTGGGTATGGCACCAAGATTGATGGTAGGATGGACGGAGACCTCTACCTCCAATTTTTGAAGGATGAACTACAAGATTCCCTTGAGTATTATGGTCTCCATCCTCCTGACATCATCTTCCAGCAGGACAATGACCCCAAGCACACCTGCAAACAGGTCAAGGAGTGGCTAGAGGAGCAGGATTTTAGGACTATGGTATGGCCTGCACAGTCCCCTGACCTCAACCCCATAGAACATGCCTGGGGTTACCTCAAGAGGAGGCTTGCAGAGTATGAGCATCCTCCCAAGGGAATACTGGAGTTGTGGGAGAGGACTCAGGTGGAGTGGAACAATATACCAGCTGAAGAGTGTCAGAAGTTGATTGAAAGCATGCCTAGGAGGGTGGAGGCAGTGATTAAAGCAAAAGGAGGCTATACCAAGTACTGATATTCCCCAAATACCCCTCACTTTTCAAAAGTGAATAAACATGTGCAATGGTGTAGCTGTTTTATAATGGACATATCTCAATGACTACTGCACCAAATCACGTGACCCTGGGACCATTTTGTAGCCAAGAGCGAGTACTACCACCCACCTCACCAAGGCTAAGCATGATTCCCACGCCTCATGGCGCTACACTGGACTTAGTACAAAACAGCCAAACATTGCACACGTTTTTTCACTCACTGTAGGTATGCTATGAATACAAACAATTAATTCAGTGGGATCTCGTCCCAAGACAAGTGCAGAATTATGGATGTGTGCAACACTACAGGCCATGATTAACAGCTGTAAAGCTTATATGATGTTAGACACCAGAAGTATGGGAAACTTCATAAGTCTGGTGTTTGCCAAAGTTATGAAAATGAGGGTATTTCCCCTTGAACAGCAGCTGATGCTACAACTAGGCTGCATAGGCAGATGTTCAAAGATCCCTCATGGAGGAGTATTGAAGATATGGGTTGGAAACTATGAAGTCAAAATATACTTCAACATAGTGAACATCGATTGCTATGACTGTATCATAGGAATTCCCTTCCTAAGGCAACACAAGGCAATCCTCAACTTCACCAACAAAACAATAATAATAGGAAATGAACAAGTATCATTGCTCACAGAACCTGAGGCAACTGCGACGGGCAAGCCCTGTCCTAGAGATTGACTCTCACACCCTGCATTGCTTCGGCCTCATGAGGGCTCAAAGGGGGGAAGGGAGTTCAAGAAGTTAAAAGAGCCAGATAGCTCAAAAAGCAAGCATCTCACACTAATCAAGCATAGTAAATGATCATTACAAAATGAGGATATACCTCAACTACAGAACCAGTGGTTCGAACAGTATAAGCATAGACTGAGCAGGGTAATCCCAAGGTTACCCCCACTACAGGAGGTAAATCACAGGATTCCCCTGGTAGATAAAAACAGCAGTATGCATACCACCTGCCACGATGTGCTGATGCACTCAAGCAACAGTTATCGGATAAAATCCAGTGTAGGGAGAGTATTCTCCCTACTGGGATATTTCTTTTATTTTATAGTTTTTACTTTTACTTTTATTTCTGTTCATTTACTTTAGACTTTACTTAGTTTTGAAGTTAGACACGTGATGTGGCTTATATAAGCCCACGTGTGCTTACACTTCACTGTACTTACTTACAAAAAATAACAATGAAGTACCGAGAGTTACGAGTTTGAGTTTGAGTTCGAGAAGGCTGCGTGTGGCCTTTCCCCATGTTCAGACAGACTTCAGACTGCATTAGACGTCCCCCCCCTCAGACAGTATTCCCTTCCAGGCTATAGAAACCCCTTTGGAAGTTCTCCTCCTCTCAGATCACCACCATTCTCCTCAGCATTTCTTATTCAGTTTCTTCATCTGGAGCCCACTGCAAGGGGATCCTGATCCTTGGGGAGGAGAACAACTCTACTGACAGTTTGGTGTGACTAGGAGCCAAGCTGAGTATCCATATTTTCAATTCTAGAAGTTAATCTACAGTTTATAAGTTTCAGGAATGAAGTTTAGACAATTTCGAGGCACAGGAGTAACCCTCGAGGCGAGACGAGAGAAGCCAAGTAGCAAGAACAGATTGTCAAGACACAGCTACATTGTTTTTCTTCAATTAATTTACTTACTATGCTTTACTATAGGGACTACAAGAGTTACGAGAGTCAGTCAAGGCACAAAAGTCCAGTTTGAAGGTCAACTTCAAGCTTCGAAGGCCAGCTCATAGTAGAGTGACTGCAAGGTGCCCCTCGACCCCTCGATGGAATGCCTCGAGGGAAGGCAGATGATGTTCCGAAGTTCTCGGGGCATCCAGATGACTTACTACAATACCTGGAGGATGTTCAAAACCTCTGCATGCAAGCCAGCTGCTTTGAAGATCATGAATGGGCTCGATGGTCCATATGGTACCTTGGTATCAACAAGTTCGAGCGATGGAGAAGCTTACTTTATGCTGAAAGAGATTGGGCTGACTTTGTTACAGATGCATCTCGGATCTTTTTATTGTTTAGGTGCCCTCCAGCTCAGTATTCAAAGTACAACCTTTATGACTTAGTGGACAAGCAAAAAAAGGTCAAGATCAATTCTTCAGAAGCCCTACTCGACTACCAGTTGTGTTTCACTGAGGTTGCAACACACCTATGAGTCACAAACCAACTGTCAAGCATTGAGAAAGACGACCTATTCCTTGAAGGGTTCAATCAAGAGTTTCAAAGTGAGATTCTTCAAAGGCTCAAGTGGAATGGTTGAAGGTGGCATACAGAAGATCCATGGCCCACTTGCCAGGTCACTCAAGAGGCCAAAAGGTTGTTTAAAAAAGGATACTGCTCAGATTTGAGGCAAGTGCACATGGCAAGGGAGCAGTTGAAGGCTGAGTATGAGGCTAGGACACGAGAGTCAAGAGCCAGGAAGGCTCATGAGAGGTGCAATGAGAAGTCAGTGAGGCTGGACTCAAGAGCCTTGCAAATTCCGAGCTCCACTGCACTCGAAGTTCCATCACTAACTCACAGTTTACAGGATTCTTCGAAGCTCTCAAAGGTTCCAGGAGGAAGCTTGAGAGGTCAGGCTCTCAAAGTAGACAGTAGCGAGGTATCTGTGGCAGAGCCGAGCTGCTCACCCCTTGTTGAAGGCCAATGTGAGTCCAGCTTCAAACGCATACAGGTCAATTCATATATCCAGGCAGCCACTAACAGCTGAGTTACAGGGAGACATTCTACAAGTGAAGTGGGAAGAGCAAACAAAGAAGAGTTACTAGGGACGAAGCCATCAGTTGAGCTTGAAGCAACAGAGGCTATGGGAAACATACCAGAACCCCAATCCAAGTATCTCCATTCTTCTTCATCACCCCACACTGATAATTTACCTCAGAATTCCCTTAACGAGCCTTGAGAAGCCCTAGATGAGACAAGGACAGTTGAGAGACCAGTCAAGCCAGCTGTGCATGCCCTCGAAGTACTGAAGCCCCCACTGGAGCCTAAAGATGACCTACACGAGGCCCCAGAGCAGGCAGGAAGTTGCAAAGTTGAAGAGGTCAAGCAGAAAATCAAAGCCAAGATGCGATCAAAGGTGGTGGCTTGGAGGAAGCCACCAGAGGAGAAAACACAAAGAAAAAGCCTAAAATCAGTCATTTGGAGGATGAAAGACATCATACCTGGGCTTTGGACAGCTCACAGCAATGGTAGGCCACATGGTTTTGGCAGTTTTACTGATTTATTTGCAGCAAGGATGGACTTGGAGTCTCAGTGTAGAGACATGCACAACAAGTCCGAGTGTGCTTAGTCAGCCCACTAAGCGAAGTGGCACCACTATGCTACATGTCAACAATGTGCACTCACTCACACCTCACACCTGCAGTGATGCTGCTATGAAATTCTATGCTGGTTTGTCCTACAAGTCTGAGAGCTGTCTACTTGAAGGGTATGAAGTGTATGGAGGAAAGGTACAGTGTTTTACAGGAGTAATACTGAGGCTACAGGTCAAGGCTCCCCACTCTGGTGGGTGGAGCACTAATCTTGAGTCTATGGCAACTTCCAGCACTCGAAAACTGACTGAGAAGGATGCCTCAAGAGTCAGGACACCCCAGGTACTGTGCATGAAGAAGCAGATGCCTCCCTGTTTCGAAGGAGAGGCTTGAAGGTTGCAAGAAGGCCCTCGCTTGTGCAATGGGCATGTTCATGTGTATTCCCCCTCTTGTCTGTGTTCAGTTGACTTATGGTTCCTATATCCTAGGCTATATGGAGTGCTACATCAAGTTTTGAGGCTATGAGGCTGGGGATTGAGCCAAAGTGAAGCCCAGGGCCCCACTTGGCACTCGGGACAAGACCTGAGTATCACCCTACGAGTTTTTATGTTTCTCTTAGATGTTTATACTCACTGTTACATATATTGCTTTAGAGTGCCCGAAGGTTTTTGAGGAGGGCAACAAGCACAAGACCCCCTCAAGGCTTGTTTGCAGGTCCTCATGGACAATTTGACCCTCGACATCGAGCATCAAGCTCGAAGGCTAAAGTATTTACTTTCTTTCATGGATATTTTTCTTATGGTGGTACATTTTCAGGGAGTACTCCAGTGGTGAGGTACTCTTGGTCTCATTCTAGAAGACACCTCCTGGAGCGGTGAGCCACTTGTGAGACCCCACTTCAACTCTGCAACCCAGCCTTGTCTCATTGGACCCTTACTCTTGTTTGAAGGCCCATGTTTCATGGATGGTCATCGAGCAGTTAGGGTGAGGATGTGAGAAGGACCAGGGCACCCTACCCCAGGTTGTAGGTTCGAAGAGGGGTACCCAGGTATAGTATGAGGCCCTGACAGCCTATTTCTGGTTCGAAGCAACAAGTCAAAGCCTCAAAGTGCCAGCTGCCTACCCAAGGGCTCAAAGGCCCCTCCTGCTGTTTTTCTTTCATTTTTCTTTTGTTTATTATACTTTGACAGCCTTCATAAACCCACAGTGATTATCTACAAGAATCTAGGACATCAAGAGAATGCAAGAAGTGGCAAAGCGAGTCCCCCCCTTAGTATATACTGACATGAGCTTGCCTTTTGAGCTCAAAGGCCCAAGTGTTTCCCTTCTATTCTGTTTTGTTTTACTCACTACTACTTAATACAAGGATATTCAAAGGTCGATGAACCCCTTCAAGGGTCAGGAGACAAGAAGAGTAGATAGGTGACTTTGAAGTGACCTTTGGCCATACACAAGAAGTGGGAGTTGCAGCAGAGGAGTATAATGGGAATTCATATTAGACTTGAAGCTTAGAAGTAGCCCTTGAGGTGGCCTGGCTGAGTGCCACCACTGATCACCTTTGTTCCCCCCCTCTTCAAGGGGGATAGGTTGGCTTTTAGTTTATGTTATATGTCATACTTGTAGTTAACTGTCTAAAGGACAGTTTTGAGCTACTGAGGGCACCTCGAGTGCATGAAGTCTACATACACATATCTGATAGTTTTGTTTTTAGGTACATATCATGACTCAAGACCCCCAGCCCCCTTGTGCAGGCTTCGAGCCTCCTTTGCACCCCCCATCAAGCACTTCAAAAAGGCCTCGTGCCTCGATCTGGACCCTCGACCCCTTTGAAAAGGCTTTGTGCCTCGATCTGGACCCTTGACCCCTTCGAAAAGGCTTCATGCCTCAATCTGAGCCCTCAATCCAAGCTAGACAAGCCTTGAGACCCTGTCCTGCCCCCTTCCTTCCCCTCCACCTAAGTCCTGGGTATGGGAAGTGACTGAGGACAGTCAAGATTCAAAGACCCCCTCGGATGTAGGGAGTGGGTACTCCCTAGTAGGGAATTGGGTGATGGTAAAGAGTGGTTGAGGATTTTATCTTATTTTCCTAAGGGGCTTGATCCCCATTTTGTACTTGGGACTGGGACTTAGGTGTGAGGTGAGTGGCTGATTAGTAAGTGTGGTTTGGACTTGTTTTGACTTGTATTAGTTACAAAAAAACAATCACCACCATTGAGACTGGAGAGCACAGGCTGGTGAGACCAGCCTGTGGCAGTCTTTTCTGTTACTGCCCTTGAGAGTGAGGTCAGGACAGCTCTAGGGGAGTCCTAGAGTGGTGGGATTGAGAAGTGTTGTCAGGTTGTCCAGCTAAGTGTTTCAGTTTCTTTTTCTTTTCATTTTCACTACCAATTCTTCTCTTCAGCAGGGTCCCCTATAGGGTCTAACTAGCCTTTTAGATCCTATACCTACCCTACTACTAACTATTCTCTTCACCAGCTCTATACAGATGTGGAATGGTGGGTACTGAAAAGTGTCCCACAAGCCACACCAATGCTACATATGCATCCTGAAGAAAAATGGAAAACTACAAACAGTCATCAACTGTTGTAAAAGAAATGAGAACACAGTGAAGGATGTCACCCCATTTCCAGACCAGGATCAGATCTGGATGGATGTAGCTTGCTCTAAGATTGACTTGTCAAATGCATATGAACAAGTTCATATAGAACCTGAAGATGTCTGGAAGATGGCCTTCTCAACAATATATGGGACTTTCCTGAGCCAAGTTATGCAGCAGGGAGATTGCAATGCCCCACAACGTTTCAATGTCTAATGACTGTGACCTTCAGAGACCACATAGGACATTTTGTATATGTCTATCTCAATGACATATTCATCTATAGTAATACAATAGAGGACCATGAAAGGCACCTCAGAATAGTGTTCAAATTACTAGAGAAAGCTGACTTCTACCTTGAGAGGGAGAAGTGCAATCTCTACACAGAAAAACTCAACTGCCTTGGGCATGTCATAGACACCAAAGGCATACACACCAACAGAGACAAGATGTCTCAGATCAGGAGCTGAAGAACTCCTAAAACTCTCAATGAAGTCCAATGGTTTGTTGGACTGGTTGAATACCTGGCACAATTCATGCCAGATATGTCAGCATATACAATGCCTTTGACTGGTATTCAACAAAATGAACACCCGTTCCAGTGGAGGGAAATCCATGATAGATGTTTCCAAATGATCAAAGACCTTGCATGCAAGTATCCAATCCTGTGACCTATTGGTCTACAAAAAGAAGAGCCAATATGGCTCATGTGTGATGCATCACTCTATGGAGTAGGTGCATTGTATGGGCAAGGGCCTGAGTGGAAAACCTGCCAACCAGCAGGATTTATGTCAAAAAAGTTGAGCAATGCTCAACAGAATTATCAAACATTTGAGCAAGAAACACTCGCAATAATTGAAGCATTACTGAAATGGGAGGATAAACTCCTCAGATTTAAATTTACAATCATCACCGATCATGAGGCTTTGGGTTACCTTAAAACCCAACAAAAGTTGTCCAGCAGACAAGTCCACTGGCTGGACTACATGTCTTGATTCAATGCAAACATCGTCTATGCTAAAGGCACAGAGAACTGCATAGCAGATTGCCTGTCTCGATACTATGAACGAGAAGGAGGCGATATAGCCTCCAATGAAGAAATAGAATGGGCAGATGCAGATATACACCTGGACCCAGAGGGGGATGATCTCCCTCAGGATAGATGGCAAGAGCTGAGTTTATCAGCAATACAAGAGGGAGAGATCCCTCAAAAGAGCAATCACCTGAAAGAGAAGGTAGAAAAGCAATATGAAGAGGCTAAAGAAATGGCCTTGGCTGCAGAACAGAGTGACAAGGACCCTCCTAATGCAAGTACACAGGATGATCTGTTGATACTCAAATCTGCTGAGGTCACCAAAGCCTCCCCAATAATGTTTGGCAAAATGCCAGAGTTCCTGGATGCTATCTGAAAAGGATACAAAAATGAGCCTATACTCACTAGGGTAATGATGCAACCATCACATCACCCCCAATTCAAGGAGAAAAATGGCCTCCTCTACACAAAAAATCATGGAGGAGAGAAGGTACTATGCCTTCCACATGCAAAGTATGAAGGCGATGATGTTATTGCCAGAGTAATCAACCAAGCGCATAGGACACTGGGCCACTTTGGCCCCCAACAAACAGTGGATTACATCTGCAGATGGTACTGGTGGCCAAAGCTTGGCAGGGAAGTGGACAAATTCTGCCAAACTTGTCTGATATGTCAGACTATGAAAACTGACAATCAATGGCTGAAAGGCCTATTGCACAGCCTGCCTGTGCCTAGAAGACCTTGGGGGTCAATAGTGGTGGATTTCGTGGGACCTTTCCCACCAAGTGACAGACATGACTACCTGTGGGTAGTCATTCTGTTCCCAAGGGGCAATGCCCACGTGTTCTACAATGTCGGTATGACTGATGAGGAAGAATGGTTAGTTGATGAGATAACCACTCACCGGTGGATGAATAACAAGGTAGAGTTCCTTGTGAGGTGGAACCTCAGAGATACAACATGGGAACCCATGTCTAATTGCAAAGAGCTCAAGGCCCTAGACAGGTACCTCGAGCTCCAAGGTGTACAAGACATATGCCAATTACCCCAAAGGGTAAAGAAGTACACATAAGTGTATGGTAACCACTTAGTGGTTAGAACATAGTACAAGACTACTAAATGGAATCAAACAGACAAGTATGAAAAACAAAAACAAAAATAAGTAAAAATAACAAGATGAAAATAACATCATCTGTCGCACAGTGTTGATCACGGTTCCTTGTTCAAGGGAACGACCAACGTGTGCTGTTTACCTTCCAGTAAAGTAAACCTATAACCAGGCAATAAGCGAGCATGTGGCTTGCGGCGGGCTTCTTGCAAATATACCGACAGTGATGTGTAGATATGTCAGCAGGGACAGGTTTGACTACCTTCCTTGATAGTGTCGGGGATAAGTCTTTAACTAGTTTATCTCGACGGGGTTCTTGCCCTTTTGTCGGCTAGTTAGAGCAGCACTCGAATATCGGGAGAAGGAAGAGTTTTGATAGGAGAATTCCTACTTGCTAGGTAGGTAGCTAGGTAGTGAAAATACAAGGAGTCTCCATTGCTATGCTATGGGTTTATATACCCCATAGGCAATGAGACAACTATCGTATCCTCACCATAAACGCATAGGTAACAAACAAGACAGGGTTTGCATAACAAGACCTCCTCCACAGGGTATTGAGTCATCCTGACTGAGTGCCCACAATGATGCATGCATTGTGTCATGGGTGACGACACACCCTACTCATCATGACTCCTCACCATGCTGGAGCATTTGTGTGAGGCAAATGAAAGGTCCTCTAGGTGCGACGCGACGTGAAGGTCATGTGCCTAGGAAAGCAAACTGCAACCATCAAGAAGGCTTCCAGATCCCATCGGGATCTGAGAAGCGAGAAAGGTAAAGTAAAAACGAGAACATACATAAGCGAGGCTGTGTCGTAAACGTAAGGTCCATGGACTTGCCCCTAAGGCTAGGCAGCAGTCTGATGAGATGTCGCTAGGACGCAGGAATGGGGATGACAAACAGTGGGGAAGCGGGCTCATAACGAGGCAGAGTATAGTAAGCAGCCTTTATAGGGAAAGAACGGGAACGGCGCACAACATCATCAGCCTCGAGCACAGCATGGTTACTATAATTAAATAGAGTATTTAGTCTTTCCCCGATCATGTTTTCTTTTCACATGTACCTGCCTTAAGTTGGTCATGTGCTTTTCTTTTTTTACATTACCCTGCTTTTCCTTTCCTTTCTCTTTAACACTCACTCCATTCTAGTAGTTGTAGCTACAATGTCCCCTTGTGATCACCATCGCAAACATTCCCTGAGCCCATACCGCTCACCCACCCCTGACCCTTGCAGGTCTGTCATGCCTCTATGAGGCAGATCTCTCTTGCATTCTGATGTGTACACCAATGGTTCGCCATCTCCACCCCATTCTCCTGCTGACCAATGCAGTTTGCATACAGTCAGTAGTGGCCACAAAAGGCCACCTTCTCCCTCCTCCTCCCCTTCTTGCTCATCATCCCACAGGCATGAATGCCACAGGGATAAACATTCCTGCCCATACTGGGAGTGTCACCCCCAGTTCCCTTTCTTGCACCATCATGGCACTTGCAAAACGTGCACAGCCTATGCACTTCATCTCTCTCAAGGCATGGCCTTGTTGGATGCAGGCATCATGCCTGCTATTGTCACTCTTGCTGATGAGACCACATGTCTTGTCAAATGTACACCTTATGATGAGTTGCATCGTCACATCAGCCATCTCAAGCAAGAGCTCGAAGATACCTTGTACAACCTTTGTCATGCTCTTGGCAAGGTCAATGACCTGCATCATGCACCTGCCCCCACCATCTCTGCTCCCATCACAGTTGAGCAAGTTGCATGTGACTTTGAACACACTCGTATTGCCTCCCTAGGAGGAGGCACTTATGATCCAAGTCAGGAGGCTGGTCCTTCCCAGGTGGATCCCCCACAAGCCATACCATCCCCCTCTTCTTTACAGGGGAGGATACAGGCTAAACCTGCATCACAGGTTGAGCCTGTAGGAAAAGGGAAGGCAAAGGTGCCCTCAGCAGGTGATCAGGTTGCACCTGACTTTGGTATGGAGGATGAAATTACCTGTGCTGGAATATATGATGACATTCCTATGGTTGTTGATACTGCTGTCCAGGGAACTCTATTCCCTGAGTTTATGGGGTGTGAGAACCTGTATAGAGTACTCTGCCTTGGACAAGGCAAGGACAGTGTGAGGATGATCCTCTTTGTGAGGGTCAACAACAATCTCTATGCTTACAGTGATGAGAGGCTCAGCACTGCCCTCACCAACATCTGTCAGGGGACCCCCCCTCCTGTCCCAACCAGGCAACACCTTGCCAGCCCTGTCACTAGATGGGACAGAGGGATCATGGGTCCCATTGGACTCATCAACACTGTGGAGGATATCTGCAAACTGTATGCCCAAGCATATGATGAGCCTGAGGAAAAGGCTCCCTGCATCCATAGGGCACAGGATTTAGTTACCTACATCAACTTGTGGAAGACATGCAAGTTGGAGACAAATGAGGTGATGAACCTCATGCTTAAAGAATGGAGGCTGCCTGCTTGGGCCTCCCAGAAATCACACCAAAAGAGGGAGGTGCTAAGAGATAAAGAGAGAGCACAAAGGGAGGAAGATGCCTCTGGACAATGACCTGCTTGCAAACCACCAGACCTACAACAACAGCTAGAGGATCATTCAGCTGCCCCCTTGCCAGAGATGGAGCAGAGGCCCATCATTCCTCAGACCATGTAATGGTTGAAAACCCTGGGGCCTCCCAAGCCCCCACTTCTCATCAAAGACCCCTTACTAGGGGTCAACCTTTTCATCCCAGAGGAGGAGTGCAACCCTCTGGTAGAAAGACAAGAGGGGGTATCCCCAAACTACCCCAAGAGGCACCCCCTCTCGACACCCCAGTCCAGGACTGGGTAAGGTTTATCCAGATGTACCAGAATAGGTACAGTGGTTCAGACGAGAGCTCTGAGCTCTCTAGAATGTTCCCAGGGGTGCTAGGCATTAGCGAGTGACCCAATGATGATGAATGGGAGATCAGTCCTCCCTCTGCCCAAATGGTTCAAGGGCTCCTCCTCTATGAGCAACTAGCTCCAGTCCCCAGAAGGGACCATGACTGAATGGTCTGGTTCCAGGAGCTAGTTTGCCTCCTGGCAGCCAGAGGTCACTACAGGGCCCTCCTCAATTGGGCCAAGGTTTCCCCTCACACCAGACCTCAGGTTCCCTGGGAAGGGACCTTTTCCCAAATGGCCACTATGGCTGATGTTGCTGCTTACTTAGCAGCTAATGGTGTCACACCCCACACCGCCAACAATGCCATCACCTGGGCCTGTAGGGCAGGTAATGAGTATATTACCTGTGTTGTGAGTAATGGGGGGGATCGAGACCCCAATGTCTGGGCTGCGATTGACCTGCTGAGGGCAGCCATCCACAACCCTCACCCACCAAGTGAGAATCAGTCAGTTGAATGGGTCAACCAGCAGGCTCAGGCCCTGGGGATCTCCCCAGAGAGGATTGCAGCCAATGAGGCCTGCATGTTTGAAGCAGGGGAGGTGTATATCCTCCAAGAGTTTGCTGTAACAGCAGCTCTTTATGACCTACCCCATCTCCCCAGAGGGGATGATCAGGGTATGAGTGGAGATTCCCCAGCTGGGACTTGGGAAGCTGAGGAAGGAGAGTTGCCAGATGGGCCAGCACCAATGTAGAAGGGATGCTATACCTTTGGCCCTGGTCACTGCCCCCAAGGGTGTAACCCCTCAGTCAGCAGATTTGGTCTGCCTGATGGTAAAATACTCATCACACAAGGGTTCAACACCCTTCATGCTTGGTCTAACGAGGCTCAACCCTTGGCTGGCAGTACTGCGAGGTTCAACACCTCATACGTATATGTAGGCTTTTGCCCTAATCTCGTTGTTGTTATGCTGTTGTGCACAAAAGTCCTAATAAAGGACAAGTGCATTATAGTAACAGCAGGGTATTACCTCAGGATGACAAGGCTTTGAGTCCTCTTGACCAGCATTGCTCATATCCCCAAAGAATGGTGATAAACAATAGCATAGTTGCAAGGTAGCAAAAAGATACTGTACATGGGTGAGTAGGTAGGGTTTATATACAGCGACTGGAACACAGCTACAAGTCCAGTATGTACCAACGAGTCCAACAATCATGGACAAGACAAGGAAGTACCAATGAGTCCAACAGACACTTGGTATGGGAATGGAAACTATGTGCAGCTATAGTACAACGATGAGTCAATCAAACAAAGGTGAGACTGACTAGTAAAGACAAGATTGAGATGAGTAAAGATGAGACTGAGATGAGGCAGGCAATGGCTGACAAGTCGACAGGCCTTTTCTAAAAGGTCAACCCAGGCTTAAATGGTTCCTCTGTTGTTGGCTGAGTCAGCAATGATTGTGGTGGTTTGGCAGAAGACCCTTTCGCATGTGACTTCCTTTTCTTCTCAGAAGGGTGGCAGCAATGTCAGAGTCTCTCTTTTAGGGACAGATAACTGGTCTGTGCTAACTCCATGAGGCAGTCCTCATCTTGTTTCAACAGCTTGGGGAGACACCCCCGAAGCACATCCTGCAGCAGACATTTCCATTCTGACCATCTCACAAAGTTGTGATCTTCCATCCTTGATTGCAGAAGCAACCTCGCATAAGGCATCCAGCCCAGATCTGACAGATTGATTGGTATTTTTGACCTGAAAGGAATGGGTGATCTCAGGTCCAAGATCCTTGTGTACCAAAGTGATGACATCATGCTGGACATCCCCCATGGCACTAACCATAGCATGCAACAAGGCCTTGATATAGGCTCCTTTCTCCTCAGGGTCACACACCTGTGTAGCTCCCAGGTACTCAGGGACATACAAGGCAACTACATCTGATCCTTGGAAGATTTGACACAACAGCCATAAACATTCACATTGTTCTCCTGTTGCCCCATCAAGTGCATGCCCTTCGTTGTACTTCATGAGAAGCCAACAGTAGTTGAAGAATTCAGATGTCGTGGGGCCCACTTGAGAGACCCCTGAGCAGGGGGGGTAAAGCAGGCAGTCCCAGTACAGGGTGGTACGTGCTTGCATGATATGGGCTGGGTGATGGGTAGAGTGGGAAGTGGTGGTCATTCATTTGGGTCTGGCCCTTCATTAGGGTCATAGTCATAGGGAGCAGCTGAGAGTCAATCCACAAGGGGGATGACAGGGAAAGGGGTGGAAGGACAGGTGCATTTCTTTCCCCTACTTGGCCTTGGGCTGACACGCCTGAATGAGGTCCCTCTGAGAGGGGTGAACAAGGTGGCGTCAGAAAAGGGTTTGACAGAGGGGGTGGAGACCTCACTCGTTCCAGTCTGCAGTGAGCAGGGGTTGGACACATGGGGTAATGTGGGGACAGCATATGGGGAGGGTAAGATGTGTGGTGAGCACAGTGAGACATCCATTGAGGTGAGGGTAGAGTCAGCAAAGTCAGATTCATCAAAGTTATCAAAGTAATCGGAACCAGTGAAGAAACTGAACAAGAGAAGCTGAGGAGAGTGGTGGTGGTCTGAAGGGGAGAGTACTTCCAAAGGGGCTTCTAAAGCCTGGGGAGAGATGCTGTCTGGGGAATGTCTGATGCTGTCTGAAGCAGTCTGAACACTGAATAAGGCCACTCAAAGCCTTCTCAAACTTGACTTGAACTCATAACTTGGTACTTTGTTGTTATTTTTCCTGTAAGTAAGTACAGTGGAGTGTAGGTGCGCGAGTGGCTTATATAAGCCACATCACGTGTCTAAACTCAAAACACTAAGTAAATATCTAAGGCAAATGAAGTGAAACAAAAGAAAGTAAAAACAATAAAATAAAATAAAACTCCTAGTAGGGAGAATACTCTCCCTACATCCGAGGGTCGCTTGAGAATTCAACTGTCCTCAGTTGCGAACTGACAGTACGAGCTCGAAGGCGCCAACAGGCAGAGGTAGCGGACAGGCTCGCCGAAGGACCATAGCTGCGCGAAAACTTCATTAGACTCGAGGAGATGGTGAAGGGAAGTGTGGAGAGGGCGTAGGAAAAGAAATCGAATGAATACATGCACCCGATCCCGAGATATTCGTGACGCGGTCCGAATGCGCCCTCGTCCTCGAAACTTGGAATATCTCCGCACCCGTTGTGACAGTCACCACCTACCCTACATCACCTGAAAGCCTTCCTCGAGTAGTACCACATCCCCGAAAAGCGAGAGGATCGGCCGCGAGATGGGGGAGATATAGTGTATGTGATAGCCCAGCACTGCAGGGGGGATGGGGAGAGGGGAAGCGCCGAATGATAACCGCTAGCGCAATCGATACGAAACCGCGGAGGATGGTAAAGGAGAATGGAGAGAACACGAGAAAAAAACAACTGAGTGACTCCGCGCACCCGGCCCCGAGATACTGGCTAAACCGGCCTGGGACACCTCGACCCACAAGAATCTGGATTTCGCGACAACGGCTGCACCTACACGGACGAAAAGTACACCACTCGAAAGCGCCGATCGAGTAGTATAATATCCCGAAAACGCGAGAGGGCGCGGGGAAGGACTGAGGGAGATACGATGTGGACAAGTCGTGGGGCAGGGAGACCAGGGAGAAGGCGAGGGTGCCGAGTGACAACCGCTTGTTCAATCGTCGTGAAACCACGGGTGATGGTAGAGTGCGCCTAGGAGAACACGGAGAAAAAGGGATCAAACCGATTGACCAACCCGTTCCCAAGATATCCGCCAACTCGCCCTGTACCCCCTCCATACGCAGAAACTCTCATATCTCCACAACCATCAAGCGCGTAGGAACAAAAAGGGTATCACCAGGTAGCCAGTAGCAAGTAGTACCACCATGCCAAAAAGCGAGAGGCGCGACGCGAAAGTGAGTGAGACACGCGATCCTGACCTCGTCACCCTGCTCAGACACAAAAACCCAAATAACTCCGCAACTACAAATGCGCGCGCAACGTCTCGAATATCGTCTGGTAGATGTCGTCTAGGGGATCCACGTCTGAACGAAGCGAACGATTCGGCGCAGAATTGCATGAGTTATGGCCTAAGCGAGGTAGGGGCTAGGAGAGCGGCATCGCGTCGATGAGGAACCGCCAGGTGGAAATCTACGAAACTTCGGGAGGTGATAGGGACGTGGGAGGGGAGTTGGGAGAACGTGGAAACAGGGAAAACGGCCCACCCAATCATGAGATATTCGCAAAATGGTATGATCCTGCCTGCCTGCCTAAGAACTGCGATATCTTCAGATGCGGTGAGGCCACTGCAACGAAAAGTATACCAATTGAAAGGTCTCGTCGAGTAGATCTCGGACCGCTATTTGCGAGAGGGCCGGGAGCGCTACGGCGAGATACCGAAGTTGGCCGCGGGGGGGAATGATGGAGGCGCGTGACTGCCGGAGGCTCGGTGAGGAGAGACTCACCTCGGAGAACAATATATTCATAAAAAAAGATTAAAATACAATAAGGAAACTCCAACCAGCTAAAGCGGCCCTGTACCAACTCAGTATAGCCTGCGGGAGGGCTGAGGTGTGCGGCTGCGGCTGCACAACCTTCTCGAGTGGGCTGACACGTGACTACTACAAGATGACCATATACTGGAGATTCTGGAGGCCAAAAACATGTCCACTGGCCGGACCAGAGTGGGTTCATCCCTCGAGATTTCTGGTAAGCGCGAGTATGCAAGTCGCGGTGCGGGTGGTGGTGAGCGGCCGTGCCGGTAGTCGTGGGAATCGCGGGAATCACGGCTGTGGGGCCCACTCGAATATGAGTACGAACGCGGGTCGTCAAGGTCACGAGAGCGAGCGCGGGAGCGGGGTCAACTCGAATATGAGTACAGACGTGGGTCGTCGAGGTCGCGAGAGCGAGCGCGGGAGCGGGAGGGAGGTCAACCGTGAGAGTGTCCTGTAGGTAAAGTACGAGGAGGCAAACGAGGGTGGTGCAATGGGGCATCACCCGAGCTCGAGGACATGCTAGGTGCCTCCTTCGGTAGTGGTCGGCCTGAACTCGAAGGGGGAATCTGAATGTTCTTAGACTGGCTTCCTCAATCCCAGCAATCCAAATGGTCCTTGAGAGTGCGCCCAGGTATTTCTCGCGGTATCTCTTGTCCCGTAGGTAGTACAACGTGACCTTTCACTAACACAAGGGATTTTTGGAGATTTAGGACAGCTTTTAATGACAAACAAAATGTCAATCCTATACTTGAAATATACCTTGTCATTCAGGAGGTGACAATATTTCAGGTCTAAGCATATGTCAAAATCCCAGTGCAAACTTGAAGTATGTGCACATATACTGCCTGGGTCAATATTCCATAATATACTTCATGTATTGTAGCAGCCTTAATGCAGGCATAAATTTCAAATTTTGGGTTCACATATAAACACCAACAATATTTTAAGTTTCATTGCAGCCAGTGCGATGGGGGATATACTAAGTATTGACAAACAATAAACTCCTCACCTAAATTTGAAGTTTGGATGAAATACAGAATGTGTATCGATACTTGATATACTACTCAAATTTATATCCTGCGCACAATGATAGCGCGATAATTTCCGACTGATCGCCCAAGTCCGACACATTTATAACTGGGAAGACAATGAGATGTTTATGGATTCACTTGCATGCGATGCGAAATCCGCAGAGGGAAAGTAAAAAGATACCCACACATACTACTTTGTCCATTGACTAGTGTAACGCTGTCCGGGTGGGGAGAGATTCGGAGAGTGGTGTTTATATGACAACATCGTGCCCATCATCGAGACAGGTAGAAATGGCTACTATTGATGGAACAAGTGGTCGCTGCACATGAGGGTGGGTTGATAGGAATATGTGCAAGGACACCAAATCATGGCATTTACATGACTACACACCTCTACTTGTCAATCTGAACTTAGTCCTGTGAGGAAATATTAGCAGGTCTTGCCACAGGATTAAGCCATAGAACTTACATGACACAGAGAAAGGACTACTACACAATCATCTGCAACTGTCAGACATGCAAAATGACTCATCACCCATGATTGCTGGACAATTTCCAAGTCATCTGAGATGGCTGACGAGTATAACTTTGCCAGAAAGTGTGGGTATGATGCGAAAGGGTCATCATGCGTTCCAGATGGCAATGGCAATTGTCGCTGCATGGCAAAGGTCAGAAAACCGCTGCTTCCAAATACATACTTGATGCTTCCAGGAATGGGCGACACTGAAAGGCAGCCTTGTGGATAGAACATGATAAGCGAATTGCCAACATGAGTGGAAGACCTGCTATAAACAACTCCTTCACACTTAACATGTGCATGTAGGACTGCTGTGCATTGGTGAATGAGCTGGAACAGATCCTGCGGAACCGCCACAGGCACTGCGGTGGGTGGTACCACAACACCATCATCATCAGGATCATTACCAAGGTCCCGACCTGCCCCTGTGACTCCATATGCCCGATCAAGAAGAATTTTACATTCTCGGATAGCTGGGGGGCACTGGGGTTGAGAAAGCCATCCCCGAAGTTTTGCTGCTTTGAGGTACAATTGCATCATAGTTGCCTCCAGCTCTCCTATCAACTCTGTTAGAGAAAGGTCACAGAAATCACGAAAAATTATGGCAAACCAGATTTATGATTTTTCGGAAGGCACTGTAACATTCCAATCAAGCATTCGAAGGGAAATGTCCACCAGGAATGGATGGGACCGAACAACATGAGATAGTCATAGATGTGAAAAGATGTGTGGTGATTGGGTCGTGCACTGAAAGTAGGGTAGATCATCTTGAGCTTTCCGACATAGCTACCAATGTAGGTGTTGGAGATTGATGCTTTTACCTTAGCATATTTACCTATCATCGCACAGCCTTACATAATCATGCCCGTCACTTGGGTTGAACATTTTCTCCTTCGAACCTCAGACTTCCTTTCATTAGTCTGAGTCTCCCTCTTACAGGTCCAGACTGTCCTCACTTCAAAAGGTTATGAGCCCCAAGCTCTAACTTAATTCAAACTCGAATAAAGTGGTACCACTACTAGCTACAGGAAATGTCATCGACTCCCACACACTCCGTCTCGACAGCTGGACCTACTGGGCCTATGACAAGGGCTGGACCATCCGCAAGTGTGTCAGCCTCTGGAAGTGCCAAAGTAGCACATGCATCCAGCAGACTATATGACATAGAAGCACTTGCAAATGATGGCTTGAATTTTCAGATGTGGAAATTTTGTATGAAAAAAGTACTGTCAGTTCAAAACCTCTGGAATGTACACTGCAAGCATTTCACAATTATTCTTCAGAAAACATGCTGAAAAAATTGAAGAAAGTGATACTCTTTTTTGACAGCTGTTTTCAAAGAGAAAAGGCAAAAATAATATTTTCTTTTCTTTGCATGACTTTCTACAAAACATTGATTGATGGTAATACCCATTAGCATAGAAGCTAATCAGCACTACCATCAATTCATTTTTTTGCACAGAAAAGACAAAGAAAACAAAATATTATATTTGCATTTTTTATGTGAACACAGCCCAAATAAAAGAGTATCTCTTCTTTCCATTTTTTCAACATATTTTGGCAAGAAAAATTGTGAAATGCTTGCAGTGGCTAATAAAAAATCAAAACCGGCAGACAAGAAGAAGAAGAAGAAGTGCACCTACAAGCCATGTGGGAAATCTGGACACCTGGAGAGCGAGTGTTATAAAAAGAAAGCGGACGAGGCTTCTAAGCCTACCTCGCAGTCTACCTCGCAAACTGACAAGGAAAAGCCTAAGGAGAAGACGGAGCTGTCAGCAAAGATAGTTCAGGTCGAAGATGATGTCTCACCTCTTCATCTCTTCATGGCTCAGTCACGTCCTGATACAAGTATATCTGAATGGGTAGTGGACTCCGGTGCCTCAGCACACATGTGCTGCCAGCGCCCATGGTTTGTTTCCTTCCAGAAATTGAATCCAACTCAACCTGTCATCATTGGTGATGGCAGATCCATTCTAGCCACTGGCAAGGGCAGGATCAAAGTAACCATGCACCTAGACAATGGCTGAGCCAGTCCTACCATCCTTCGAGATGTGTACTACGTGCCAGACCTCGATACCAACCTTCTCTCAGTACCCACTCTCGCCTCAAAGGGACTACAAGTTACCTTTGGAAATCGAGGATGCAGAGTACTAGCAAATGACGAAGTGGTCGCCCAGGCAACCAGATGGAAGTCCCTCTATATCCTAGATGCAACTGTCAGCTCCGGCAGTCATACAGCATACATTGTCTTGTCACCTGATGCTCTCGACTACAATGAACCCCTTTCTGCACTCGCATCTCGTACAACTACATTGAAAGCCACACTTGACATCTGGCATCATTGCTTTGGACACGTGAACATCCGAAGTGTCCTAAGGTTGGATGAGAAGGACTTGGTAGCTGGAATGGAGGTAACCGGGTCAAAAGAGCATGACTCACTGACATGCAAAGCCTGCCTGAAAGGCAAGCAGCACCGCGAGCCAATAATGATGAAGTCAGAGGTGCAGAATCCAACTGTACTGCACAGGACCTACACAGATGTCTGCGGACCCATGGAGACCACCTCTCAAGCTGGACATCGCTACTTTGTAACATTTATCGATGGGCATTCTCATCACCTAGTGGTCCGGTTAATCAAGACAAAGGATGAAGTCCTGGGCCTTACCAAGGAATATTTCGCCCGTGCTGAAGCCGAGACAGGGTGTACACCAAATTACCTTCACAGTGACAGAGGTGGTGAATATACCTCAAAGGAGTTCGAAGCCTATCTGAAGGTAAAAGGGATTCACCACGAGAAGACGAATGCCTACACACCTCAGGAGAACGGAGTAGCAGAGTGGATGAACTGCACAATAGTCAAGTGCACATGTGCGATGCTCAATGATGCAGGCCTACCCAACAAGTACTGGGGGGATGCAGTACTACATGCTGCCCATATTATAAACCGTCTCCCTATGAAGTCGCTCAAATCAAAGTCTACACCCTATGAGGCCTACACAGGGAACAAGCCCTCGGTTGCCCACCTACAAGTCTTCGGATGCATGGCACATGCTCATATCCCTGAAGAGAAGCGTCAGAAGCTTGATGTGAAGTCACTCGAATGCACTTTCCTCGGATACTCGGAGAATAAAAGTGCATACATATGTGCTCATCGAGCCAGTGGGCAAATTGTCGAATCTCGCGATGTCGTCTTCGATGAGGGGACTGGGAAGAAGCTCGACCGAGTTGAGATAGATGTGGTGACTAAAGGAACAAAGAGGTTAGCACCTATGAATGAGTATCGAGGCACTGAAACAAAGATGGACACACCTCGAGAGGAAAAGACTCCAGATCTTGGTGATAAGAGTCTGGATGGGGGGTACAGCGACCCAGGATACTGGGAGACCCTGTCCAATGACGGATACGACCTAATCGACCCACCGATCAAAGAGGATCAAGCCCGATCGCTCCCCAAGCCCGAAAAGATGCCTAAAGTTGAAAAAAACACCTCTGAGGACAACCTCGCACCAAAAACAGTTGAAACGCACCCAGGGCGACCTAGTAAACCTACTCGAACCTCTCAGCAGCGCCCAAGTGCGACGCCTCAACCCCCAGGTCCATATCCAGTGCCAATACCACCTGCAACCCTCAGAAGGTCTTCCAGGGCAAGGAAGAAGCCTGGACGAGATGACGACCCTCAATTCTTTGTCAATGCCTATGAAAGAAGGACCTTACCCGTTGTTGGACCGTTGCGAGAGGGTGTGGAGGCCAGCAGCACTGAGGAAGCGACCGGAGAGGGCGAGGATGCGGTGAGGAGTGGAGATGAGGCTGTGCCACAACAAGTGCACACAGCTTACCAAGCAAGCACTTCGTGCGACAATGAACCGACTACGTTTGCAGATGCCATGAGTCATGCTGATGCAGACCAATGGTATGCTGCAATGGCCGAGGAACTACGAACCTTTGTGAAGATCGGACTGTATGAGGAGGTACCGCGTCCACCTGATCGCAAAATTATTGATTTGAAATGGGTCTACAAAGTCAAACAAGGGCCATCAGGCAACATCGATAAGTATAAAGCCCAACTCGTTGCAAAGGGGTTTTCGCAGGTATACAGAGTGGACTACACAGAGACCTTTGCACCGGTAGCTAAGTTCTCGACCATTCATTTGCTGCTCGCACTCGCTGCCAGGTACAATCTAGAGATCCACCAGATGGATGTCAAGTCCGCATTCTTAAATGGTGAACTTGAAGAAGAAGTCTACCTTCGTCCCCCCCCTGGGTTCTGAGACTCGAGTGACATGGTATGGAGACTCCACCGTGCCCTGTATGGACTTAAACAAGCTCCGAAATCCTGGTATACTCATCTTCGAGAAGTTTTCACATCCCTAGGGTTCACTCACAGCAATGCAGACCATAGCCTTTTCTACAAGGTCGAAAATGGTATCCTCGTTATCATCGCTGTCTACGTAGACAATAAACTCATCCTCTCGAAGAGCTGCAAGGCTATTGATCATCTCAAGGAGCAGTTAGCTGCTGAGTACGACCTCTCAGACTTAGGTGAAGCTCGCTGGATACTTGGCATGGAGATTATCCGTGATCGAGACAAGGGTGTAATTGAGCTCTCGCAACAACGCTACATTGAGACCATTCTCGAGCAGATTGGGATGCACGAGGGTCGCACTGTCGCTACCCCCATCGAGCAGAACCTCAAGCTCAAGAAACTTGAATCTCCAGAGTGTGATCTCAGATCATACCAAAGCAGGCTAGGTGCTTTAATGTATGCTATGCTAGCTACACAACCGGATATTGCCTTCGCAGTGGGCATGTTAAGTAGACACGCAGCATCCCCAGGTGACCGACACTGGTCTGCCCTCAAAAGGGTCTATTGCTACCTTCGAAAGACCATCGACACTCGACTTCGCTACTCGAAGGACTCTGGTAACTATCTGATTGGCTACTCGGATGCTGACTGGGCAGCCGATGTAAATGACCGATGCTCTGTCACTGGGTATGTCTTTACACTGTCTGGTGGTGCCGTTAGTTGGTCCTCGAAGAAACAATCCTCTTTTGCCCTATCGAGCACCAAGGCTGAGTATATGGCCATGTCCGCGGCCACCAAAGAACTTGTCTGGCTTCGCACACTTCTTTGTGAGTTAGATGCCGACTTGATGAACCTTCCTACCCCCCTCTTCATCGACAATCAATCTGCAATCGCACTGATGAGCAATGCTATGTTCCACGATCGCACCAAGCACATAGCTATTCGTCATCACTTTGTACGTGAGAAGATCAATGAGGGTGAAGTCGTTGTCAAGTATATATCAACTATGGAGCAAGTTGCGGACGTTTTTACCAAAGGACTCTCACGAGACAAGCACTGTACATTTTCTCTTGGTATGGGCATTATATTTTAAGTTCTGCTTCGATGAGTGGGCATGTTGGAGATTGATGCTTTTACCTTAGCATATTTACCTATCATTGCACAGCCTTACATAATCATGCCCATCACTTGGGTTGAACATTTTCTCCTTCGAACCTCAGACTTCCTTTCATTAGTCTGAGGTAACCATTAATCCATTCGTTACAGTACAGTCCTTTACTAACTATCTGTAGTCTCCCTCTTACAGGTTAGATGACTACAATATAGACTTCCTTTCATTAGTCTGAGTCTCCCTCTTACAGGTCCAGACTGTCCTCACTTCAAAAGTAGGCCCGATAAGCAGCGGCGCGGTCATCACTTGTTGTGTGTGCACAGGCCAGATAAATGGCAGAAACAAGATCCATTGTGTGGTCAAGGACCACTTTGAGATCTGGCCCATCACTGTTTCATTGGCTAGCCTGAGTTACCCCCCAGAGGCTCATCAATGCGAGAGGGAGATGAACTGTTACCAGGGTGCACCACTCATCTGCTTTTATTGTTCCAGCAGCCAAGTCACCAAAATTGCTAGGTACCAAACTGAGCCAAGAAGGAACGACTGTATCACGAACAATGCTGTGAACATGATACAATACTTCTCATGTATCATATTGGATATGTTTGGCCTGGGGAGCTGACAAGGGCATGGCAGCCTGCTGATACATTTACCCTTAGTACTGTACTATGATAGTCAGAACAACAAACTTACCCACTCGATGAGCGTCTTTGCATAATCGGCTTTGAAGGTTTTCCCCTTCTTCTTCGAAGGAGTACAGCCTAAACTCTGACAAACAAACTTGAGGGTGACACTGTTTTTGGGAAGTAATGTTTCTCGAAGCTGGTCCAGGTACACCTTGACTACAACGTCATCTTTGTGATGCGGTACTTGCATACTAAGAAGCCTGCAAATGGCAAAGACTTGTGAAATCTCTTTCCGGCTCATTGAGAGCTCTTCGGCAACTTTTGGGTCGACCCATTCAAAAGGAAAGTGGAAGGTGGGATTTGATGTGTGGGTCCCACCCGAAGTCTCATTGGTTAGTTTGAGCAGACTTCGTACGTGGTGCTGGACCAAGCCTTCGAGTATACAGTGCATCAAATCAACTATGAGCTGGTGTGGGGGGTCCCAGTAAGGCAAACGCCAAAGTTCCGAGTAGCAAACACCATGCTCCCTGAAGATCTTATCATGCTCAGCAGACGTAGGTGCATCCCTCCACAGTTCTGCGAGGTAACAGGTCTTATCTCGGTCACGAGTTGTCCAGTTATGAAAGTCTGTCTGGGCATAGTTCGTTTTATGGTAGCAGTCACATGCACTGCAAAAGAAATGACTCCCGATACCAGTGAACGCTGCAAGATGACAGGCCGCAGGTAAGTCACAAACAACCAAGGCCACTGCACTACGTGTCACTCGGCCATTAGGATGGTTTGCTGTTCATGAAAAGCAGATTCCCAACTCCATGCAGCCAGCATGTCATCGACAAGTGGCCATATATAGTGGTTCAGGTGTTCGAGTGATGGCTGCTTGGGACCGGGTATAATGCCAGCGAGGTACATATTTTCGGGTCTGTACCGAACATCCAGCAGGAGATTGAGGCAAGCCATGGAGATCATGCCCAATGACTTGCTCAGCCCTCGCACCCTCATTCCTTCAGGATGGAAAAAGTCAACATGAAGGGCAAAAGCATAACGACCTTCATTGCCTCGATCCACAAAAAGCTTCCTGGGATTTGGACCACGAAATTCACAGAGAAATCGTGCCTTGAATGGGTTCTTGACAATGCAGGGAGGCGACAACAATGATGCATGAAGATCATTGCATGCTTCATCCATGGCTCTCTCCATGTCCCTGTGAGATGTCAGTGCTGCCAGGTAATCCTTGAAGTCGTGGTAAATGAAAGTTTTCTTCAGACAATGTTCCCCATCGGTACTGGTATCTAGTAACTCCTCAGTGCACTGAATCTCTGGGGAAGGAAAGCTATTGCAATGTTCAGGGTACACGAGAGTGGTAGAGCCTGGTGAAGACACAGGGGCATGGATGTAGTGACAAGTGCAGACAGCATATCAGATCGTTTTCGCATTAAGTCGAAATTTAGAAAGGGCACCAGAGATGGTGGATGGAATCTCTCTCATAATGTTTTCATGGGCAAAGCTGAGTGCTCCATCAGGTTTCTGGAAAGCGAGATAGAGTACAAGGGAGAGACTGCTCATAATGAAATTGGCACCAGTAGTACCAATGCCAAATATGATGCTGCAGACTATGGCGAGTAACAGCATAACTTGTGTGATTACATCCATTCATTCGATTGGCAGCTGATACTGAGTTTCTATGTCACATGTCAACCATCACCAGCCCATCAAATATTGGAGCTTCGTACCTGTGTTGACATCTACCAGACCTTGCAAGACAGGTATGTGATGTGGAACTTGTGCCTCCAATTCCTGTAATAGAGTAGACAACGTCCTCTTCTTGGACCTCATGGAATCTGCAACTCAGGTGACTTTGTCCATGGCCTGACGTAGGGTTGTTACTTTGCACTGAAGGGATGAATAGTCACCATCAGATGGCTTGAGTAACAGGCAACTGCAATGGTGGATACACGACTCGATATTGTTCAATAGCTGAAGGGCTTTGACCATGCAGCGATGACCATCCCTCTTGGACAATCTACGGCCACCAACCATGAAAGCGGGAGTCATGGAACTCGCCAATAATGAGGGAACATTGGGATGCATGAGAGAGGGTAAGATCTCATCGGAAGGTGTCGCAGATTGAAGCGTGAGGCAGCTGAGACTATTTGTAAGGTCAGTGAAGGGAACAGAGCCTCCACTCGGAGGATTTGCAATGACACCACTGTTCAAACCTGTGTGCTGAAACTCGGCACAGGAGCTCCATAATTTGCTGGGGGTGCACTGAGTATCAGGGCCATTGTCAGTAAGGGTTAGAGCAAACAGGTGTCCAGCTATGGAGTCAGCAGTATCAGATGAAGACCTGATCTCATCACTGGAATGGTTTGACAAGTTAGGAGGTCAACTATCAACAGATGTGCACTTGGCTGCATGCTCAGCTTGAACGTGTTTGAGATGAGCCGGAATAAGGTGGGAATTCATGAGCATGCCCATTTTTTGTCCATTCGCATCCGTACCACCTTTGTCCAGGCACTCGTCGCAAAGACACCGTTTGAGGATGGGGGCAGCAGGAGGCATATACTATAAGCACAACATTGGGAAATGCGGCGACCAAGGACTTGACAAACTACTTACAGTAGGGAAGTCCAGAGGTTCTTGTTCTTGCTCACAGGTGACACAGGGTTCGCATTATATATGCAACTTCCTGCGTCCGGATATGTGTCCAGATACAACTGAGGCTAAAACAAGGTTGCAATGTCTGCTTTGAAAACAATGGAACAGGCTCACCCTGGGTTCTAACGTTCATCTACAAAGAAGAACAATGAGATTGTCGTCATCGTGGCCTTGTTGCATGATTTAGGTCGACAATCACCCTGCCACTTGTTTCCAATGGGATCTTGAGGTGAACAGGATGAAAACTCATGGAAAAGAACATGAGACTTCGCCCACATACAGGATTAAGGATGTGGGATGAGTGCAAGTTGTTAGGTACAAAGGACGTACCGGTGTGCTGACTGTTGATGGAGTGATCCGGATCCTTCCGTGATGGCGATTGTAATCGCCATCACAGAGGCTTACATAGTTCAGCGCTGGCATTAAGTGCATATACATGTTACAAATAAATGACTGATGGTACTCCCTGCTCCTCCCTGTACACTCGGGCTGCCGTCTGCTGTGACACTCTTCTCTCACTCTCACTCTGGGTCCTCCCTATGTTACAGCCTAAGTCAGGTTGGCTTCTAGTCTCAATTATCTCAAAAATCTGCTTCATGAGTCCAGCTAATGCTTCCACATCGTTTTCTAAGTTGTCTACTCTGGACCGAGTGCCATCAAATATGCAAGATACGTCAACAGACATGTTTTGCCAACTTTTCATCCAGACGTCGAGCTTTCCCTATTCCTGGAAGGTCAGAAAATGGACTCTGACATTGACATTGACATCTTACATTTCGTGCAATAGGAATGTAAGAACCCAAGGCGATAACGACCAAGACGAAGAATGCGAAGATGATAAGAGACCTCACCCAAGTCCAAGAGTTATGGGGGTGAGTTTTCCGAATGTCGTAGTCATAGAAACCTAAGGGCACTTACACATTCCCATCATACAGCCCAAATACATAGATGCTGCCAGGATCACCAAACGCGATCAATTTTGGCACAGTGCTGTCTAGCTGACCTGCAAATACCGAATGTAACTGTGAGTTGGCACCAAGTACCAGGACCTGGACAATGTTGTCGCATGTACCAAGGGCTATTTGGCATGTCAAATCAACGGATGCCGAGTCCCAAGCAATGCACATGATTTCGAGGCCTGAGCCCAGCCTGTGGGCACATATCTCATGAAACTGCTTTTGCTGATCTCATACATGGTCGGGTACACGTTTGATCATACACATGAGTAAAACTTACATCAGCAGGGTGAGAACGCAGAAATGCAATATAACCCAGGCTTGTCCCATAGCAGAGAGTTTCGGACAGAGTATATCTTGTTTTCATCCATGTTGTGCAAGTCACAGCCCCACGTGAGTCTATATGTGTCAGTGCAGCAAGCTCCCTTTGGGTTAGGATATTCCAGAGCCTGATTCCCTGTGCACCTAGACAAATGTGAGTCCTGGTCCGAAAGGAGTGTACTTGGCTGATGTGTACCACAAACAGCAAGATTCTCTCCCCCATGGGATAAGGCAAGTGCATAGACAGGGTCTGCACTGGCGAAGGAGGCTGTCTTCCGGTAGCGCTTTGTTGATGCGGAGAGCCAAGGTAGTGAGAATGGGAACATTGTTTGGATGGATACTGAGTGGATCCTGCCCACATCATGTGCTACATTTATATGTGGCCTGATTGCACATAGGACACTTAGTTTACTTGTGTAATTGTCTCTGGGTCTGCCCTTGTAGGCTACCACTGTGCTGATAATTATCTTGGGAGACAAAAATGGGACAAAAGTGCACTGACAATACCAACAATTGTATGAAACTATTTAGGCTGGCTTAATTGTGTCTTTAAATGGCGTTAGTACCCTGTGCATTACCCTGCTGTCTTATTAAGTCTTCGGTTCAGTTTGTTCAGTGTCGTCTCCCAGTCCAAGTCGTTATTCCTGTTGTTCCTGCTAATGCCTACCACTATTAAGCCTGTGTCACCATTCTACGACAGTGTTACTACCCCTCCGCTGCTCAGCGATCACGTGGAGTACCCAAAGTCGCTGCTCGCCACCGAGGTCATCAGTCCAGCTAGCCTGGACATTACACTCAACACACCGGACTCTCATTCTCGCCAGTCTATGCCTGCGCCAGTGTTCCGCTTTCCATCGTGCCTGCCCAAATTGGAGCGCCACAGTACTCCCCCAAATGCAAAAAGAGTCACGTTTCAGCAGGCAACGTCTGCTGCAAGTGAAGAGACTCACAACACCACTGAAGATTCCTCGGCTGCTGACGATGAATCCGATGATGAATCCTCTCTGAGTACCCTCTCAGAAGACTCCAAGATTCCAAAGCCACAAGGGGAGCCTGGCTGTCCTGGTCATGGTGGGTACAACCTTGAAACAGCACTTGGCTGGAATGATGCAGTGTATCTGAAATTCAAGGTACCATTTATGTTGAAAAGGGCTGTAGGCAGCCTCAGTAGTGACTCAACTACTATTATATTAAATGTACCTGTAGGCAGCTACAAGGTATCAGTAAGTATGGAACTACTAAATAATAGCAGACTTACCCTCAGTAGTGACTCAACTACTGAGGGAACAGTACCAAAAGTACTCTAAGTGTGCGCTCTAAAGGCTTATGTAAGCAACCAAAAAAGCACACCAAAAATAAGCATCACACAGGGGTGATTCAATCTCCAACACACCCCCTGAAGCTCCACTGTGTGATAAGTAGAAATGCAGAAAAATAAGAACTCAAATGAATGTATACTCAATAATTCAATAAATGAGTGTGTAGTCTGCTGCTAGTGAGCTTCGAGTCCGTGTGTGTAACGAGAGTGGTGTGGCTGTGTCGACGCGTCGTTGCGTTGTGGCAACTTCCTGTTTCGGAATGCGCGTGGTGTGCGCGCGTCGTCTTGCCTTGTACCATTGCCGCTAGGGCGCCGTATCGAATAACAATCGAATTTCAACATCTTGTGTTTGTTCGGGGGGTATCCCATGTCGCCAGTAAGTGTTTGAAACGTTCCAGGGGAATTTCGCGAGGTGGCGAGGTAGCGAAAAAGAAGTGGTAGGTCTGGAGGCCTTGCTGCCTCTTGTTTCGATTGTACTGACGTTTTTAGATCTCGTCTTGATCGTAGCGCATCGGTGCGAGTCCCTAAGGGTCCAAGGAGTGTGTGCGAGGTCGCTTCGAGCGCGTTTCGATGGCGCAGGTGAGTCATTCGGCCGTTTGGCCCTGAGCTCACTATCTTGCCTTATGCCGCTGCTGCAAGGCAGCTGTTTGGCCGTACGAAGATTTCTCGGCCATTTCGCATCGTTCCGTGTCGATTCAGGTGGCACCCCCTCCCGCCAGTAGGTGTTGGCAATGTTCTGGAATCGCCTTGAGGGGTTTGAGAGGATTTGAGGCAGCCGCATGAGAATGCGCGCTATTTGGTGCGTATGACCTCTCGTTTCGGATTTACTGGTGCTCCTGACTTCACTACAGCCTATCTTCATTATCCATAACCCTCCCATAGGGTGTCGAAGTCGTTTGGAGGGCATTGAGAAGAGTTGGAGCAGCCGCATGAGAATGCGCACTATCCGGTATGTTCGCCCTCTTTTTTTGACTTTACATGCATTCCTGACTCTGTTACAGCGTACGTTCGTCGTCCATGACCCTCTGGTAGCATCCAGGGATCAATTCGAGTGTGTAGAGAGGAGCGGAAGTGGCCGCTTGGGGGCCGCTTGTACATGGTAGGCGTTTTGCCTTGTATGCGTGTTGCTGACATTTTCAGCCTTCGATTTTAGTCTTCCACGTCGACGTAGGTCTGTGAAGAGTGTAGGCATGTCCAGTATGCTATTTGGAGATCGCGCGGGTGGTGCAGGTGAGTGCCTCGGCCGTTTTGCCTCATATTCGCTGTGCTGACCTCCATTGTCAGTTAGCGGTGATTCTTCGACTCTGCGTGAGTCGGCGTATCCACTCCTAATTGCATCACCATGCCTTCTACCACCGTTATCCCCCTTGCTGGGTAAGTTGTCCCATGTAGGCTGATTTCGTACAGCCATGGACCATTTGGCCTGCCACGACTTGTTTCCTGCATTCGACCTGAGTCTTGCATGATGTCGGAGGCCCTTGGATGCTTTATGGATGTAGTAGGTGCCATTTGGAGGTGGCGCAGGTGGTACAGGTGAGCCGCCCTGCCGCCGTTCCATTTCTTGCCCTATACTGAGCTTTTGCAGGTCCGTTTTGATCCTGCCGTGACAGTATCTGTCTGTGAGGGTCCTAGGAGGGTGTATGAAACCATTGGGAGGCGTTTCTGGTGGTGCAGGTAAGCCATTCTGCCATCTCGTCTTTCGCTCTCCCTGCTGACTTCCGCTGTTAGCTAGCGATGTTTTCTCGACTCCGCGTGAGTCGAGGATGTCCTTGCTAGCTGCATCATCACCTCCACCACCAGTATCCTCAGCCTTATCAGGCTCCTTTGGGCGTGTCTCCAAATGTGGTATGTGTGGTGCCATGTGGGTGGTTTCAGCGCTGATGTCTCTTATCTCCAGCTTCATCGCTGTTGACTCGGCTATTGTACCATACCCCCAACCTGCTCCAGCAGAACCGTACACCCCCATCCCCCAGACCTCATCAGGTGGAGTTTCAGATGTGGAGCAACCTTGGTAGGTTCGTTTCGGGCGTCCTGGTGCCCGCTTGCAGTCAAGTTTGAGACGCTGCATCTCTCGTCGCTTGCCGCTTCTCCCTGTGCATGATAGGTTGGTTTCCATACTCATAGCACTATGCACTCGTGCCGAAGGGCTGTTCCGTAGTCTAGAGTGTTCGACTTGTAGGGTAGAGAGTTTCGTGGGTGTGCCGGGTGGATCAGGTACGTTAGCGATCATCTCGCTGTTTGTCCCAGCGCACTGACTGTCTTCGATAGATGTCCGTAGTGCATCTTCCATAGCACGTTCACCTGCCTGTCCAGTAGGGTGACCTACAGGCTTGCGAACCTCGGAGCTTGACTTTGGTAAGTCTTGGCTCTCCTCGACTTTGTTGTCTGCATGCTGACCACCCTCGTCAGGTGCTTGATGCTCCTTCGCATGTTTGCCGTACCATGCTTGGCCTGTACTCCCCACCTCAAACATGGGTAGGACATCCACCATGTGCCACGTGTCTACAACCTCGTCCTCGGGCTTCGTGTGCCCAGTCCGGGTCTCAGCACGTTCGCTTGTAGTGGATGGTAGGTCTCTGGGAGTTTCAAGAGTGTCGGAGCTTGTTGGTAAGTCCTTGTCCTCTCCAGCCTTGTTGCCCGCACACTGACAACCCTCGTCAGGTGCTTCGAGCGCATTCATGCCTTCCTCCAGCTGTTTCGAGTCTATAGCCTCAACCTCCACCCCTCGAAGGTAAGGTTTCAAGTGCCATGCGTCTACGACCTCGGGCTCGGGTTTCGCATGCCCAGCCTCAGTCTCAGCACAGTCGCTTGGGCTATCTGTAGGTTCGTTTTGGCTACCAGGTAAGGTCTTGATTTTACTGTTACTGTCATGAGCTTCCTGACCAGTTCCTCTAGCTATCTCTTGCTGAGAGGGTGTATCGCGCTGCTGCATGGCTTGCTCAGCTGCTAGCCAGCTATCAGGCCTCGGAATCCGACCAAAGCAATTTTCAAGGTAGGACCACTTTTCGTGTGGCGACTTCAGGTGTAGCATACAGCCGAAGATGGTATCCGGAATGCCGCTAATGATGGTGTAGTTTACCATCGCATTTCGTTGTGTCCAAGACTGGTCAGCAGCTCGCCACGCTGCGACCTCTGCTCGTTCGTCGTCGGTCTGGGGTGTCCAACCCTCACCACGACCTATAAGCTCTGCTGGATGTGTAGGTCGTCTTTCAGACCCGACCAGGAACCCCATCAAGCCTTCGTCAGAAATGGCACATAGGACCGAACTTGCGTAAGTTGTCCAATTTTGCCCATTGTGTGCGAGCTCGGGAAGGTAATCCATCCGTCGTATTATCCAATAGCTTTCGAGTAAGGACAGTAGTAAATTGTTGAGTAGTCACTTGTTTCGAGTCGACCGCGAGTTGCCTCTAATAAAATTTTCTTCTGCACTATGCGGGGCTCATAACCTGTTGAAAAGGGCTGTAGGCAGCCTCAGTAGTGACTCAACTACTATTATATTAAATGTACCTGTAGGCAGCTACAAGGTATCAGTAAGTATGGAACTACTAAATAATAGCAGACTTACCCTCAGTAGTGACTCAACTACTGAGGGAACAGTACCAAAAGTACTCTAAGTGTGCGCTCTAAAGGCTTATGTAAGCAACCAAAAAAGCACACCAAAAATAAGCATCACACAGGGGTGATTCAATCTCCAACAGTTTACTCCCACTGTCACAGATGACCTCTAACCGACTATTATGTTGTACTCAGAAATTAACCCATCGTCTCGTTGATGAGCATTTGGATACCACCAAATGTGCTTCCGTCCAGAATGCTACACTTCTCAAAGTTGTGTGTGACAAGGCAAGTGGTCATAGTCTAAGTCTGTCATAGCATGGTGAATGAGAAGATTTCAGGCTACTGCCGCATTCCCTGATCTCGAGAATTACAGCAATTGTTGGCCGGTCACTGACATGGTGATGATGCGTCTTAAGTACACTTCAAGCTGGGTGAGACATCAGGAGGTTGAGATGGCTGCAGGGAAGTGCAAATGCACCCACTCCACAGTATGTTTTTGTCCGATCTTCCACCGCTAACATCAAACTGATGGGTACATACCCAGAATTGAATTTCAATTTCACATATTATGTAGTCTGATGTTCCATTATTCCGTCTTTGTCATTGTCATATCAGGCTGAATACATCATCTGTGTCACGTTACTGTGCATCTTGCTGTTGTTATTTTGCATGATGTGCTCCCTATTGGCTATCACTGTCATGTGAGTCACCGCATACCCGCATGAGCATTGTGCTCAGTTTGCCCTCATCTCGCAGTCAACTGTTATCGAAAATGACTTCAGCTGCTACTACGAAACCAAATGACTCCATCTGCGCTGCTACAATACCAATGCAAGATCGCAGATCAAGACAATGATTTGGCTACCATATACTGGCTACAATATACCAATGCCAGATCACAAATAGTGACGATGGTGGGTGGGTTGGCTATGATACTGGCTATGATATACCAATGCAAGATCACAGATAGTGATGATGGTGGGTATGCAATGGTTTCACAAGGCTAATATAATGAGGTAGCCTTGATCGCCCATGGCAGTTCAGTCGTTGTGCCACCCTATATCGCTAATCGGTAAGTTGTCATATCCTTGACACTTGTAAATTACTGACCGAGAAACTATGTAGTCTGCGATTATGGAGTCTCTTGCTCGCATGTTCACAGCCCAGCATGTCCATGTGCTGATCCTCATGACCACGACATCTCCTCAGAATTCGCCATCTCCACTCAACAGAGTATTTACCTGAAGCCGGCAGTGCTGCTTGAAGAAGACACAGTAATTATGGGTATGTTGCCCCTCGTGTACAGTAACTTGGCAGTTGTGGACATAAGGCTGAAGTGTAGCCTCTTGTAGCAATGTTTCAGCCATTGGGAAGCGGGGAGATCCATGAGACATAGCTGCACATCGAGTGAGCATCTCAGCTTGATGAGGTCTACTACAGGAAGTTGAGTAAAGTCTGCACCACAGATGAAGCTCGGGGTTCTGTAATATCCTTGAGCCATAGGCATATTATAGTGGTGAGTCTGCTTACAGAGTGTGATGGAAGGATATATATTCGTGAGTTCACCATGATGGACAGAACGTAGAAGAATTTTCGGAATGAGTGTGAAGAGTGGCCAGCACCAATGCGACAGGGGAAGAAGAATGGGTCCAATAAATCCAGGAGACTAACAGTTAAATCTTGGCCTTGAATGGTAAGACAATCGAAGATGGTAAGTTAGGTGGGGGTGAGCAGGCGATGCTCATTGCCTGATATATCACCAAGACATAATAAAAATCAGGTACACATGTAGTTGCTGACAATTGAAGGTGCTCATTTCGTTACAGGTGATTGTACAAGCTTCCCGCAAAGATCGAAGACAATAAAGTTAAGTGGAGATGAGTGGGCGACACTAGTCACCTGATATATCACCAAGACATAATAATTGCACTCTAAGAGCGAGGTTTGGAGACTAACTTTGTATAGACAACCGGATACAATAAATTAGGTATGAACGCAGTTCCAATGTTGTCGCCTGACCATTGCAGGCAGTCACAACAAGCTGCCTGGAGGCCGGTCATTACAGGGAGGCCAGAGTTTTTTCTCGGGTGAGTGAACAAAAAAGTTGCTTGACGATGGGTTTTGGAACATTCTTGCCCAGGTTGCCCATGGAGGCTATCACAATTGCCAACAAGATCCTGATGTAATTGCCTGACGATGGGCTTTGGAACTTGCACATTATAAAAGTGGTTTCATGACACTTGGAGTTTAAATATTGAAATGTCGTGCAAAGCGGAGCTACCGATGCCTGGAGCCATGCTTGATGAGTCTCAGAGTCCATTGCACACCTCAACAGCCCACCGTTCTCCTGCCTCGTTGACATATCACCCCTCTCGTACCTCATCCACCCACTGCCATCCAGAAGTGGTCCAGACTGTCCAAGGTGATGATCTATTTGATGAAGAAGAGAGGATGGCCCTTGATCATGGCGTTGTAGTGGGGGATTCCCGGCCCTTGGATTTGGAATCTGCAGTGATGGCAGATGAAGGGCGCCAGCCTTCCAGTAGTAATCTCGGACAACCAAGCTTGCAATGGACCTCCACCTTGCGACGTATGCAAGATGCATCCGAGGTATGGTCTACTCTCTTTATCATGTGCGACTGATCTTCATTTGTCATTAGTCTTTAAATGGAGGTAGCAAAACCAGCTATCGAGGCAGCCGGCAAGATAAATGTCATTTTGGGGAAGTTGACTACTTGCAAGCACTGCAGCATGAATTGTACAAGGAAAAAGAGATTATGAGTGGCTTAAGAATGCATATGTGTTCATTGAAAGCAGTGTGTCCCCTATTGAAATACTCACCGTCTCATTCTCACTGCTACTTTCAGACTTGTCATTCCCTCGAAGAGCGGAATCAGCAACTTCAGCACATTGCTCAGTGCGAGCTGGAAGGGCAGCAAAGTAAAATCATCGAACTTCAGAATATTATACAACAATGGAAGGAGGTAGTACCTGCCACTGTCAGGCACGAGCATCCGCTGACCCATCATTCAGGAGCAGGAAGCGCTCCATGCTCAACTTGTCATGGATCGGCAAACTGCTTCATTGCAACACAGAAATGAAATTGAAAGCCTCCAACAAGAAATGAAGGTACTTGTTTGGTTTTTATCTACGGTTGTGGTCACTCATAGCTAAATATTCGGTACAGGCTAATATGGATTCACAACTTCAGGATATGTTGAAGGAGTCCCGTGAGACCATAAGTCAGGTGCTAGAGCAATGCAACCTGGAGCTGAATGAGAAGCTAAACACGGTCCGAGCAGCCATGAGAGTATGTTGAGATAATGTCCATTTCAACATGTGGTTTTGATGACGTATTCTAGGTAGAAAAGGAGACCGAGATTGCCAACCTGGAACATCGGTATGCACAATGTGGCTACCAGGTAATCATAATAGTTTCTTCAGACAGTTATGATACATTTGAGTGACAACCAACATAGGGAACCATGGACAGTCGGAGTCCCCAACCCGATTCCATGGACACTATGGAAACACATGCAATTTCCAGTGGATTGTCCATGCCCACACCTGCAACATCATCTGATCAACACACGAGCACACCGATGCCAGTAGCACAAGCCAGGCCGCCATTGCCACATGTGGGCCTATCAGTACGAGCATCAGTGCCACCAGCACGTGTACCAAGAACATCAGTGCCAGTTTCCATGGTGACACCTAACCTTGATGCTATCAAGAGGCTGAGGAAGAAACGTGGATTGTCTTCAAGGACTTGGTTGATTGGCATGCCCCTCGAGGTAAGCATTCAATCTCATCATCACATTGCATATTTGATTTGCTGTTGGAGCAGGATATGAATATGCCTCGCGCACGTAGCACTGAGTGCAAGCCCTCTGTCCCACCTCCTGAGCAGCCTCCCGATCTTCAAACATCAGAATTCACAGATGTGCTTGCCAGAAGTGTTGAAACCGCATTGAAAAATATATTTGCTAATGGTCAATTCTCGCAATACATGAGGCAAAGCCCCTGCAGGAGAAGGGTCCATGCCAAAGAGGTAGACAAAATCAGGGCTGTGGAAACAAAGGAGGAATGCAACTTTTACTTGGTTGGTATCGATGATACAGCAGGCTCTTGGATTGCCAGACGCTGACTCAATGACAGGAAAAAGTCCGACTTCTTTTCAAGGAGAAGTTTGGTTTCACATATGACATGGAATTTATTGCATATGAACCTGCAGACCAGCATGAAGTGCATGCATATGAGTACAAGGATGGCCCCAGCCCCAACCTCGAACATCCACAATTTGACTTGACAAAGAACTCAAACTTGCCATGGAATAGCACAGTACTCGATAGTCTTCTTCTACAGCTGAAGGACCAGTGTATGACAGAGCAATGGTCGACACAATGGCCAGATGGCTATGTCAGGCAACTGCTTGTAGAGCACTACAAGCAACTCAGGACGACGTGGAGAGGTGCTCAACCGAAGTTAACAGATAAGGGTATGATGGAAACCCTGACTGAGACTGAGGCACGATTAGTTGCTGAGAGGCAAGTAGTGCTGAAGCAGTGTTGCCAAACTACTTGCCGCCGAAGTGTAAGTCCCCAAATCCAGTCTGATTGTTGACTGTACCGACTACTTGTACTGACTACCTCCTAGAGATATACACAGAGACTGACGACTCTCTGTCACATTGTCGAACTGAAGACAGAGGGTAACAAGGATGATGTTGATGCCTGGCAATGGCTCCACAAGCTGGTGGAGACACTTGGAGAGCATGGGATGAGTTCAGATGAAAGTGATGCTGGAAATGACATTGAGGTGGTTCTTTGCATCAAGAATATGGACTGGCATTGTTCCATTGCCAGAGAGCTGGATGTCATGGACTTGCAACGGTTGGTTGATGTTGATGTTTTTTCTCCCCAGGGATCATGGCCATTGAAAAGGATTCGTGCGCCAGGAAATCCGGAGACCTGCAGGATTGCTGTAAAGGGGTTACCGATGTCATTATACGATGGCGCCTGGATCGCAAGCCTCACACAGTGTCAATTGGAGGACCTAAATATTTGCGAAGAGCGGTTCTTATGGATGCAAGTAGCCATAGCCTCATGATTGTAAGCTTTTCATGTCGCATGCAAGTGTCTCCATACACGTCTCAGACAGCGTTACACTAGTCAATAGACAAAGTAGTATGTGTGGGTATCTTTTTACTTTCCCTGTGCAGATTTCGTGTTGCATGCAAGTGAATCCATAAACGTCTCACTGTCTTCCCAGTTATAAGTGTGTCGGACTTGGGTGATCAGTAGGGAATTATTGTGCTATCATTGCGCACAGGATATAAATTCGAGTAGTATATCAAGTATCAATACACATTCTGTATTTCATCCAAACTTCAAATTTAGGTGAGGAGTTTATTGTTTGTCAATACTTAGTATATCCCCCATCGCACTGGCTGTGATGAAACTTAAAATATCATTGGTGTTTATATGTGAACCCAAAATTTGAAATTTATGCCTGCATTAAGGCTGCTACAATACATGAAGTATATTATGGAATATTGACCCGGGCAGTATACATGCACATACTTCAAGTTTGCACTGGGATTTTGACATATGCTTTGACCTGAAATATTGTCACCTCCTGAATGACAAGGTATATTTCAAGTATAGGATTGACATTTTGTTTGTCATTAAAAGCTGTCCTAAATCTCCAAAAATCCCTTGTGTAATAGACATTTTCCCATGGCCAAATAGTCCTTGCACAAATCACAGTTCACTTGAATATGGCCTTTCCAGCCACAGAAAAAGCAAAATGAGTATGCGCAGCGGGGTGAGTGACTTGCAGGATTGGGTCATGGCTGTGTGCACGAACTACTGGCCTCTCGAAGGCCTCCACAGGCTTGAAGGAGTGATTTAGTGACACTTGTGACTCAGATTACATCTTCGAAGAAGCTTCGAAGGTCTTCTAAGGGGTACTGGGGGAAGCTTGAAGCTTCGGAAGGTCCACAACATGGGGAATTTAGGCCATGCATACCATCAGGAGGTAACTTGAATGAATAAAACAATATATAGATGGGAATACTGAGGGAAAGCATGCCTCGGGACTGCGAGAATGCAAATGGGGAGTGTGAGGAGGAGACCAAGGTGGGAAAACTGCGAGAACACGACCAAAACTGAGGATATGAGACCTAAAACTGTAAAAACAAGACTGAACTTGACAAGGATAGGGGTACCAGGCTAAGACAGAAGCCCCTTGCAGTGGGCTCCAGATGAAGAAACTGAATAAGAGAAGCTGAGGATGGATGAGTGATCTGAGAGGGGGAGATCTTCCAAAGGGGCTTCTATAGCCTGGAAGGGAACAGCTGTCTGAGAAAGGACATCTAAGGCTGTCTGAAGTCTGTCTGAACACAGGGAAAGGCCACATGCAGCCTTCTCGAACTCAAACTTGAACTTGTAACTCTCAGTACTTCGTTGTTATTTTTGTAAGTAGTTACAGTGGAGAGTAAGTGCACGCAGGCTTACTTAAGCCACATCACATGTCTACTCTCGAAGCTAAGTAAGGTCTAAAGTAAATGAACAGAAATAAAAGTAAAAGAAAGTAAAAACAGTAAAGTAAAAGTAAAAGTAAAAACTATAAAATAAAAGAAATATCCTAGTGGGGAGTACTCACTCCCTACACTGGGGTTTTCAGTGTTGATGGAGCAGGGTGAGGACATTTTATATGTTGAGGTGGCGAGTGAGTTTGTAGTCATAAAGGGCTTCCTCAGTGTGCTCCTTTATATGTGCCTCGGGCTCCCAAGTGTTTGATGAATGAGGAAATCCTTTCCACTTAACCAAGTACTCATGCTCCTTCCTGTGCCCTTTAGTGCAGTGATTAAGGATAGCCTTGAGCTCCCACTCAACCTCATCATCAACCAGATTGGGTAGCAGCTGAGGCAGGGCAGGACCATATTTGTTGGTTTCCATGTAAGGGTATATTTGTGATGTGTGAAACACTGGATGCACTTTCCAAGTCACAGGAAGATCGAGTCATACTGCCACAGGCAATATTAATTGGGCAACTGTAAAGGGTCCAAGTCTTCTCAGCTCCAGTTTGGCTGACTGTCCCTGTGTTTTCAGTTTAGCCAAGTCCAACCAGACCTGATCTCCGATCTTCAGTGGTTTGTAACTTCTGCTGCTTCTTTTCTTCATCATCTCTTGAGCCCTTTTGTGGGACAGCATTGCTAAATCTCTGTTATTGGCAAGTGACTATAGCCTTTCATCCACCGAGGGGGCTAGGGCGGTTTGTGCTGCAGGATAGGGAGAGGGATTAAAGCCATAGAGCAGAGAGAATGGGGTTTGTTTGTGTACCGAATGCACCCACAAGTTATGGGCAAATTTGGCATTGGGTAACTTGCATGCCCATGAATTAGGTAGTTCCACACAATAACACCTCAAATAGGTTTCAAGCTCTTGGTTGACCTGTTCACTTTTGCCATTGGTTTGCAGGTGATAAGCTGATGACAACTTGGTCTTCATCCCCACAGCTTTGTACAGCTCTGGTGTAAACACAGAAGTGAACTGCAGCCCTTGATCTGATATGACACTAGCAGGAGGTCCGTATCTTTGATATATGTTTTTTTGTTGGAACAGCCTGGCTAGCTCCACTGAGTTGGCCATTTTGTTGGTCAGCACAAACACTGCCGCCTTTGTTAGTCCCTGGTCAACTATGGCTAGTACCAAGTCATATCCCTCTGACAGGGGTAGATCAGTGATGAAATCCATAGAGATCTGCTGGAATGGAAGGGGGTTGGATGGGGTGTCATTCAGGGTGACCAGTGGGGTGATTGGATGGGTTATGGCTTTGTTAGCTTGGCACACTGGACACCCTTTGACATAGTCATGGATTGACTTCCACATGCTGGGCCACCAAACCTCTTTCATCATTTTCTTTGTTAGCACCTTTATTCCAGGATGTCCTGCCGATGGGTCATCATGATAATCCTTCAGGCATTGTTTTCAGGTCATCAGCGGGATATACAGTCGCTGTTTGTAGCATTTAGTTCCATCAGACACCTTAACTACATTTTCATTTTCTTTCGAGAGGGTTAAGTCCTTTGGTGTTTTGCTAATTGTGTGCTCATAGACCTCTCTTGATATAACATAGACTCCTTTTCGGGATCAGTCAACCTTTGGCATATCATTTGTGATGCATTGTACCAAAGCTGTGTGGTTTGACAAGTCAGTTTTGTCAGAATTTACCCCCCCAGAAAGCCACATGGCTTTGGGTAGGCCCTCTGCTGTTGTGGCCAGTTCTTCCCCATAGTCGGAGCATTGGGATAGCATGTCAGGCACCCCCATAAGCTTCCCAGGTTGATGGGAAAACAACAATGGATAGCCTTGAAGGGTATCCAACCAGTGGGCTTGTCGCAGAGTTAGTTTCTGTGGGTGATGCCAGTACATAAGGTTTTTGTGATCCATGTAGATCACCATCAGTTCAGCTGGGGAAATAAGATAATGTTGGAAGGCGTCTAACACCCAGATTACCACTAACATTTCTAAGTCAAAGAGCTGGTAACATTGTTCAGTGCCTTTAAGTGACTCCAAGAGGAAATGGCAAGGATGCCACTTGTCATCCAATCCCTTCTGGGCTAGGATGGCCCCTGTTCTGACTTTTGATGCATCCATAAACAAGGCAAATGGTTTTTGGTGATTGGGGATTTGTAAAACCAGTGCTGAACAGAGAAGACCTTTAATTCTTTGGAACACTTCATCTTCCTCACAGTTCCAACACCACTTCACATCCTTTTTTGACAGGTTGTGTAGGGGTTGAGTAATTTGAGAAAACGATGGGATAAACCTTCTGTAAAAGTTGCAAAACCCCAAAAAGGACTGTACATTGCATAAACAGGTCAGGACCAGCCAGGTTTCGACTGCATCGGTTTTGACCGATACAGTTTGTATGCTTCCTTGTGTGATTTTCATTCCAAGAAACTCTACCTCCTCTGTCTCAAAGACACATTTGGAGGTTTTTAGGAAAAGTCATTCCTTTTGGCAAATTGCCAGAAATTCATGAACATACTGTTGTAGCTCTGGAAGTGTCTTGGCATGTACCATGACATCATCCATATATCTGCATTGCTGTTGTTTGTGTAGTTGCTGGGTGAAAGTCATATCCATAAACCTTTGGAAAGTAGGGGGTGAATTGCATTGTCTGAAAAACATTACCATTGGTTCAAACAATCCTCGAGGTGTTAAAAATGCTGCTTTCCATTGGTCTTCTGGGTTAACTCTGATGTTGGTGAAGCCCCATTGTACATTGAACTTGGCAAAATATTTTGACTCACACAGCTTGTCGATTAGTTGCAGGATATTTGGAAGAGGGTAGGAGTTGTGGATAGTTTGCGAGTTTAAATACTGGTAATCTTGACCCAGCTGTTGTAGGGAGTGAGTACTCCCCACTAGGATATTTCTTTTATTTTATAGTTTTTACTTTTACTTTTACTTTATTGTGTTTACTTTCTTTTCTTTGTTTTTGTTCTTTTACTTTAGACTTTACTTAGCTTTGAGAGTAGACACGTGATGTGGCTTAAGTAAGCCCACATGCACTTACTCTCCACTGTACTTACTTACAAAAAAAAAACAATGAAGTACCGAGTTACAAGTTCAAGTCGAGTTCGAGAAGGCTTCGAGTGGCCTTATTCAGTGTTCAGACTGCTTCAGACAGCATTAGACATCCTCAGACAGTTATCTCTTCCAGGCTATAGAAGCCCCTTTGGAAGTTCTCCTCCTCTCAGATCACCACCACTCTCTTCAGCATTTCAAATTCAGACTTTTCACTGTTTCTTTCCATCCTTTTTGGCCACAAAGAATACTGGAGCCAACACTGGAGACTCAGAAGGGATGATTTTTCCACAGGCTAAATTTTCATCAATAAACTTGTTGAGAGCCTTCATTTCGTCCAGAGACATCGGATACAGTGTCACCTTCTTCATCAGCTGTTTATTATCCTTTCAGAATTCTTTTTTGGTCCAGATTTTGTGGTCCAATCCTTTCCTACAATGTGGCAATGGGATATCTGTTTCTGAAAAGACATCAGCAAACTTGGCATACTCCTTTGGCAAGTTGGGAACTTCCAGAGGTGCAGTATTCATCTCGAGTTTAGTCGAGATCATGGTGTGATTTACAGAGGCATTCTTGACCTCATGTGTATCAGCTTTCTTCTTTGGCAACTGTTGGGAGTCACCCCATCCTTTGATCTTTTGAGTTTCCCAATTCATGATGGGTTTCTCTTGTCAAAGCCATGGCATTCCTAGTATGATGTGATCCTTTTTCTCCAAGGGTCTGACAAAGCACAACAGTGTATTTTTTCTTCCCTTGACCTCTATCCTAAGATAGCACTTCCTGGTTATCAGACAACTTTTCATTCCATCAAATCTGATGACCTTCCAAGGTTTTTTGACTTTATACATCTTGATTCAGAGTTTGCAGACCATGGTGGGTCCAACCAGATTTACTTCTGTGCCACAGTCAATTAGGGTGCTTACTTCCACTTGGTAGTCAATTAGCTTGATGTAGCCAGTTGGGGATCACATAGACATATTTGATTCATCACCAATACTGGATACATTGTAAGCAGATGACACTCTAACTTCAGACAAACTGGACGGAAGAAAACCAGATTGTCCATTTAAGAATCCTTCTTTTCTGTTCTCAGCAACTCATGGTACAGGTTCACTGGACCACTGGCCAAGACTACTTCCTTGACCTCACAGACTTTTGTGGGTTTCTTGCACTCTCTTTTCATGTGGCCTTCATCTCTGCAATTGTAGCATTTAATGACATAGGTGAAGTCGCTAGGGGTCATCTTCTGAGTCCTGCCATATTTGTCGACATCCATAGCATTTGGGTCATGATGAGGGGTGGGACAATGGAAGTTGAAAAATGAAGTAGGAGCTGTCTTTCCATCGAGGATGCGTTTATTCTCGATTTTACTAATGGCTTCTCCAGCAGCAGCAATCCACTTGGAAACAGTCTTCAGATCTCTGTGATCAAGTACCCAATCTCTGATTTCCTTTTTAAGACCTTTACCAAAAAAGATGGCACCATTAAACAAGTTGTCACAGAACTTTGCCCAATTGAACAGGGCCATGAACTGTGCGACATAGTTTTTGAGGGGGGCAGAGCCTTGCATTAAAGTGACAAGTTCCAGCTGGGCCTTGCTTCTTTGATCTCCACTTGTGAATGTTGCTTGGATCATGGCCTCGAAATTATCCCACATGTCATTGTAGGTCGTGAGACCACTGTCTGTGTGTTCCTTGATATAGTTTTCAGCGAATGCAGCAGCAGAGCCTTCTGTCATATATGAGAGGGTGAGACCAATTTGAAGATGATCCGTAATGTAGACATGTTGGTTTATTTGAAGGTAACCTTTAACCTGTGTGAGCCATGCAGGCAGGTGTTTATGGTCACCATTATAGATGGTTGGTTTGTTCAAATTGAATTCGCATCCTCCATTAAGTTTTTCTTCCAAAGAACAGAAGTGTCTGGGGTTATGCATCCATTTCTGACCAAAAGCCTTTGTGAGAAGCTCTTCCATTTCTTTCTCTGTTGGTTCTCTGTTAAACAGTGGGGCTCCAGACTTCTCAGCTTCGTGTCTGGAACCACCAGCCATCCCTAAAGATAGTCCTTCGGTAACATGAGACATTAGATTGGCGATAGATTCCTCTCCTTGATCAGGTATGGGTATGTCACTGATAGTGGAACTGAAGTCTGATAATGCATCATCTATTAAGGGTTCAGCATTGGTTTCTGATTCAGGTTCCTGTTCTTGGTAGGCACCAAGAATAGCTGGGTTACAAAGAGTAGAAGGCGGAGTTGGTCGTGAAGGGAGACTGTACTTATGGGCAAACCATGTACCGGAGTATTTGGTTGAAGTATGAGGAGGGATAGGTGGAGCCTTTCCTTTACTGAGTTGTGAAGGAGGTGGTCAAGGAGGGCAATTAGATCCTCCAGAAGACACTGTGGGCAACCAGTATGGTGTTGAGGAAAAGGTAGAGTGGTGTGTCAACAAGGTGCCAAATAATGGTCGGTTGACAGGTAGTTCTAGACACCAGTAGCTTGATCTGATTTCGACCAGATTGACTAGTGAAGTTGATAGAAAAGAAAAGCTGAGCATCATATCTGAATAATGGTCACAGCAGCAGGTTGATCTTTTTGCTTTTGTTATGCCATTGCACATGAAAGTCCTAATAAAGGACAAGTACATTATAGTAATGGCAAGGTATTACCTCAGGATGACAAGGCTTTGAGTCCTCTTGACCAGCATTGCTCATATCCCCAAAGAATGGTGATAAACAATAGCATAGTTGCAAGGTAGCAAAAAGATACTGTACATGGGTGAGTAGGTAGGGTTTATATACAGCGACTGGAACACAGCTACAAGTCCAGTATGTACCAACGAGTCCAACAATCATGGACGAGACAAGGAAGTACCAATGAGTCCAACAGACACTTGGTATGGGAATGGAAACTATGTGCAGCTATAGTACAATGATGAGTCAATCAAACAAAGGTGAGACTGACTAGTAAAGACAAGACTGAGATGAGTAAAGATGAGACTGAGATGAGGCAGGCAATGGCTGACAAGTCCAGGTTAGGCTGGGACTCAACACAACAGGGGTTCAGGGTTAGGCCCCAAACCAGCAACCTATTAGGTTACCAAAGCATCTGGCTGTTGGGAGACATGCCAGATATGATACAAGTGGCAGCAAGGGTGGACATGATGATAGCAGCAACAATGACGACAGAGAGGCTGGTGTAGGCACAAAGTAGAGGTGGGACATGGTTGGAGGAAGAAAGATTAAGGGAATTTTGTAACAGTTGTATCCCTTCCTTCTTCTTCTTCTTTTTCTTTTTCTTTTTCTTTTTCTTTTTCTTTTTCTTTTTCTTTTTCTTTTCTTTTTCTTTTTCTTTTTCTTTTTCTTTTTCTTTTTCTTTTTCTTTTTCTTTTTCTTTTTCTTTTTCTTTTTCTTTTTCTTTTTCTTTTCTCATTCTGAGCCTGTACCAGCTCTACAGGGGGAGGGTGTTAGGGTTCATGCCTTTTTGGGCACAAGTTATCATCCACAGGCATGTGATACCTCAGTATCACATGCCTGTCTGCCTAGTATATACAGTGGCTCAAAAAAGTGTCCCAATGTTGGGTCATTCTGGAAAGATCTTGCATTGGTGAGGGAACCACTAAGAATGAGGTCATGGGCTTGCAGGGAGTTTGAAAGTACTAGGTCTTGTCTTCACAATGCCACCTAAGTCATGTGATCTGGTTGTCATGAAGATAAGATATGATGATTTTAAAATGGCAACTCATTGGGACACTTTTTTGAGCATGCATCCAATCTGTGGTTATGGGATTCACTATGCCCTCCTACTGTTTATTTTGTCATACAAATAAAGCCTAACTGTACCACATGATCTCACAAGTGGTTCATAAGCATGCAAACAATGCCAAACATCAAATTTAGACCACTAAGCCTCAGTCCTTTGCCACAACTCAAGAGATCATCTTTCTCACTCATCAGGGTCAGTCTCTCATGGAATCTCATTAAATACCAGTGCATGCCAGTGTCATCCATGTAATATACTCCAATTACCATGGGTCCCTTCAAAATTCTGCTGGAAGTCAAGCAAATGCTGTTTACCCTACTCATGCCTGGGGTGCATTGTCACTACTCAGTACTGGGAAAGCTGAATATGTCAAGGAGGTCAATCTAATACTTCAGGACATGAAGATTAGACTGATCCCCTCCAAACCAATGCATTTTCATCCTTGGAAAGCTGCCATGAAGACCAGGGTAAAACAAAACCCTTCTTTGGACTCCAGAGGTATGGGGAAGGATAGGCTACTGAGGAGGCAGGGTACAGATAATTTCCTTCCATCTGACCCTAGATATCTCCTGTGGCCACTCATAACCCAATGACACCTTTGCAGCCATGTGCAAGACAATTTGGGGTGCAGTCTGGCCAGCTCTCATATAATGCTTGGATTGCAATGGAGCACTTTGCTCTACCTCAGCCTTCATGCCAGCCTTCTGTGGATAACATTGCATGAGCTGGGAGGGGATCAGTTCAATCTTCATGTCCTGAAGTATTAGATTGACCTCCTTGACATATTCAGCTTTCCCAGTACTGAGTAGTGACAATGCACCCCAGGCATGAGTAGGGTAAACAGCATTTGCTTGACTTCCAGCAGAATTTTGAAGGGACCCATGGTAATTGGAGTATATTACATGGATGACACTGGCATGCACTGGTATTTAATGAGATTCCATGAGAGACTGACCCTGATGAGTGAGAAAGATGATCTCTTGAGTTGTGGCAAAGGACTGAGGCTTAGTGGTCTAAATTTGATGTTTGGCATTGTTTGCATGCTTATGAACCACTTGTGAGATCATGTGGTACAGTTAGGCTTTATTTGTATGACAAAATAAACAGTAGGAGGGCATAGTGAATCCCATAACCACAGATTGGATGCATGCTCAAAAAAGTGTCCCAATGAGTTGCCATTTTAAAATCATCATATCGTATCTTCATGACAACCAGATCACATGACTTAGGTGGCATTGTGAAGACAAGACCTAGTACTTTCAAACTCCCTACAAGCCCATGACCTCATTCTTAGTGGTTCCCTCACCAATGCAAGATCTTTCCAGAATGACCCAACATTGGGACACTTTTTTCAGCCACTGTATGCTGCTACAGAAAATTTTGCATAGTCTTAGTCTTATATATTTTCATACTTGCAAATACCTTATGGTACAGTTCACAAGTGTGAACTTAAGGCAACAAACCTTACACTGTATGTGCTTTACAAGATTGATGGTCAACTCCCCTCATTTCTACTACCCATTATACCAGTGCAGCCCACACTGCCACCAAACTTGCTGTGTCCCTTTGGATCTCCAAGTGGCCTGGCTCTACAGTGGCTTAGACCTGTCATATGTGAATTGCTTTCAGACAGCCATACAGAAATGGATGGGCCAGATATTATCACAGACAATGAACCCAAAGATGTGGGTCAGATCATGCTGGTGGATCACCTTCTTGATAACATAAGTAACAACATGGAAAATTCCTCAAACAAGGATGAAGACAAGGAGCCCATGGAGATCAGTCTGGACTGGGAGATCCCAGTGGTGAGAATCTTGATCTTCTCCCAGAACTTACTAATGATACTTCTCTAGCCCCTTTGGGTAGACTCAGCCATCAGTTTGTCTACCACTGATCCCAGCTATTCATGCACCATCAGGGGTATGCGCATTCACCCCCTGTCATGCCTGTGCCTCTGTCCCGTGCTACTCCCGACCTCCTCCGTACCACTGGCCCCTCTCCACTCCGCTCCGCACCCATCTGTTCTCTAGCACCCATATGGCACATTCCTGCCCCATTTTCTGTCAGACCCCATTAGTCTCTGTTGGCAGTACCACATGACCAGTGCCTTGTGGTCAGGTGACACTCCCCCTTGATATAGGGGTCACCTTCCTTTTGAGTCAATGGTCTGGTCTAGGCACAGCACAGTTGCTGCACCACATGGTACAGCACAGGGTCACTCCCTCTTTAGGCTTTCGGCCTATCATTTGATTGGTTGTCGATGAGCACCCCAAAGATACTTCGTTCCATACTATTCCTTTTAGGTACCTTTTCTTTATCCTGTCCCTCACCTCCATTGTCTATGCTCATACTCCAACTGAGATTTTCTGACACTTCTGTTCCTTGAAAACTTACTGTACTCTGTATGTTAGTTCTGACATTCCATTACCATACCACCTCGATGGCATGCCCAATGTATATAAGTCTGCTGTGTTCAGCAGTGTCTCTTCAGTATGAATATCAACTTAGTTCCCTCCTCTGTGGTCTTCAATTCCATTGTCAGCTTAATACCAACTCTTCTCTATCTCTGAAATCCAAGGGCTGGGCTTGTACAAGGGGGCAGTGCACAAGCTGAACCCAATGCCCTCTCCTGAACCTCTGTCACAACCACTGGCCACCCTTCAGCCATCATCACTCTTCATTGGTACACATCAGCCAATTGTTGGCCTATGTCAGCCAACCTCTGGACACATCCCCTGGCCTCTGTGAGCATCAGAGATTGTCAGAGTAGGCCTGAACTTGACACCCCCCTTGCAATGGATTTCCCTGACAAACCTTCCATCCTGATGACACCAGCCTCCTCTCGACTGCAAATGCATGCCTGAATGATACTTGCATCAATGGTTGTGCCACCTTATTACATACTTTTGTTGCTTGGAAGGCATACACATCATGAATGCTTCCTGGATGGCCAAGCCCATAGTCCACAATCTGGAGATTATGTGGCATCACAACGAGCTGGAGGAATCTGTAAGTTTCACACTGCACTGGTCTATCATATGTACCTGACAATTAAGTGAGTAGTTGCATTTTCTATCATAGAAAGTCTCCCCATAGATGCTCAGTTTCGACATCAGCTTCACAGCCAAACCATCAACTGCAAAAACCCCATTTTGCCAGGCTGCACATGTATGTTCTTCCACATATACTCTTGCCTTTTCCATCTCAACACCATTGACATGTGGGAAGTAGATGAACTTTTCATGCTGGTCGAGCAGTGCAATCATAATGCAGTGAGTACAATTGATAACTGATCCTACACTAACTCCTGCCCACTGCCTCACATCTTCAGGTGTGACGGCATTGCCATAGTACCCTGCATGATTCAAGAAGATTGCAAGCTGCAATCCAACCAGGAGCTGCTTATTTCATGAGTTGTTCATGAAGATCAGGTGGTCACTTATTTGATCTAATATGAAATCAAAGGTGTTTGGGTCAACATGAAGTTTTTTGTGGAATAATTCTGGGCAATGGTCCACAAAATGAGGCAAGAGCTGTATCTGCAGGGTGTGCACCAGGGGTGCATCTGGCTTGAACAGGACACGTGTGGCACAAGCCTCTTCACCAAGGGCTTCAATCACATCAAGCAGCCAGGTGTAGTGTCCATCCAATTCAGCACCCGAGCTGTTGGAGATCGAGGCAGGAGAGTCATTGGAAGTGGGCATGCACAGGGTAAGTGGGCTAGGGGGGGTAATTACAATGGGGCTAACAATTTCTGACCCTGATAGTGATGAGTCCTCCACATCAGACCCCAACATGTTCTCATATTGAGCTTGCACAACTTCAAGTGCAAGCTCATCAAGATCACAGAGCAGTTGCTCTCATTTGGACTGGTGAGGGATGGTGCCTCAAGGATATAGATTACTTGGAAATTGATGTATACATACAATTGAAATACCACACAGCATGTTTTGCACTATTGATACACCAGCCTTGATAGGCTACTGCAGTGCTCTCCCACTTGCTGGTGGAGATCAAATTTTCTATAAATGGACATGTCATTGGTAACTTAGTAAGCAGGTCTATGGCTCGTCCATAGCCAAACCATAGCCATCTTAATTCCACTCTGAGCGCCATTAATGTCACTACAAGCTGTTGATGAGGTCTTCAAAACTTCAAAGAAAGATAGCAGTGCTGATGATGAGGTAGAAGTAATCACTGATTCAAGGGATAGGACAATGTGGGATGGCTCTGAGGAGAGAGAGGACCACAATCAGGTTAAGCATCATCTGTGTTGCTTATTCAGTGCATTCAGGTACACATTTTTTTGGCCTTCTGCTGATGCTGTAACAGAGGAGAGTGGTCAGATGTGGGGGTCTGGCAAACTCTTCCCATGGAAGCAAATGCTTCGCCATCTAGCATCCTCTGAACTCATTTTAGTCAATTGGCTGGAGGGAGTGATGTTTCTGGGTGAGGAACATGCCTCCCACACCATGCCTAAGGGCATCTCTGACCTCATGTGAGCAGAGTGCTCAAAACTTCTGGCAGCCTTGAATGATACAGGCAATAGCCAGCTACATCTTTGATCTGTTCCATGGCACAAAGGTATGTACTAGTTTTGTATAGTATGTGACGAGATAACTAACAGTGGCAAAGCAGTGCTGGTAAGCTCTGAGGAACCAGTTATTATAGGTGCTGCTCCTCATGACTCCAACAAGAGCTGAGGAAAATGGATGTTCTGCAATCTCAAGACTGACTGGCTGGGCCCCAAGCATTTGGTTAACAGGGCCACAATTCAGGTGAAGAGAAAAGCCATCACCATTAGTGTTAATAGTTCAGATGAAGTCAATTTGCCCACTGATATCGATGAGAACCCCCTTGAGAAGAAGAGTTGTGGTACAAACCCACTGAAGTGTAACCTTGCTCAAGTTGTCACTGCCTCCACTCAGCCAAAGAAGAAGTGGTTGTCGGTCATCAAGATCTCAAGTGACTCTACACCTGCATCTGAATCTGAATACAGGCTAAAGGAAGAAAGTGAGACAAAAGGTAGCGATGATGAAGACCAGGAGTCATATGCTGGCTCTGTGAACTCTGAGTACAAGCAGCCCTCATCATCCAGCAAATGCAGGGCAAAAGCTACAGTCTCCTCTTGGAAGCTCAAGATAATCACTGCTGATGATTCAGGTGATCAACTACCACTTATTAAGAAGGTTAAAGGAAAGCAGCCTGCACAACACACTATGGCAGCTGGGCAAGAGCGAGACAGTCAGTGCATCCTCTCTTCATGGTGTAAAGTTTGGTAGTGAGTGTGAGAGGAGAGCTGAGAAGTCTCCTGTTGGAAGGGGGTCTTCAGTTCGACCCAAGGGGGACTGGAGGTGCCTGGTAGAGTCAAAGAGTAGGGTAAAAAGATCAAAAATGCGCCCTAAAATCCTAAAGAGAAGTTGTGATAGCATCTGGAGAGTGTCTGGGGATGGAGAAATAATATTCTGAGCTCTTGGTCTTGGAATTCTGTCTTTTCATCTCGGGTTACTCGTCTGTTATTGTTGTAGGTATGTACACTGTACTCTAAGTGCATGCACAGGCTTACATAAGCCACAGCAAATGCACATACAGCTTCAAAATACTAAGTAAAAGGAAAAATAAGAGAGTAGGAAAGAAAACCTAAGTAAAAACAATGAAATAAAATAAAATACCTAGTAGGGAGCAATCCCTCCCTACAACGGTCGATGGTTATTACCTCTGATGAGGGATCAGAGCTGCATGGGGCACTTGCACACTGGATGTCACCTTCAGTGGAATCAAACTTACTGATAAAATCTGTAGGAATCTGTAGGACACTTAGTAGTCACTAAGTAGAAACTACAGTACTACAAAAAATGTAAGTGTGCACTACACACTTATGTAATCTGGTGGCTATGCTACAGCACACTGGTTGTTTACTCCAACACTCCCCCTCAAGCAGTAGTGTGTGTAGGTACTCGAAATAATGAAAAATAGGTATAAAAGAAAATACCTGTATGTAGCAATTTCACAGAGGTAGTATCAGATATGGTTTGTAGTCCATGGTTGGGCTCGGAGGAGCAGCACTTCATGTGCATGTGAGTGGTTGCCAAATTTGGGAAGTCATGTCATGCCCATGGCGTGTGTGTTGTCTCTGTACATGCACTCACCTTTGAATGGCTGTAGAGACTTCGTTTTTGTGGTTTGTGCCCTGGAATTTTGTATGTAGCTTCTGTAGGCCATATAAAACATTTCTGTCCACTCAGATTCGCATGCTTTGAATTCTATTCAGTGTGATAGTGATTTTGCTTGGTTTCGAACCTTGGGATGCGAGACTTGGTATGGCACATGAGCATAGTTGCCTGATTTGGAAGGTTGCATCGTGCTCATGTTCGTATGTTGCATCTTCATTGATTTCCAGGCCTGCATGCTCCCTGCATCATCTCTGACATGTCATCCACACTCCCAATGTGCCCTGGACTTAATGGTAAGGCTTCTGCATGTTCCAATACCCTCTTGTGGATGTGCAATTGTGTTATCACATCCCTAGTACATGTTCTCGTCCTTCCACTTTCTTCTAACCTCTCTAGGCTTGAATTTGATTCATCTGCATTGATGCCTCCTCATAGGTATGCTTTCAGAGTCTTTTGGGTGGCCCAGGTATGTTCGTTGGTATATGCTGCTGCTGCTTGTCCTGACCAATCTTCTCTTCAGCTAGCAGCTTCATTTTGGCTCATTTCGAGCCACAGCATATGCTGCTCATTGTTCCATCCATTTGGCACTTCTGCCCATCTGTCTCGACTCATTTGCCATTGTTTTGGCATTTCCATTCACCCTCGACAACTCCAAGCCTCTTGCTGACCTTGTCTTGGCCTCCCAGCCCTCTAGTTTGACTTGATGTGTTCATATTGACACTGCACCACTTTCTGACACCTTCAGGACCCTCCTGCAGTGTTGTAGGCTCGATGGTAAGGTTTCTGGGCATTCCAATGCCCTCTGGAGCATGCAAAATCACATTATTGCCACTTTGATACACTTTCTTGCCTCTTCACCTTCTGCTGACATTTCCAGCTTCAAATTTAATTCACCCTCACTGACATCTCAGCTTGACAGCCTCGTAGGAACATGTTCAGGTGGTTGTGAGATGCCATGATGACACAGTTAAGTCACCTTGCTCATTCTGGCCTTGATACACATCCTGACTCTCTTTAGCCAGCAGTGCTGCTTCAACTTGCTCCGAGTCAATGTTGCCACTGCTCATTGTGTCATCCTTGCCATTATGGCCTGTGGACTTGACTTGGGGGTCTACAGGCTCCTCTTGCCCACTTGAACCATCTGTGTGCATACCCAGTGCTTTCGAAGTATTCACACACCCTCGTAGGTTTCTCTTGTTGCTGCTTGCACTCCCAGCATGGTTGCTCATACAATCTGCCAGCTCCCCCTCAAGAAGCACTTGGCAGCCCCCCTTGTCCATCTCAGCCTCCTGGCTATGAGTCATTGGCTGTTGTAGGGTGCCACCTGGGTTGTACACAGTAAGTTGCAGCTCTTTGGGGTAGTGGCTCTGGCCATTTGTGGTGCCACTGCCCAGACTTGGGACATCTGCTTTATGAAAACTTGTATCCACATCCATAGTATGTCTGTAGCAGGTCAAGTTGACATTTACAAGCCTCAGCTGCTCGTTCTTGATGCTGTTCAGGTTTCTGGGGCTGCTGCTTGTGCACACTGCCTGCTCCCCCTTGAGCAGCAATCCTTGTGCACCTGGCAAGTGATTCATTGTGCTTCCATCACACAATTTTGTTGGTAGGTCTTCACTGGCCATCTCATCACCATTCTCAACCTTGTCTGGCACCTCGACCATCCCATTTAGCACTTCTAAGTGCTCACTTTCAAGTGGCTTTCCTGCCCTCAAACTTGGCTGCTCCTGCAGCTCACTCTGTGCTGCATGCAGCTCGCTTGGCACTTCAGGTAAGTGGTCTTTGACCTTGACACTTTGTGATGAAGTCCACTGGGCTGCTCCTACTGCAGCCTCAGCTTTGCCTTTGCTTCTTGCCTCAGTAAGTCCATCCTCAAGCCTCTCCTCACTTGGTGGCTCCACTGACAACTCATTAGGCTTCGCACATGATTCTCACATCTTGTTGTCACTCAATGCCTCTTGAATAGGCTTCTTGGTAGGTACAGATATTGGAGTAGGGTCTTGAAATTTTGTCACTAGGTAGTCAAACATCTCATGTGATGTCCTGAGATTTTGAATCTTGAGCAAGAGTGGGATTGGTACTGTCTGGTAAAACAGCATTTTTAATTGAGCATCTCTTCCCTCCCATCATAAGGTTTTGTCATTTGTTTCCTGGCCTGAGAAAATACCCAGCCAGCCCTTCATGGCTGCAGCTTCGAGTAAGCTCACCCATTAGACCCTCCAATTCCATCCATCCAGTTCGAGTGTTGGCACAGTTGAGCTGGCCATTTCATATCTCCAGATTCCACTGCTAGGCAGGGCTCATAACCTGATAAAATCTGTAGGAATCTGTAGAACACTTAGTAGTCACTTTATATTAGTAGCAAAGCTACTGTACCTGTAGGACACTTAGTAGTCACTAAGTAGAAACTACAGTACTACAAAAAATGTAAGTGTGCACTACGTGCTTATGTAATCTGGTGGCTATGCTACAGCACACCAGTTGTTTACTCCAACACTTACTACCCTCTGAACAGTGCAGCCACCTGTTGACAGAGCCTTGCAAGCAACCCTCTGCTCAGTGCCCTGTGCAGCCATCTGTGGAGCCTGTCAGCAAACCCTCTTCCATTGAGCAGCCGAAGCAATCCTACACTGTCAACTCATGTGCTTTATCATCTCATGGTACTTCAGTTTCTTTCTTATATCTGCATTTTATCTAATTGAATGTACTCCAACTATAGCAACCCCAGCAGGGATCAGCAAGGAACACTCCAAGTCAGTCCCTGCAGAAGAGCATGTTGTCAAGCCCTGTGAGCCTGCTGAGACCCAACCACTTCATTTCATGACCTTATTCCTATTAGGCTCCACTCCAAACCCTAGTGCCAAACCTTCTGACTGAGCATCCATGCAGGCTGTGGCAGAGCCTTCTATGCCAGAAGTTGAGATGGCTGCAGTGTCACCAGTAGTTGAGCCAAAAGCAGCAGAGGAGTCAGCTGACCATCCAGGGGATAATCAGATGTGTAAGTTTCCTTAGCCCTTTCTCTGAGTTTTTGTGACAGTCATTTCAGTGTCACCCAGCAACAATGGACTGGGCAGCCAGTCTCAATGTCCCAGGCCAAGGCCAGTGTGCAATGTCATGGACCACATGCAGCTAAGCAAGACTGAAGATGCATTCAGCTTGCACATGAGGTACTATCCAATCTGCACCCCTACTGTCAATACGGCCACCACCTTATCATACACATCTGTGCAGCTTCTAGCTGCTGAAGAAGGTCTAGTTAGTAGTAGTTGAGAGGGTGGTCCTGTCAGGGGTAGTCATGACATGCGAGATTTGAATGCACTGCTGGAAGTGCCTGGCCATCAAGCTATATGTTCTCCTAACCCCCCCCCCCCCCCACTTCTTACAATGCTGCCAACCCATTTGCTCATCCCCCTCAGGCTCAGCAGTCTGAATATATTCTGGATTGTATTCTTGGTCAAGGTATGTGCCCTTTTTATGCACAGCAGCCAGATATGAGTCAAGGCAACAACTGCCACATGGAATACTCTGTCAATAGCAATGCTACCTGGTATACTGCACAGCAAGGACCTTACCCAATGCTTCTGTTTATACCACAACATTTTCAACATACATACACTTTTCCTGTCCCTTGTGGCCCCTCATTGCCATCACACCCACAGCCAGAACACTCAGTTCACAGTAATCCTAATGTACCACCTCGGTACCATGATGTCTATTATCCTGGTGTGGTAAATGGTAGTGAACAGTATCATCTCCCCTACCAAGAGTCTACTTACCATCCTATCTATCCCCCTTGCCCTCCCCTGGCACACTCAGTTCCTGTCTTCCATGTGGATGGTAATGGAAATCCTCCACCTGGCACAAACCTTCCTCAGAATGTCTTCAGAGACAACAAGGAAGTGGAGGGGAATAATCTCACCCAAACTTGATATTCATCCCATGGTATGTCCTCTCCCTTATTTTCCTTTCAGTTGTCTGACATTGGACTTAGATTTTACCTCAATCAACTATGCACATTGTGTTCCACCTCTTCTCCCTTTCCCCCCCAAAAAAATACATAGAATAAAATGAATGTGATACTCGCATGTATGCCTTGTAGGTCTACAGAATTTACATTTCTGGGTTATTGAACATTGTGAGAATAAGACCAAGAAAAACCAGATGTATAACATAACAATGCAATGTAATCTTTTTAGGTCTGTCTGTAGATGGTTTGGAAGTGGTGGTGTAGTGTGAGGGGATGGCTTTGTGATGCTCCATAGCTTGGTACTTACTGGTAAGAAAGTTCAGACGAGGCTCTTGGTAACCTCAAGGGAGGCTCGTGAAAACCTGGTATTGAATACTTATGTGTAGGATAGTTTTCTCAAGGCTCATAGTGAGTCTGGATTGAGTGTTTTGAATGCTGTCTGCAAGAGCACAGGATTGGGCAAAATGCTGGCAATCCATATTTGGAAGTTGCAAGAACCTTGGAAGTATGGTGGGATCTATGAGATGGGTTCATTACTGTAAAGAAACTATGTCAAAAGACTGTGGGAACAGGCCAAAACTGGTGCCAAGGGTGGCAAGTGCCATCATTCCTCAGTGGCACACACTGATTTCCCTCTCTTTTCTAGATCTGGCATGCTCCTCAATGGGGCCCCTTTGGATTCTACATGATGAAGAATCTGAATAAGTAACTGCTGGGGTGGGGAGTGATGATCTGAGAGGGGACAGTACTTCCAAAGGGGCTTCTAAAGCCTGGGGAGAGATGCTGTCTGGGAAACATCTGATGCTGTCTGAGACTGTCTAGACATAGAAGAAGGCAACTCAAGGCCTTCTCAAACTCAAACTCAAACTCTTAACTCAGTACTTCATTGTTTTTTGTTTTGTAAGTAAGTACAGTGAAGTGTAAGTGCATGCGGGCTTATATAAGCCACATCACATGTCTAATCTCGAAACTAAGTAAAGTCTAAGGTAAAAGAATAAAAGCAAGAGAAAAGAAAGTAAACACAATAAAGTAAAAGTAAAAGTAAAAACTATAAAATAAAAGAAATATCCTAGTGGGGAGTACTCACTCCCTACATCCGTGGGTCACTTGAGAATTCAACCGTCCTCGGTTGCGAACTGACAGTACGAGCTCGAAGGCGCCAACAGAGAGAGATAGCGGACGGGCTCGCCGAAGGACAACGGCCGCGCGAAACCTCATGAAACTCGAGGTAATGGCGAAGGGGAGTGTGGGGAAGATGTAGGAAAAGAAATCGAGTGAATACGTGCACCACAGCCTGAGATATCAACAAAACCGGCCCGAGACACCACAGCACACGAAATTCCGGATTTCTCGACAAGGGCTGCACAGATCACGACACGAGGTATACAATTGGAAAGCACTGACTGAGTATCATAATATCCCAAAAAAGCGAGAGGAACAGCGAAGATCCAGGGGAGATTCGACATGAACAGTGTGTAGGGCAGCATGAGGGGCGAGAAGAGGAGGCCGCAGAGCAACAACCGCTGACGCAATCGATACGAAACTTCAGGTAGCAGTAGAGGACACCTAGGAAGAGACGGTGAAAAAGGAATCGGACTGATTGGCCTACCCAGTCCCGAGATATCCGCCAAGTTGCCTCGTACCCCCTCCATACACAGAAACTCTCATATCTGCACAACCATCGAGCGCGTAGGAACGAAAAGGGTATCACCAGGTAGCCATAAGCAAGTAGTTTCACCATGCCAAAAAGCGAGAGGTGCGACGCGAAAGTGAGTGAGACACGCGATCCTGACCTCATCACCCTGCTCAAACACAAAAATCCAAATAACTCCACAACGGCGAATGCGCGCGCTACGTCTTGAATATCGTCTGCTAGATGTCGTCTAGGGGATCTACGTCTGAAAGAAGCGAACGATTCGGCGCGGAATTACATGAGTTACGGCCTGAGCGAGGTAGAGGCTAGGAGGGCGGCATTGCGTCGGCGAGGAACTGCTAGGCGGAATTCTGTGAAACTTGGAGAGGCGATAGGGACGTTCGAGGAGAGTTTGGTGAACGAGGAATTGTGGAAAAAGGCGCACACATTCCTGAGATATTTGCCAAGCTGTCTCATACCCCTCTGTGCACCAGGAAAACCCATATCACCACAACCGCTGAGCGCGAAGCCATGAAAAAGGCATCACCAGGTAGCCAGTAGCAAGTAGTACTACCATGCAAAAAAGCGAGAGGCGCTGCGCGAAAATGGCCGAGATACACAAACCCGACCTCACCACCCTGTCCAAATACAAAAACTCGAATAAGTTCTGAACAACGAAAGCGCGCGCGACGTCTTGTATATCGTCTGGTAGATATCGTCTAGTAGGTTCGCGTCAGAGAAACGCGAGCGATTCGGGCGAGAACCGCACGAGTTAGGACCTAAACGGGGTAGGGGGTAGGAGGACAGTATCGTGTTGGTGGGGAACCGCTGAGCGGAATTCTACGAAACTTCGGGAGGTGATAGGTACGTGCGAGGAGAGTTGGGAGAACGAGGAATTGGGGAAAACGGCGCACCCAATCCTGAGAAATTCCATTTTTTGTCTTACAGTGCCTCTCTCCAAAGAATGGGAGATATCTCCAGATCTGCTGAGGCCGCTTCAACGGAAAGTATACCATTGGAGAGGGCTCTTTGAGTAGAGCTCGGACCGCTATTTGCGAGAGGGCCGGGAGAGCTATGGCGAGATACCGAAGTTGGCCGTGGGGAGGGGGGATGACGGAGGCGTGTGACTGCCAGGTGCTCAGTGAGGAGAGACTCGCCTCAGAGAACAATATATTCATCAAAAAAAAGAATAATAGACAATAAAAGAAATCCCAACGGGCTAAAGTGGCCCCATGTCTATTCAGTACAGCCTGCACAAAGGCTGAGGTGTGTGGCTGCAGCTGTGTGACCTTCTCAAGTGGGCTGACACGTGACTACTACGAGATGACCATATACTGGAGATTCTGGAGGCCAAAAACATGTCCACTGGCCAGACCGGAGTGGGTTCATCCCTCAAGATTTCTGGTAAGTGCAAGTATGCAAGTCATGGCGCAGGTGGTGGTGAGCGGCCATGCCGGTGGTCACGGGAATCACAGGAATTGTGGCTGCGGGGCCCACTCAAATATGAGTACGAACATGGGTCGTCGAGGTCACGAGAGCGAGCACAGGAGCAGGGTCGACTTGAATATGAGTATGAACGCAGGTCGTTGAGGTCACGAGAGCAAGCGCAGGAGTGGGGTCTGTTGAAAAGGGCTGTAGGCAGCCTCAGTAGTGACTCAACTACTATTATATTAGATGTACCTGTAGGCAGCTACAGGCTATCAGTAAGTATGGAAATACTAAGTAAATAGTAGACTTACCCTCAGTAGTGACTCAACTACTGAGGGAACAGTACCAAAAAGTACTCTAAGTGTGCGCTCTAAAGGCTTATGTAAGCAACCAAAAAAGCACACCAAAATAGATATCACACAGGGGTGATTCAATCTCCAACAGGGTCAACTTGAATATGAGTACAAATGTGGGTCATTGAGGTCACGAGAGCAAGCGTGGGAGTGGGAGGGAGGTCAACTGCAAGAGTATGTTGTAGGTACTGCATGAGAGGGTGAACAAGAGCTCGAGGACCCACTATGC